>CM029617.1:4568319-5028319 GCA_017311315.1 Dendrocalamus latiflorus
AAGCAGCCATTGTTGGGCCATTCAAGAAAAGCACCAATTTTTACCCCTCAACTTTGGGCTTTACCACGTGCCAGCCCTTTAACTTTTTAAGGGTCATTTAAGCCCATCAAATTTGAGGGGTCTGCGGATCAAGCTTTTCATCGGTGATATGTCAGCCCATTAAATCTGCAGGTCACATAAAGGCGGGTTGCACACCTCTCAATGCCACAGCTTCCATGCCATGTGGAACTCAAACAGGATGCCTTGCATAAGCATTTCATTTAGTTTGTGATAGTATAGCTGGAAATTAGGTTCCTTAAAAAAAAAGGAAAAACAGTTGTCCTACTAAAGCTTTGTATTGCAGCAGAAGGGGCAACAACACCATCACAGAAAAAAAAATGAATCTACAGAAGCCTCAAGTTAAGTTGGCAAACGACAAATTGACAATAATAAAGACATTAGCTCTTACATTGATTGAATAAGCGGTTCCAAGAACAAAGCTAATGAAAAGAGCCCAAAACAGAGGCTGTGATCCAACAATCCATCCAATGCCAAAGCTCTGCAATGCAAACAGCACACGCTCTTGAATTAGCCTGACAGAACTATCAGCAAAGAGCCTAAGTAGACCAATTATTGAAAGCTTCTTGTCAAGATTTGCACAAACTACAAAACCAATGGCAATAGACTCTAATTCTCTGCATAGTAATTAATAAATAGAGTCCGAGAAACTACAATCATACAATATACCCTCACTAGATTGCAAGAGAAATACAAGTGTGCATAGCCACCAAAGTTTCAGAAGTCTTTATGATAGAACTTGTATGTCCATTGTGCTACTCGATCTACTTGCCTGAGAGCACCATTAGTTACAAAGACTAATATTTAAAAAAATTCTTAAAACAACGAGCCATTTATTTAAGACACTACTTTCGGCATTACATGATCCATATACCCAAAAGCAAAAGTCAGAATAACACATAAGAAGAAGGTCTAGGGGCGGTGTTTTAGGCTCTTTGCTTAAATGGCAGGATATAGACTTAGAGTTTTGTCTTGTAGGTTTTATTATTAGGCTCTCGTTTCTTTGACATTAAGAAGATTTTATTCCTAACCTACCTTAACTTGCTTGGAACAAAAGGCTTTGTTGTTGTTGTTATTGTTGTTAAGAGAAGCTTAGTTACCATAGCAGCAAAGATTGATACTATTGCAATCCCAGTTGCAGGAGAATATTCTCCAGATGCCAGTGGAAGAGTTGGCTTGTTAACCTGGTGAGACACCAACATTAGCTCACAGAAAGTTTGAACAAAGATAATAAAAAACAGTAAAGTTAACCTAAACACTTGATATTACAGTGAATTCAAAATACCTTGTCTATTTCAATGTCGAACAACTGATTCAATCCAACAATATAAATGTTCATGAAAAGAGCGGCCACCACTGCCTACATAGGAGTAAAAATGCAAAATTTTTAAACAATGTATTTTTATCTTTATAGAAGACAACCACTGCTCAAAGTTGTACCTCCAGCAAACCAGTGAGGAACAAGGGGGAAATATCAGACAAGTTCTCGACAGCTAGTAGGGAAACTGAGACTATGCTTAGTGCCTGATTAAACCAGAAATTGTCTCTTAGATCCAGGGAGAGAAAAAGGAAACCACAATGCAAACATACTAGCTTCATCAAAAGATCTTATACAGTAGCAATTCATCTAAACGAAACAACATAGAAGCATGACTTAACTGTTCCTATGACAGTATGTGGCCGAGAAAACCTGTAAAATGCATCCAAAGAAGATGATATTGGCTTCCAGATGCTTGCAGAATCATGTGCTTCAGGTTCAGACTGTAGTGATTGCCCCGGAGCATTTGCAGAAGTATTTATTGATCGATGTGATAGCTTATGGTACGAAGATTTCCAAACTAAGAATTTCTGACAGCTATTCAAGGTATGGCCTTGGGTCCCTTGGCTGGACAAAGAAATTCGCCCTTTACCATTTCGTTGGATAGAACAAAATTCTGGTAGAAAATGATCTGGAAAGTCAAATTTTGAAAACTACGTCAAGCACTCAAGAAACAAGGACAGAAGAACTATATCCAGAATGCAATGATACATGACTATATAAGCTCAAATATCAGCATATCTATTATCTGATAAATTATAGGTCTTTTACTAGTCCAGAGGATCAGTGATAGAAGAAAATGACTTAAGTGTTGCCTATTCCCTCAGGCCAATTGATTATGTTCATCACAAAGAAGATAGAAAGTGCTCCAAAATACAGACATGCTAGCGTCCTCGTGGCACCACCGCTTTTAATTAGCACAGCAGTGAATTTCACACAAGCAGAAAAACATCCGAGCAGAGAAAAGCATAGGAGAAAATCGTGAAATTAATTTTTATATATCAGAAAGCATTTAGCGCATCTGTTTTTCTGTGGTATTTTCGACACGCCTGTTCAATTGCGACTGGCAGCGCCTCAACAATCAACATCTCCTTGCATTACATGAAACTTGCAGCTCGTTCCCATCAAAACAGACTAGTTTTTTGCTAAATTAAACAAAAGGGGGTTTCACAGCATAACTTCGCTATAAGTCGCTTCCCCTTTTGACTTTTCTCCTGATACACTCTAAAAAAATATAAATAAAACCCTGGACGGATTGACCATCACCAGGCACTAGGTCCGGTTGATTTCATCCGCACCAATCCATCATAACACTGAGCTGGGGAGCAAAAAATCCCTAACCTAAACAAGCAATCATACCCAATCTCCCCTTTGGCTTCCCAGATTCTACCTGATTCTACCTCACGTTCCAATCGACTATACACTAGATAAAACGATCCCATCTGTCTTCTGATTCAAAGAAAAAGGCGTACGAGAAGAAGATTCCTCCTAGCTCACCAAATCGCATCCCCCGGCATCTCTTTCGCGCGCCAAATCTGGCACGGTTAACTCGCTATATCCGTTACTACAGTACCAGTCGCTAGTCAAGGTACTGAAAGAGGCTAATCACCAGTAGGGAGTACTCCCATCACACGGAGCACGCGGAGGGGCAAGGGGGGCTGAAAAAAAACCGAAGCACCCACCTCGCCGGCGAGCGGAGGCGGCGAGCGGCGCGGAGAGGAGCGACGACGGCCGGAGGTGGAGCGAATCCATCGCCGCTCGCGCGCGCGCGTGCTGGCGTGCGCGAGTGGGAGTGCACCGTGTGAGACGGTGAGCAAGGGTGGGGATGGGGGGCGAGACGAGACGAGAGGAAGTAAACGGGGGAACGGGGTGTGGACTGTGGAGTGGAGTGGAGGCTGTGGAGCCGTGGTCGTGGAGGCAACAAGGAGGTGACGGCGTCAGCCGTCGCGTAGCGGGTAGGGGGTGTAGCTAGACATGGGCCGAACGGGCGGGGCAAACGTGCTTGTCCAAGACACTGTACCGCTGGCGTAGCCATGAGGCCCATGACACGGGTGTAAACAGTAAATAGTTTGTGCCGGTATGGTTCGTCCGGTATCTCGGTACGGTGCGCTAGCTCGGCATGATGCATATAATAACTCTCTCACGATAGAATAGTAAATTATTTATGGTTGATAGTAAAATTTATTTATGATTAGCAGTATAATTATTTATGACTGACAGTAAAATTACTTACTATCGACAGTAAAATTGACTGACTATCGGTGGCCTATTTGACTAAGCATGCCCAAACGAGCTCGGCATGATCCGACGCCTCTCCGTGTCAGGACAGATATATAATCTAATATAGCACAGAATGATAACTTTTATAGACTAACTATATCAGATCTAATTATATCGTATTTGTACCGTGCTTGCCAGACTAGCCGTTTGGCCCGTTCGCCTCGTCCGTGCGAACAGTGGACTCCTCGTCGTTCTGGGTCGGACTGCCGATTCCAGTAGCACTTTTTCACTCAGCGCTACAGCCAAAATTGCAGTGTCGAGATGGTCTGTTAGTAGCTGGTAGATGAGAAACAAGATCGCGCCGCTTGATAAGAAATCCAAAGGGCGTCACTGTTTCGTGGATCGCCACCATCGTGCCGTCCTGTCCGTCCGTCCGTCCGTGCGTGTGCCCCCGGACGATGAGCGGCAGCGGACCACTCGGGATCGTCATGCACAGGGAATTGAGAGAACACTTTCGGAGGGGACAGTGTGCGGCTCTCACATGTGGACCAAATGAAATGTCTGCATTTCAGCATTAGCAGGGGTCAATGTGAATGATTGAAGTGTAGTCGATAGGACACACTTAGGCTGATAAAATCAGCATAGAAGTTGAAATTACACCGTCTATATTTTCTGGATGTTTGCGAGTATAATGTCCCGCTCGTTCGGGTTGAGCTTCTGATTTCTGGTTTATTTTCTATTATTCATAAATTTTATTTTTCCCGAACTTTTGGCTTTTTGAGCTTTTTTGCCGGTTCTTTTTCCCATATTCGTCTGTGTTGTCCGTGATGAGCTAACATATTTTTTCTATTTTTAAATTTTTTTTAAAATTTAATTACGCTAAATAAGCCACCTTTAGCTATAATATAATTTCAGCCAGCTACAATATAATTTTAGTTATAAATCACTGTTTTTCAGCCCAACCGGGTCTAAATTTAAGCAACCATGTCACATCGACAACGGATCTGAATCATCCGACGGAACGATGGATGCCTTGGGGAGATTGAATGGCTGATAAAAAAAGGTGATTCAGGTCAAACTAAAAATAGATATTTACTTTTTTTTCTCCCTTGTTGATCCTAACCAAAATTCTTGAGTTGACGACACCTCAACACGGGCAGCCCGCTGTAGTTGAATGGGGCTTCCTTGTCCCCTTTATGGTGTGCTCCTCCGTGTTCCCTCCACATGGCATGCTTCAATTGGCTCTTCAATGAATTAGTGAGATAATTAATTAATATAGGTGATTAATTAGGCTGGTAATTAATTAGTATAAAATATTAGTGTGAATTGGGCAGTTGCACTGACTATGAAAGGTAGTCCTTCCAATTGCATTTACTTGTCACTATTATTTTGATTGATCGAGTTTTGATTGTTATTTTTTAAGTAACACAAAAGCAAATAGGCCTCAAAGTAGAATATTAGTAGAGTATCTTTAATTATAAATCCAACAATACCACTGTTATGCTCCATAATTAGATATTTTAAAATTTATCGTCGGTTAAAGCTCCATAAGTTAAAGTTAATGATGACAAGTAAACGCAAACTGAGGTAGTAATTGAGTACATGGTAAGATTGCATTGGGGATGGATGTGATTAAAATAAGGGTATGTTTAAATTGGCTTTTGCTGATAATTTTTTGTTGTTGTTGATGAATAGTAACGACTGATAGAAGCGGTTGATAAATAGTAGTGGCTGATAAATTGTAGTGCATTATGTAACGGAATTGTGATATAACAAAATACAAAGTACGTTATAATATATGAAAGAGAAAAGTAGTGACTAATAGAAGCAGCTTATAGAAATATTGGCTTCTGCTTCTGAAAGAAAAAGGCATGAGTAGAAACCAATATGAACAGGCTTTAAGTCCACGATTATGTTCACCTATCGTCATCCTAACATGTATAGTGTTCTTCTTATAGGCATCGGAAGGCACATGAATATAGTTTTTTGGTTTTCAGTGGCTTTTGACTTTTGATTCAGCAATTACTATTCATTATACCAATAGACATGTTTTTTGGGCTGCAGCTTATGCCTTTTGGATGTAGCTTATTAGTCTAATAAATAGTAATTACTGGGAGAAGCCAAAAACCGCTGAAAAGCAAAAAAAGAATAAAGCCATTAATAAACTATAGCCAAAACTCATAAGCGACAGCATAAAAGAAATGGAGAAAATCCTATTTCTATGCATGCGCGCGTTGGTGTGTTCTCTCGCACAGTCTTGTGAGATGTCCAATTGGAAAGAAGTCTTGTGAGCCATCCGATTGGAGAGAAACTAATCCAGTTCTTCCACGCAAGCCATGGAGGTAGCAATTTTTATCCTGTATGAATGCTCACGGGAGGCAAGGACATTATGCAGTTGACCATATGGCGTATCGCTGACGTGTGGACCCAATGCGTTAGTTGCACCCGATATCAACTTCAACTAGGAGGTGAAACACATGATTTCTCTCTTTAGAAGCATTTATCTCTTCAAATTTAGGGAATCGTGCATTTTATAAAACAACTCAAAGCTCTCTCTTAGTAAAGTCTCTCTCCTCCGAAGCATGTTGCTTTTACTGTCCATCACCTATGGTTTTCCAAGAAGCATTATAGCATAATATGGCTAGCAACTTAATTTGGTCTAATTTGATAGTGAATTTATGTATGTCTATACATATTTGCTTCTAAATATTCACTACCCTACTCTCCAAATTTATACCAATTTGCCCTTATATTGCTCTTAGATTTGATTTAGAAATTGTAAAGATTTGCTTCTAAAATCATTCTAATTTGTCTTGAAATTATATAATTCTATTTTTTTTCTAAATTATCCGATCTACATATGGGAAGCAAAAAGGTAAAAAAAGAAAGAGTGCTACTAATTCATAGTTTTGTTAAAAATAGGTGTGCGCACCAGAATACGGGCCTGTTCTTTTTGGCTGCGGCTTGTAGCATTTGGACTGTTTATACGAGAGATTACAAAGTAACAGAAGCTCATGTGCGGTTTTTGCCGATATAAATGGAGTCAGCAAAGTATGTACTATAATTAATTAGTAGACTCTATCTTAAAAAATGATCTGTTTAAAAGTTAGTTACTGAAAAACAGCTTTTAGAAGCTGAAAAGAACGGGGCCTACAGTGGACCGCCACGTGCGGCATGTAGCCACGTCCGAAGAACAGACCCTCCGTTTCACGACACGGACGTCCTAACCACATTCCAAAACTTAGACAAGATCACAGTTAAACCGCCCAGGGAAGGGAAACGCCCTAACCACATTCCAAGACAAGAACAGGGAAACACGCCTCTTGCATTGGCAGAGGACATGAGTATGGACAAGAGCTAGCGGGAGTGGGCAAGCTCACGGCAGGTAGAAGAAAGCGACGAGGAGGCCCTGCCACTGACCGCTTACGACTTGGCGCCTACATGCGTCCGCCTCCCATTCGACACGACGCCTGCCATCTTATTGGCGTTGCTCGGGGTGCGCCGGTCTGCGACGGCTTTGCACGCGGTCACAGAGTTCTACGTCGTCGTCCATGTGTGGAAAACAGGAAGATA
Organism: Dendrocalamus latiflorus; assembly: GCA_017311315.1. NCBI lineage: Eukaryota > Viridiplantae > Streptophyta > Magnoliopsida > Poales > Poaceae > Dendrocalamus > Dendrocalamus latiflorus. The sequence goes on from CM029617.1 coordinate 4,575,488, forward strand.
TTTTGACCTCTCGTACTTTTTTTCCCCAAGGGATTAGCTCTCATACTTGGAAACAGTAACTGAGCTTGACTTGATACTGTGCTCCATCAGACTATGCATAAATATGACCATACGACAACAGGATTGGCTGCTGCATATATTGCGTTCAGCGACTGAGAAAGATACGGCTAACCAATGAAGTCACAAACTCACAATTTGAAGATCAACTAAATCTTGAGCTCTATATTCTGTAAAATCAAATGATACATCTGGAGCTATTTCATAATTCAGACATTCAGACTCTCGCAAGCTAACATCTGTACAGCAGAATGTGACATATATTGCGTTCAGCGACTGAGAAAGATACTGCTAACCAATGAAGTCACAAACTCACAATTTGAACATCAACTAAATCTTGAGCTCTATATTCTGTAAAATCAAATGATACATCTGGAGCTATTTCATAATTCAGACATTCAGACTCTCGCAAGCTAACATCTGTACAGCAGAATGTGACTTCGTAAGTACACTGTACACCAGTTAAAGAATGAGGGGAACACCTATTCTGACATTATGCAGCACCATTTGCAGGTGCAGTAGCACGGTCATCCATGGCAAATGCGGACTCTTCACAGGTAACACTACACTGTCAAAATTTGGAACTGCCCGATGTCTGTAAAACTCAAAAGCTGCACAACTATATGAAAATCCACCTTTGGTAGTATAATAGCTTATCTTCCAAATTGAGCATCCACTACACGGGCTGCAAGCGTGCGCAGCAGTTTCTTATCAAAATTTGGGTCAGTTTCCGAGATTTCAGACAGGAAGTCACGAGCTTCGTCGTACCGCTTGGCTTTGCAGTAACTGTCGACTACTCTCCTGTATGTCAGCTCCATTGGCCTCAGGTTGTGCTGAATCATGTAGCAGACGACCTCCCTAGCCTCGTTGAACATCTCCAGGCTAGCGTATCCTCCGACGAGTGTGTGATAGGTTACAACGCAGGGAGCTATGCCATCAGCAATCATCTCGGATAGGATCCTCTGAGCTTCTTTGATCAGCCCTTGCTTGCAGAATCCATTCATGACGGTGTTATACGACACAACATCAGGCTTCACCTCGGAATTTTTGAGCTGTTGCAGTATCTTCTCTGCTTCCCAGGACTCATTGCTCTTTGCATACATGTCCATCAAGCTATTGTAAGTGATTAGGTCAGGGCACAGCCCGCTCTGCTTGATCGAAGCGAACATCTTAGTGGCCTTGCTATACATCCCATTCTTTGCATACATTGAGAGCATGGAGTTGAATATGACAAGGTCAGGCCTGTAACCCCGTGCCTTTACCTCTTGAAATGCCTTCTCGATTCCCTCCAAACGTCGGCACTTGAAGTTTGCAATCACAAGGGTTCTCAAAATAACCCAGCTTGGGAAGATGGTACCTTCATAAACTTCTTTTTCGATGGCCTGTATCCCAGCCGCATTGCCCCCCTTTGCATGGCACTGGAGCAATAGTGAATATGACTGATCATTTGGCTTGAACCCCTTGCTCTTCATTTCGCTTATGATGGACTGAGCAGTGGTCCAATCTCCTTGTCGCGACAACACATTCAGCAGTGCATTGTATGTGGTGAGGCAAGGGGTGAAGCCAACACTGATCATTTCATCATACATCTTGAAAGCATTGGCCCTTGAACCACACCGACCATAAGCAGATATCAGTGTGTTGAAGGTATCTTGGCTCAACTCAACCCCACAGGACTTCATCCCCTCCAGTGCCCTGGTGACATAGTCCTCCATGCCTCGCTTCCCGCAGACTGCCAGCATTGTGTTCCATGTCACCCGATTCGGTGTGCATCCGCTCCTCGACATCTCTCCAAGCATCTCCAGCATCATGGTGAACCTTGATTTCTTCCCAAGCATGCCAAGGATAAGATTGTACGTGTTCACATTTGGAACACAACCATTCTTCTTCATCTGGTCGAACAGGGTGAGCGCCTCGTCCACCTTGCCAGCATTCCCAAACGCTGTCATTACAGTATTGTAGGTGAATGTGTTCGGCAATAAACCCTTGCCGGCCATTGTATCAAGACATTTGGCAGCCTCCTCATAGAACCCGGCCCTGGCATATGTCCCAGCGAGCTCATTGTATGTGACGGCATCAGGCTGGCAGCCGCTCTCTTCCATCTCTTTGAGCACCTGCAGCGCCTCCATGTAGTTCCCGGCCTTGCCAAACACTTGCAGGAGCGCATTGTAAGTGACAACGCAAGGAGCGTGGCCGCGGGCCTTGAGGTCATCGAAGAAGGCGACTGCCTCATCAACAAGCCCGTCCCGGCCGCACGCGGCGATCACCGTGCTGGAGGTGAAGTCATCGGGTTCGACCCCGGCGGCCCGCATCTCCTCCAGCAGCGCCACGATCCGCGGCCACGAGCGCCCCATCCTCCCGTACACGTCGAGCACGACGTTGTAGGTGACGAGCGTGGGCGCCACCCCCTGGCGCCGGAGTTCCGTGAACAGCTCGAGCGCGCGGTCGTAGCGGCCGGCGCGGGAGAGCGCGTGTAGAACGGTGGTGTAGGCGCGAACATCGAGGCGGGACCCCGGCGGGAGCGGCATTTCATCGAGCAGGGCGCAGACGGTGTCGTGCCGGCCCTCGCGGCCGAGCGCGCGGACGACCATCTCAAGCGAGGCGGCGTCGGCGGCGCCCTCGGCGTGGGCCCAGCGGAGGAGCGCGAGGGCCCACTCCCAGTGGCCGGAGAGCTCGAGCGCCTTGAGCAGGGAGGGGATGTCGGCGCGCAGGAGCTCGTCACGGCGCGAGGAGAGGAAAGCGGGAAGGGAAAGGAGCGGCTGCGAGGAGACAGCGAGCAAGAGGGCCTGCGCGGCGGGGGAGAGGAAGGAGTGCGGCGGGGTCGGGGTGGGATGCGGCCGGCGCGGGGCGGGGACCGGAGCCGGGGCGGCGGTGAGGTGGAGGAGGATGGAGTCGAGCGGGAGGGACGACGACGGCGGCGGCGGCGGCGTGGCCGGGAGGAGCGTGCGGGCCGCCGTGTGCGGAGGCCGCTTCTTGGGGCCGGCCGGGAGGGTGGGCTTGTTCGGGAACAGCCCGTGCCCGGTGGTCTCCATCACCGGCTGCGTGGTGGGTTTGCCCGCGAGCAGCTACCACGGCCACGAGCTCACGAGCCGATCAGGGGTGGGAACGTGGAGGGGATGAGCCGATCAGATCAGGGGATGGGGTTTTGGGATACGGTGGCGGCAGCGGGTGGACGGGAGTTGGCGGGGGCAGAGGGAAGGGATGACGAATTCGGCCCGTTTGGAAGACGGGGTTTCCCCCCGATCTAACGGCTCGTGCGTTCACGTATCAGTGACCCAAAGTCAGTGACTTTGAAGGCAGAGGATCTCAATTGGATATATATGGGAACTAAATTGTCTTCGATGAATTTTTTTACAAAAATTTCTGTATTTCAAACAAACCCTTCACAAGATTCGTAAATTCCAGATCAAAGATGTGTAGTCCGTTCTTCTCAGTGCTGGACTTCTGTTTGCATATATCTTTTCGGTTGGATATCCTGTCCAGTAAGCACAGTAGCAACTAGCAGAGCAAATGGAGGCTAAAAATTTGATGATAAAACAGCACATGAAAAGGTTGAATCTCGGGTTTTTTTTACACAGCAGGACTGCAGGAATTAGAATTACATGAAATTAAAAATTAATATGATATATATACTACACCCTAAAAATGGCATGATGTGTACATTGATTCACTAGACATTGGTTACACTAGGGACATGGCAGGGCTCTCCTTTCCCTTCTCCCTCTAAATACTTAATTACCCATGTAAACTGGAACAGGCATATCTCTACCAGAGTCGTGCCTGTTTCCTTCAAAAAAAAAATCTCTACAAGAGCAAACATTGCAATTTTCTAGAAGCGTTGTGACATGTGACCTTTCAAGTTTTTCAGAGGTGATGACAAGGTAACGGTCCTCCCACTTGAAGGTAGTTTCCACAGGTAGGCCATGAACAGAATAGACATCGAAGCCGCCTAGAATTCATCTCAATTTCCTTGGCCTCCCAACAGGTCTCTTCACCGGAATTTCGCCCAAGTCAGGTTCTTGGGTGGCGTAGTTGTTTTCGCGACATGTGCCTTTAGCAGGTGGCCTTGTAGTTGGAGTAGTCCTCTGCGAGTTGGATTGCTTTCTTCTGCGGTTCTTAGAACCATTTTGTAGCTGCAGGCCCATTGGCAGGCTGAAATAGACACTCATATTACTTTACTTCCCTAGTAACTACTTTTGCTTTAAACCACATAAATCAAACCAGATAGCTTAAGGAATACAAATGGACCTTTAGTAGTAGTAGTAATAGTAGTAGCTTGTTTGCTGTGTCTTGCAATCTTTCACTAAAACTTGTAGTTCGACTGTTCACCATTAAGTGATCAATGATGACTACTCATGATCAACGAGTGCTCCACAAATATAATATACTAGCCTCATAGGCACGGCGTCACGCCGCGCCAGCCACCGTGTGTACCGAAGTAAAAGAGACGATCATTCGTGAGGGGTTTTTTAAAAAAACCGAGGGCGCATGCGTATTTTCGAAAAAGTTAAAGGCTTTTTTCGTAAAAAACCGAGGGCACATGTGTATTTTCGAAAAAGTCGAAGGGCTTTTTCGTAAAAAAGGGAGGACATGTACGTAAGTAAATGAGGACCCGTACGTAATTTAGAAAACCGCGGGGGGGCTATCCTGCAAAGTGGATGAGCTAAAAAAATGGTAGGGACCTTTTTCGCGAGGAAAAATGACCTTTACGTAATTTCGGAAAAATACAGGAACTTTTTCGCAAAACTGCTCCCCCGACCGTACGGGAATTCGGCCGCCACGCGCCGGGCGAGGGAGCGCTGGGGCGACGTGGAGGGGCTCGGCGGCCGGGAACCCGCCGGTAATGTCTGGTAAGATTTGCAATGTAGAAACACTGTAGCAATGGCGACGCTATCCTATGCGAGCGTCATATCACCTGATAACATAGCATGATAGCAACCGCGATCATAACTTGTCATGAAATTTCGATCAAATAAAAAGCAGACTGATCTAGAGCAAGTCAACTATTCCGAGTTCTAATGACAGAACAGTCACCACTTACCGCAATAATGGAATAGGTGAAGTGGGATATGACATTCCTGGGCGCACCCTCAGTATCCTCCTTAAACATTAGTTTTGAGACAGAACATGAATCATCGCATACTGAAGGACCATATGAGATGGTCCAGATTAATGTTGTGATGAATCATTGCAATGTTTGTAGAATGGTCAATTGGCTTCGCAAAGATTACACTCTGTCAGAATTTGTTTGGGCAGAAATTGAGGATGTGGAATTTGAGTCATGGATTTAGTTAGGTTGACCTGACTCATTGGATTAAGTTAATATAGGTCAAGTTATGAAAAACTTATACCTTGAAACGAATTATTTGTATTTGGAGGTGCAGGGTTGCTTGGAGTCAACTGTGGTCAACGGCGGTGATCGGGGCTAGGTTCATGTAGGGCTGTAAAAAAAGCTCGAAGCTCGCGAGCTACTTGAGTTCGGCTCGTTCTAGGCTCGGTTCGAGCTCGGTTCGAACTTTAAACAAGCCGAACTCAAGCTTGATCTCGAGCTCGCGAGCTTCACCGAGCTAGCTCGCGAGCTCGAATAGTTCGCGAGCTCCGATTCGAGCTCAAATAGTAATACATATTAATTCTTACTGAGCTTAAATAGTAATACATATTAATTCTTACTGAGCTTACTCGAGCCAAATTCGAGCTCGAGCTTTTCTTATTGTTGAAAATTAGTGTATATTTGAATTATTTTGACTGTTATCGAGCTTACTAGAGCCGAGCTCAAGCTTAAAATTTTCTTATTATTGAAAAATAGTGCATAATAAATTATTTTAATTGTTACCGAGCTTCAATGAGCCAAGCTCGAGCCTACTCGAGCTTAGGCCGAACCGAGCTCAAGCCCAGGTCCAGGCTCGGACCCCAACTCGAGCTCGACTCGAGCTCGGCTCGAGCTTCTATCGAGTTCGAGCCTAGAATGCCAAGTTCGCTCGAGCTCGGCTCATTTACAGTCCTAGGCTTATGGAGAAGTCGAGGCCCAGAACGATTAAGGATGCTGAGTGAGATGGTGAGCTCAAGCATGGTACAAAAAAGGCAGGAATGTTGAAGGCGAGCGCGAACGGTGAAATGACGCCAGGTGGCTTGCATGGACTAAGTGAGCCGTGGTTCGGTGGAATGGGGACGGGAGAGACTTGGCAGTACATGGTAAGCTAGTGGTGTACCTACACATGGTAGGCATGGCGATTACTTACAAAGGATGGTGATGACCAGATCAACAAAGGGGCATTTTGGTATTTTGACTAAAATAGCAGAAACCATCTTGGATCAAAACTACGGCGCATGAGTGATGCGTTGGAGAGTGGTTTAGGTTAAGATAGAGCTAGTTTGATCAAGGCAGATCAAGACTAAGAATTTAACGAATGCACACTTATGCGCTTTGAAAAGCATGCATAAGTGAATTTGGGTGAGTAAAACCCGTGTATGGGGGGTTAATGAGTTTCCCCATTGTAATAGTGGATAGAATCTATTTTAGGAGTAGGTGGCTGATTGCCCACCTATAAAAGGTTGGGATGGACTATGGAGACATGTAGAGTTAAGCATCCAACCTCTCTCTCATGAGCTTTTTGTCCTTCAAGGTGGAATGGCTGTAAACTCAACCTTCTCAAGTGAGTAATATATCAATCTTTTCATATTTCTATGGATTCATCTTGATTTGATTGTTTTGCTCATGATTTGGCCTCAAAGCGTGACTTCTTGATCCAAGGGTTTTTGAGTCAATTTCTTTGGTGTTCTGACTTGCTATGACATGTGGAAATACATCTAAACTCATCTTGGTCATTATCCTCCCATAAGCTAGTTATATTCACTGATTTTGATTTTGACTCGAGCTTCGTGGCGCTATACGGGTTGGTGGGCTTCGCGGGTTGCCACTGGCCACTCATGGCGAGCGCACTGGCTGGTGTCGCTGCGGGACATGACGTACTTCAACGACCATGCCACCAGCCTGAGGGCGTTGGAGAGGGTCAACGAGACAACGACAGGCTCTGCAACTTGCAGTCGGAGGTGTTCTTGCCTGGAGATGTTGTAGCCAGAGGTAGTGCACTACAACTCAACCATGCTTATCAAGGTGCAACCCAAGTTGGCCAGTTTTTGATTGTGTACTACTACTATACCAAGGACAATGAAAATGTCATAAGGTTCTACGAAGACTGAAGTTCTGGTTTATGTTTCAACTCAATATCATGATAAAAGTCTCATTCTTTTAAGAAAATAGTACATAATAAACTCTGAAGTTTGAACCTAGATGATGAGATGTACATTGTCAGAAATCTACATTCCTTCAAAAAAATCATTAGTACAAAATTAGTCCCTAACTGCTGGTACTTGATTCTGGCTCTGCCCATCTATAGCCACCCTTGTTTTAGAACAGTGGGTAGAACCACCATCATCAACCTCCCAATTTAGCACTTTTCTTACGAGCAAGTTTCTCCTGTGCAAAACAAGTGAAATATTATCGATATATAAATCCCAGACCCGAATTCCAACCGTTGTAGCTTCAACTTAGATCGTTGTAACTTCAATCAGGAAAGAGGAAACACGGGGGCAACAAAAATGAGATTGGTGAATAAATTCGTGCCCCTTGTGTTCCTGATAGGACATGTTGCCGGAGCGTTTGGCGCATTGGATTACCATGATGTGCTCGCCAAGTCGCTATTTTCTTTGAGGGGCAGCGGTCCGGCAAGCTTCCTCCGGGGCATGACTTGCCGTGGCGCGTTGACTCTGAACCCGAACATGCTGACTAGTGCCGTGGTCGTTGACAACCGTCACAACTTTGCACAGTTCGAGTCGGCCATGTACATCAATGCGCCACTCGTTGTCACGTTGGCCTTCCTGTCCGCCCATGTCCAGTGAAAGTGCATGCCATCAATTCAACGGTGGTAGCGACCATGCGATGCGCAGCTCAGCTGAGGAGGAAGCAGAGTGGAGGTAGATCGATCAAGAGGAAAGTGAGGTGCAAGATGGAAAGTGAGGAGCGGAGGCAGACCGATCGAGCGGAGCTCTAGATGGGCTGTCGGCCTGCCGTGGGCTATGTGGGAGACCACATAAAGGTTAGAAGTTAGCCCACGGTGTCTACTTGATGTTTTTTATGGGATGGATTAAGTGGGCTCACGGATGACCCATATCCACTTGCACCCCTAGATAGGATAGCAGCTAGTGGTTGTGTGATGGTGGTGCTCAACGTCTTCTCAAGGGCCCACATGTCATTGGGTTTGTTTGGTGTGAGAGTGAAGCCGTGCAATAGCACCCGTACTCGTGGACTGTCGTGGACAACAGCGTCGGCCTCGCACCGTGTCGTCAACTTCGCTAGTGTACGACAAGATCAATCGATCAGATGGTGTAATAAATATTTTCTTAAATAGTAAATCCCTCATTGTACCTTTTAAATTTTAAGATCTATAACCCCTTTTTACTTGGTGTAAATTACACTTAAACTTTTGATATTGTAGCAACATAATCAAAATTTTCTTTTGAATTTAGAGCAAGTTAAAAGCCACTAGGTGGGGTGATTCATTTGCACAAATTTCAAGCATAGAGTATTACTAGTAACCTGCACGTGTGTTGCAATGGAAGCATATATTTTAAACTAAGTAAATTCCATATCGTGTTAAGTGTTCATAGCTACATTTTTTTGAACAACAAGTCTAGAAAAGCTCCTAAATTTTTCAATAGTCAGGAATGCAAACAGGTACATAGCATTCCAAGACTCAAAATTTATTTGAATGAAATCTCAAACTACTGTTCAAAGAAAAATATGGTATTTATATCAGAAAATTTGGGCACACATTTGACATTAGTGCAAGTCATGCACACATTTGCAGTCAAAACTCAGGACCAAAGATGTTCTTTATGTAAATCAACTAGAACATGTCCATGAATGAATTGATTTCCCTTATCTTGGTGCCCTACAAACCTACGTAAAAGGTCTTGAATGAATTGATTATAACTATAGGTATTTCTTCAAGTTCTATAGAAAAGAAAACAAAACTATAATGTACATTAGAACAACAAATACATTGGAGTGGGAGCTTGGGCGGTGTGATAATATACATTGCCCATTGCCAACCACTTGTACCCAACAATGGAACGAATTTTATCCAAAACAACAACCGAGTATATTAGCATGTCAACTAAACAAGATAGGAAAGCAAAGAATCACTTCCAAGTTACGATGCATCTATCCACTAAATATCTTAAGCTCCCTGGCAAAGCTAATATGAAACTTCATGAAGACCTTGTGTATGGCAACTATATAACAAATACTTCCTTGTTCCTATTGACATCCATTAGCTGCAACACAAACACAACCACCACCATGTCACACATCACAAGAATTGTCAATTTTGCCCCACAGGCATATCACCATTCAACTATCTAGATAATGGGAGGTCGAGAGGTGCAACCTAGTTAGGAATTTGGATTTCAGAACACTTAACCAGCCATCATACCTTTAATCTTCTTATGCCTTGTTTCATTTAAGAAACATCGAATTGTATCGTTATTAACTTACAGTCAGAACATATATAGATAAACAAATTCAGCAGCATATATAAAAAAGTAAAAATCGACAATGCAAACTTTGCAACCTGAGGGCGCAATAAGTTGACAATCCGATTTTTAACCTTCAGCTACAAAATCAAACGTAAATAGTCAATCCTCTAGTTCCTACAAGAACTATTTAAAGGCACAAACATGTTTTAACATAGCAATAAACATAAATAAAAATCAGCAAGGAAAACTAAATCAGTAAAAATAATAGATCTGAGCACTAAAATTACAATACATAATTTTTTTTCAAAAAGAGAGAGCATATAACTCCACCAAAAGAAACATATAAGTGATATGAGCATATTGAAGACCATCGGCTAGACTAGAGTGCCTAAACAAAATTCTATACACTTAAGTAGTAATGTCTAGATTCTAAGGAATCTAAATTTAGAATATGCAACCAAGCAAATTAATTCCAGAACCAAGGCAAAAAAAAACATTGCTATTCTAACCAGTGAATGTTTTGGCTTCACAATTTTCTAGTTGGGTGGTGCATGACAATTTAACATGAAGTATGGGAGGTCACATTTGACTTCTCCCGTGTGTATGAAATTGGATCTGAAGCTTGTAGTTATATGATGATACATACATACGAACCTCAAGAAGCACTAAAGCAGATTTATAGCTTTCCAACAAGCATAGAAGGTAACCACAACGCAAGAAGGAAGGGTTTCAAAGATATGCCAAAGGTCGCTGCTGCCTACCTGATTGCACAAGAAAACTGTCTACATTCTATTTCCCAAAATTTCCCCACAGAAGTGAGAAAAACATTGGAAAAATAAATCAACATACAATGCAACATTACTAATTAACCAGATAACAGTGGAAGGTTGAGGGATTAAGAGATTGATAATCCATATGCAGTAGGCAATGCGGCCACCAAAATATAATTTACAATGCTGCTTCCATTTATAAATTCATTTCCTAATTCATGCATCAATACGGGACTAAATCTTTAGATCTCGTGTTCACCTAAACACAACAAAATCATCTCAATAATTTCAGTTTCAAACCTAGGAAATATTTTGTTATGTTACATGGAAGAGCGACGACAGCATCTACTTGCAGAAGATGGGCTAGAATCAATCGGTGAGATCTTTAGGGAGGAAGGCCTTCACCATTAGGTACCTATCCTTTGCCAAAAAAGCACCTAGTGATATCGATGTGGAAGAAATTAGCATTCAATAAATGAATTACCTACCAAGGAATAGGGCCACCTCGAGGGCGCAGTAGAGGTTGGAATCCTGGTGGCTGAGGTCGGCGCATGCGCTACTGGTGAAGGAGACCATCTTGAGAGGGAGGGCCCTTGTCGTGCTGTAGCTCCTGGCTGCGTAGCAGATTGGGGAAGAGGGCAGAAGGCAATTGCGTAGTCCATGGCGTCTTGATGGGGGAGTGGGACGAACTCACCATCCCTATACATGCCCTCCCGTACCATGCCAAACTCTTGTCTCTCTCTGCCATGCCATTGTGGGTAGATCCAGTTGGATCCATGCCACCGTAGTCTAGATCCGAGCGGATCTAGACCATGCCACATAGTCGTTCCCGCTCACCATCGCACGCTTTTGACATGCCCCTCATTGCTAGTCCATGCTATCCTTGGCACCAGGCAATGCAAAGGGGGTGAGGGGCGAGGAAGCCGTGAGCATAAGCAGGTGGCGATGATCTGGTGCGCATGCGCAGGTTCCTGATGGTGCCAACACTACAGTCTCTGCAATGGCTTCATCTCCTTCTCGCCCTCCCGTCATCCACCATCACGACTGGTCCTCCTACCGCCTCTCCTCTTTGCAATGCAATATCATGTGCGAGAGAGGAGAGGTGAGGAAAATGGGGGAGGTAGGGAAGTGGTTTCTGCTTATCCCACACAACATGTAGACGGATGAATGGGGAGAGGGAGGTGGCGTCAAGGACCAAATTCACATGCGTGGGGGAGGGGGGATGATTGTCTCCGTGTAGGGGAGAACAGATGTACCACCACCAACTTGTATTTTTAAGTAGTAGGGATACCCTTTGCAGTTAAACTTGTGTAAGCTATGACATATATTAATTTTTACCACATTTAGAAATAAAGTCAGTAACCACATAGCAAAATACAAGACAAATCTATAAATAAACTCACCTAATATACAATCACTAGGACTCCAAGCGTTCCCTTTATCCATAGGACTAGGGCTGAAAACAAGCTGAGCCGAGCCAGGCTCGCCCAAGCTTGATTTAACTACGGCTCGACTCGTTTAAGAAACGAGCCGAAAACACTGCTTGGCTCGGCTTGAAAGGTGGCTCGAGCTAGCACAAGGTGGCTTGTGAGCCTAACTGCCATACCAAGATCAAACTTGTTCACAGCTTGCAAACCAAGCTACACCAAGCTGCAGTAAACATACTTCTTACTAAATAACATGTGAATGAGAATCATCAGCAGAGTAGAGCATGTAAACCCAAAATGATCCATGACTATACTGAATGTCTTCTCTATGTTCCAGCAAAAGTAAATATCAAGTAAATAGAGAAGCACCAACCTAAAGTTTGTGAATTACAACAACTATCATCATTCTTTTCATTCTACAAAAGTTTCTATGTTTAAATCCAGACAATGAAAAGGACTGACCAATAAAAACATGTAGATGTACATGTAAACAAAACTACTTACAATGTTTGTTCAAATAAAAGTAAGAGATGTTATATTCTTGTTCAAATTCTCACGAGAGGATCAGCAAAGAGTAGCGTAAATAAAAGATAATAAATTAAATTCAGTTAAGCTGAACAGTGTAGCTCAAGAAGAAGTTTGCAAGTTATCCTAGCAAATGCTTGAATTACCCAGGACATGATCTGCAAAATTTCACATGCAATCATCAGACAAAAATAATTCTCAATGATCTTCACAAATGCTCCAAAAATATAGACTCCCCAAAATTGCTATGACATGTGCAAGCTACTGCAAGTAAGCAGCATCACTTTAGTTTTAGTGTGAATATGATAGAGTAAAGTATTTCATAGGTAGATGGAGTTAGGGACGGGTCGAGGGGCACTAGATCTGGTGCCGATGTCGTGCTACTTGTGGACGCTGATGTCGGTGAGGTAGAGGAAGACGGAGGGACGCTGGATCCAGAGGCCACGGGTATGGGCATGGCTAGATCTGGCGGTAGTGGCAACGAGGACAGCCAGATCTAATTGGATTTGGGGAAGAAGTGCCGCTGCCGCACCGCATCACTGTTGGCTGAAGTTGGGGAGAAGGAGGGGCGGCGGTGGGGAAGAATGAGCGGTCGACGGGAGGGGATTAGGGGGGCGATGGTGGATTTGCCGACTGACCGGTTGACGGGCAGGGAGAAGGGAGGCGGCGGATTGGGAGGCTCAACGGCAGCAGTAGGGGGAGAGGGAGGGGCGGCGGTGGGGAAGAATGAGCAGCTGGCTAGGCGCTCGGCCTAGATAACGAGAGGAGGGGCCTTGATGGCCGGGGGCAGGTTAGGGGGACGATGGGATAGGGAGGAGGGGCCTTGACGGGTCTGCGGTGCCACCGTGTCGGCCAAGATGTCGGCGAGATCTCAATTCGGGAGGATGGGCGGAGAGAGGGGTTTAGGGATCGCGATTAGGGAATGGGGATCGACATCGATCAGATTGTGACAGGTCACGGGAGGCATGCAGTCTACAGACATCGCCGACTGGACTGGGGATTGGGCCTTCGTGGGCTAGCTCGCATGAGCCAAATGAGTAGCTCGCGAGCGGCTCGAGCTTTGCTCGTTTTGGTCGTGAGCTGGACATCGGGCTCGGCTTGGCTCAAAAAATCCCGAGCCCGAGCCGGCTCGCAAGTCTCAAGCTAATTGTCCAGCCCTACATACGACACGGTAGGCACACTTGACTAGCCTTCAATTAACACTTATTAAGACACATGGCATCGTAAAAAAAAGGTCCAATTAGTTTTGTAATGCGTCTGCTTAGGTACGAGTTGGAGTATGTACAGTGTGCACATTCCTAAGTGTTGTTGGTAAGTCTAGGAGTGCCAATATAACCGTTGGCTCAACGAGATCCTTCAAAAAGTTATTTATGAAAATAATATGACAAATAAATAATAACAATATGCATAACAATTAACCATCACAACTAGAGTTAAACAAGAAAAGTGTGACCACACTCAATTGTGTTAAGTTGTTGTTATAAACCAAATAGGTTGTGGTTAAGCGAGGGAGTTATCGTAAGAAAATAGACGTCTATTTGGAATACATAAATTTTACAGAAACAATCGAATTTCTGAGGAAATTGAGAAAAAAACTGCCGCGTTTCAAACAGGGCTAAATAAGGGAGTGCTCATTTGGGTGTTTTTTGAGTGGCTTATGACTGAAAAGTACTGTAGTTGGCTGAAAAAACACTGTAGCTGACAGAGGCTTATTTAGCATAATTAAATTTAAAAAATATATTAGCCCATTACGTATAATATAAACAAATACGGGAAAAAAGAACCGGCAAAAAAGCTCAACAAAAAGTCAAAAGTTTAAAAAAAACGAAATTTATAAATAGTGAAAAATAAGCCGGGCTGAAGCCCAAATCAGCACACCTAACATCTCCATGATTGCGTCAACCAGGAGTACGCCTTTTAACTGTCTCCTTAGAATTTGTGCAGCGCGCGTTCCGACCAGGTTTACGAACGAGGAAGATCACTTTCTCCATCGCCTTCGGCTTGGGGGGTCTCTCCACCTCCGTGCGGCGCGGCGCGGCGCGCGCGGGTCGTCTCGCCTCCAGCCTCCAGAATCTCCGCGTGCGAATCGTCCCCAATTTCGGCAAGGTTCGCAGGAATCTCTCCCCCGCATCTCTCTCTTACGGCAAACTCCGATCGAATTGGCTGAACCGAGCAGATATAGCGGGGGAATGCACCGGATCTGTCCGTTAAACTTTGATCACCTATTCGCAAAAACCAATGCTATTCCGCAACGATAATCGAGGGCGCGGCGGTGGTAAATATCCATGGGTTGCGATTGCGATGTGGCTTAGGGTTTATGCGGCAGTTGTATACTCTTCTGAGTTGTGTTGATCATGAGATGAGACTGGCTTATGTTTTTGTTACCAGTTGGAAGCAGAAACTGCCTAGGGTGTTTGGTTTAGATGGCGAAATTCGTTTCAGCTGGAATCGACTTGGTGGACTCGAATGGAAATAGCTGCAACTTTTTTTCCCAGGACGATGGATATAGATGGCAGCTCTGGTTGGGCTACGTGCATAAGTTTTGAATTTGGCTTTCGAATTGGGGTAGGGTATAGGTAGGAATTACACATTTCACGGCAATACTAAATTACTAACTACTTTCTGGTGCTGTACTGTTTGCAGTTCCTACCGTGTAATTGTCGTTACCCATGTCCATTTTCAGTACATTACTATGATTTGGTTAAACCAGCTCAGTGTGGGAAAAAGTTATGTTGTTTCATGTAATTCATGGTGTCTTATCAAACTAGAGTACTAGATGCAAAATAGTGTCTTATCACACTAGATTACTAGATGCAAAATAGTGTAAGTTAACGTCCTTTATCTGTAGTATGTACACAATAAACTAGTAGTATAATGTACATAATGGGGATTTGAAAGTGCAAACATACAGGGATAAACATGATTGCACTATTATTTAAGAAATAAGAATCTTTTTTTTAAAAAAAGGTTATGTTTCCAGTTGTTGTTTATTGATTCCTGTTGCTTCTCATGCTTTACCTACTATGAGTGGGGCTGTCTTATATCAGAATCACTTTAAGATTATTTTTACATCAGATATAGTCTTGGAAAAATCTTGATTTCACTTATAAAGTTTATGTTTGCAACATTTTTCATTTTACAATATGTAAATGGTAATCTTCATCATATATATCATATGTTGTCTTGATTTAGCTATCAGATCAGATATGCGTAGCTATTATTCCTTATGCCTCGTAATGGCTTGTGCCACATGCCATAAGACTAACAGAGCATCTGACCACGACCCTCTAGACCTTCAAGACATACAGGACACAGCTGCACAGCAACTTGGAAGATTTCACTTGACCTCTATGTTTGGAACCTTCCCATAGCAGCACTCTTCTTTTGTGCTCTTCAGGATATAGACTTTTCAAGTTTGATATTGATATGAACCTTTTGAAATGATCCAGCTGCTTTAAAATTGCGGAAAGGGTACCTGCAGGCTGCAGCAGTTGATGTGATCCCAAAGCTACCTGGCGCATCTCTTAAGAATGTAGAAATGATTACTTTCAATAGTACTAACCACCCTATACGTCCATTTTTCAGCGGAGAGGTAGTAGGATGGATATTCATCAATGAGCAAATTGGAGATGGAAATAAGTTGTTATGAAGAGGAAAATGCTCATATGTCAGTAAATATTCAAGAGTTTTGGGAACAGTGCAAAGCAGGTACATCCTCATTTACAGTTATCAAAGATAGACCCTGCTCAACAGCAAAATTGGGATAGGTTGCAGCAGTTCTGAGAGATTCTGGATGTTCTCTGGCTATCCTTACAATCACAACTGATGTGTTCTTCGAGGATTATGTCATCGACCATGGAAACAACAACTGTGACAAGTTTGATGACTTCCCTGGGTTGAGGGCACCATATGGATGTCCTGTGTTCTTTATCATGTCTTTGATAAGTCCAGGGTTTTTAGAAATCGGAGGGGATCAAAAGCTACTGGCATGGATACAGGGAAAAGGATCAACCTATGGCCCTTCAGTTGATAGAAGGTATGCCTTTCCACTAGACACTTATGAGAACATTTGGGCACCTTCGTTTCACCAACTGTTACATTTTTTGTGGTCCTTCACTTTCCTGGGTATCACAGTAGCAGCAGAATATTCTTCAAACCGTTTGCATGGTATAACTTGGAATTTTTTAAATAATCTATTTTTATTTTGAATTACAGTATTATACCCGCTCTTTATTTATTTATTTATTTTGCAGTTTTGATAATCTGTCGCTCTACCGTTGAGCGATTAGGCTAGTCGCCCAACGGTTGAATGACATGTGGCCAAGTCGCTCGACCATTGAGCGATTAGGCTCAAGTCGCTCAACGGTTAGGCGACTTGGACCTAGTCGCTGTACCGTTGAGCGACACATCGCTAAGTCGCTCAACCGTTGGACGACTAGGCAGCTGGGCAGGAAGAACGGTGGCTTCTCCGCCACGTTCTGTTGCATTCGCAAGGGGAAAAAAGAAACTCGTCAAAAGCTAGAATACACACACATGCATAGCCAGATGATATGCCATGACCGCACAAGATAAACATCGTGCATGTATGGTTGATTTGCCGTGCCTCGTTTGTACAACTATCGCATTAGATTTCCTTTTGCAAAGCATGGCACCAAACATCAGCACTGCATTCGTCCTACATCAGCAAGCACGCGAACACATGAGATGTCAACTGTCGCTTTTCCTGGTGACCCACGGCCACGACTGAACCCATTGCCCCCAATCCCATCGCGTAAAAGTCGCGCACGATGCAGCAGACGGACGGATTTAAATCGCCCAACCGTTGGGTGAATTGGCGAGGTATCGCCCAACTGTTGAGCGACTAGGACCAAGTCGCCTAAAAGTCGAGCGACTTGGGCTAGTCGCTCAACGGTTGGATGACTTGGCCATGTGTCGTCTAACGGTTGGTCGACTAGCTCAAGTCGCCCAACCGTGGAGCGACATATGGTTAAAACTATAAAAAAAAACGTAGGTATAATACTGTAATTCGGAATAAAAAATATATTATGTAAATTTTTTTGTATAACTTGTGTAGTGTTTTTGTGTTTGTTATTGGGCCTGGTTAACCAGAAAATGATGTTATATGTTACTCAGAAGGGCTTGTGAGGAATTACTTTTAGGTAAGAATAAGCATACAAGTCTTGTAATTGTTGAAGTAGTGGCTTCATGTCAATTGTTTCATTTGCCAATCTTCTCCTTATGTTTGGGTCTTGGTGATGGTTGATTTAGTTGATGGATCTCTTGTATTTTTCGAATATGCATGTATTAAGTGCATACTTGAACTAGGTAGTAACTGTTAAAATACATTTTAAAGCAACGTTTGCTTTTACCTAATCCAGATAACTTCTCAATACACACGCCCCTAAGGATATTGCTGTAGCCTCTGCTTCTCCGTCAGATATGTATATACTTCCTGTAGGTTACGATTTATGCTTATCCACAGTAAGGGTCCACATCTGATTATTCGCTTCAGAGCAGCTGTCATGTTGATGCTTATTAGTAACTTAAAAGAGGAAAATCCATGGCTTTACAAATTGTAAAGACGTGAACCTTAAAACATATTTATATATTCATTTGTTTTTTTTTATCTTGGCACGCTAATGCAAGATTTAGTTATCTTGCTAATTCTTCTATCTTGTTTCAGTTACTGAAGGCACCATTCACATTTCCATGACCCCTAGGATTTTTGGTGAGTCAGCGCTGTTCTGAATGTTATTTAACATCTGTTTCTTTTGAAATCTTCAACTGAAAATAAATTCGGATCAATGCTAATGTTTCTGGAGCTTCAAATTGATTTTATTCTTTGAAATGAAATCTTTTTTTTTCTCGAAAACGCAGGAGAGCTGCGCTTCATTATATTAAGAAGAAAAAAGGGACGAGAACCCGGATACAACACACACCACAAACACACCACAAACGAAACAATCTTTGAAATGAAATCAACAAAAGAAACTGAACAAAAAACCTCACGGCATGCTATTTTTGCTTGTTTTTCTGTTAGACCATCCCATGTTTGCATCTTTCTTATGGGTCCTTGTCTGGTAACTAGTTAAACGTCTTCCTTGATGTACAGTAAACAAGCATTTCCAAAGCTTAGACCCAGAAGATTCTTTTCCAGCAAACATCATAAAGTCAAACACATATGACCTAAAGATTAACTGAAAACGAGCACAAGTCGTACCGTTGAATCCACTTATTTCATTCATGCTTAAAGATTCACGTATTAATGCAGGGTAGGTCTCCTTTCACCTGTGCAGTGTGCGATATCCGCTGTATTCGGTTTTAGCTGTTTCAATAAGAAACTGGAAATGGCTAAGTTTTAGAAGGATTGGTGTTATGAACCTCAGTTCATAACGGGTAAACACCACCAAGAAGATGGCCGGATGGAGTCGGCGTAGGGAGGGAGGAGAGACTTTAGACTAGGAAGACTTTATTATTACTCTGCTTCATGACAATAGCATGCGGTAGCCCCTTTATATAGATGGCTCCCCCTAACAGATCGAATCTAACTCCAATCATATCTCTAACCCTATCTCTAATACAAGGAAACCAATCTCTAACTCAAATAGAACCCAATCTCTAATTCCTAATAATGACCCAACTGGTCCAAGGCCCATGTCTATAACATTACACCCCTCCCGGACAAGCAGCTTGTCCTCGAGCTGCTAAACGGCGGTCAATGGAAGACCTTTGATGCCGATGTAGAAGACGAACGGTGGCGGAGTGCTGCAGCGGATGGATACGGATGGCCAGATCATCCATGCGAAACCGAGCTAGACGAAGTGGAGCGCCTTTGGAAATACAACGCCTGCAAAATAAACTGCTTTTTTTTTGTTTTTATAATGTTTTTTTTTGATTTTTTTGATATTTTTTTGATATTTTTTTGATATTTTTGATTTTTTTTTGCAAATTAACCGGTCGGGTTTTTTTTAAACCGACCGATATCCTCGAAGCCCGAACGCATCGGTCAAAACGCGAAGGCGGCGACTGCAGCGGCTGTTCCGGGCGTCCCCACGGCAGCCGGCGGCGGACTGAGGGAGCGGCGGCCGGCGGCGGACTCGGGCGATGAAGGCGGCTCCGGCGGCGCATGGCGGCGGCTCCGGCGGTTCACGGTGGCGGCAGATCTCGGGCTGGACGGTCCGGCCCGCGGAGCGGCTGCGGCTGAGCGGCGGCCGGTGCGGAGTGGATCCGGGCGGCGGTCGGAGGCGGATCCGGCGGTGGCGGCTCGGGCGGAGGCAGACCCGGCGGCGGCGGCGGATGCGACGAGGCGGAGCTGGCGGCTCGGACGGAGCAGCGCGGCTGCGACCCGGCCGGAAGGGACGCCGGCGGCGGCGGCGATACTGGCGGAGACGGCCCGGGCGGGTGGCCTTGACGCAGGCGGAGGAGGCCTGGGCTGTGGCGGCCACGGCTCGGCGACGACGGATCGCACGGCGGCCGGCTGTGGCAAAGTACGGCGGCGCAGGCAGGCGGTGTTCCCGACGGCGGGTGGAGCGGCAAGGATCGGAACGAGCGCGGCGGTGGAGACCCAGGTCTGGGACGCCCGGATCTGGAGCGGTGGCCCTCGGTGGCGACAGGCGGAGCGGCCAGCCGGCCCGGAGGATCTGGCGAGGCAGCGCGGAAGGCGGAGAAGACCCTGCTGCGACCACGCTGGCGGTTGAGGCGCTGGCCTGAGACGGCAGAGGAGATGCTGCGGCGATGTGGTCGGGATCTGGCAGTAGCGATGGCTGTTGTTGGGGATCGGATGATGTTGGATGATGTGTCTTGCTCTTTGTTTCTTGATGCTCCTTCATCCGACTCTCTATCCTCTCCAGGATGGCATGTATGTTGAGAAAGTTGTCCGTCATCTCCTTGTTGATGCTAGTCATCTCGTTGACGCTAGCTTTTAGCATGGCTAACGACTCGGCAGTAGGGCGATTCACAGAAACCATGGTAGCAGAAGTCGTGGGAAGGGATCGACAGCTCTGATACCAATCTGTTATGAACCTCAGTTCATAACGGGTAAACACCACCAAGAAGATGGCCGGATGGAGTCGGCGTAGGGAGGGAGGAGAGACTTTAGACTAGGAAGACTTTATTATTACTCTGCTTCATGACAATAGCATGCGGTAGCCCCTTTATATAGATGGCTCCCCCTAACAGATCGAATCTAACTCCAATCATATCTCTAACCCTATCTCTAATACAAGGAAACCAATCTCTAACTCAAATAGAACCCAATCTCTAATTCCTAATAATGACCCAACTGGTCCAAGGCCCATGTCTATAACAATTGGTGATTGAGCCATCTGTGTCTATAAGGGTGTATTTGGTTGGATGAATGAGGGTGGATAGGATAGGATGATCCAGGATTTGGTGGAATGGGATGATCCAATTGGCCTGTTTGGTTAGGTGGATAGGATAAGCCAATTTTATGTTTGGTTTTGTGGATGAGGGTGGATGGGATGAGCCAATTTTATGTTTGTTTGGGTGGATGATGATAGATGAGATGGGTTGGGGTTACCCCCGGTAAGAATAAACTTCAGTGACTTTAGCGTGCATTTTAATTTCATTTCATTTTGTTTTGTTTTATTTTCTTTTCTTCTTTTCTATTTTTCTTTCCTTTATATTTTCTTTATTTCCCCTTTTTCTTTTCTTTCTTCTTTTCTCCTCCTTTTTCTTTTCTCCCCTATCTTTTCTTGTTCTCTCACTTAGCTTAACCGTTTCTATTCTTCCTCGTTCCCACCGACGCCTCCTCACTCTCCTTGCCTCCTCTCGATATGGATCTCCGACGGCAGCGGGACCGTGCAGGCACGCAAGCAGCGTCTGCAGCATCCGCATTAGCACGGCCTCCTCTGTGGCAGCTGGCGATGGCATCCATGACGTGGCGGCCAGGATGGAGGGCCCGTGAGTGCGGCAAGCGAGGCGGACGTGATGGCGGTGCCGGCCTCCTTGGACCAGACGACGTTGAGGAAGGGTCGGAGCGTGGCGGCGAGCACGGTGCCGGCCACGGTGGAGATCGCGCAAGTGAGGCCCGCGGGGGCGCCATTGGCCGTGGCGGTGTGGGGAGAATGGGGCTCCTCAGTGATAGGTTCGATGTCGCGGTTCGTCGTGGATGCCGTCGGCTTGCCCCTACCCTTCACCTTCGAGAGGTGAGTGGAACGACAGCACGGGCATGTTGGAATGTTGGATGGCCTCGTCTGAAGAATTTCACCGCGTCGCTCCATCCAGCATCTGAAGAGAATATTCGCTCCTTATGGATCACCTTATCCAGGATGGCTTTATCCGATCCAACCAACCAAACACTGGTACAACACAAAAAGTTGTATGGAATCATCCCATCCACCCTCCATCCATGGAACCAAACACACCCTAAGTGTCAGGCCTAGCAAAAATGGCACCAGTTCTCTGAAGTCGGTAGCAAAAGAAGTCAGCAAGGAAGGAAGCTCCTCAGCGATTTCATTTAATCAGCACCAGCGGCGTGGATTGCAAGTTTGCAACTGGGTCGCGCAAGGGGAATCGAACGGCCACAATTAGTCTTAATATTTACTGTTATGCCCTGTAGCCATCACGGCAATTTCATTTCTTCTGAACTTTTACTTCTTTTGAACATTTATCTTAGTTACAGCTGAGCAACCAGTGCATTACTGCTGTAATCATGTGTAATCAGTACGGTTGGAATGGTGTTGGACAAGTGCTTTCTACCATTAAGGGTCCTAAGTTAGAGTTACCCTTATTCACTGGTGAAGAACCTTTGGTATGGACTGAACAGTGTTAGAAATTCTTTGAGATGGCTGGCACTCCCAGAGAACAATGGGTCAATATTGCCATTGGTCACTTCTATGGCAGGGCAAGTACTTGGTTTAAAGGGATTGGGGTTCCTTGGCAGGTATTGAACTGGCAACAGTTGTGTGCTCTAATTAATGACAGATTCTCTGAAGCTAGAACCCATGAGGCTATAGAGAAGTTACAGACTATCAAACATATATGCACTGTTAGCAAGTACATTGAATATTATGAGAAACGTGTGGAATTAGTGAGAAGAGATCACTCATACCTTCAGGAGTCATATCTACTGAGTTGTTTTATTGGGGGACTCAAAGAAGAGATCAAACACGCTGTGTGCAGCCACCAACCAAAAGGATTGTTAGAAGCTTATTGGTATGCAAAGGTAGAAGAGAAGTCTGCTTTGGCAAGGAAAGTTGGCCATTCAGGAGGTCCTAGTAAACCAAAACCAATCCTTAACAGTAACAGAAACACATTGCAGAGGGGACTTATCACTGAAAACAGACAGTCGGTCCAGAAAAACCAAATAGAAGGAAATGAGAAAACCTGTTGGCATTGTAAAGAGCCCTAGGTTCCTGGTCATAACTTGATATGTAAAATGAGGAAAGCTCTTCACACTATTCTAATGCAAGGGGATGATGATGAGGAGTTGACAGAGGAACTAGAAGTCACAGGTGAGCAAGGTTATGTCACTACCCCAGGAAGTCCTATCTGTGCTTATAATACGAAAAAGGTGAGCAACTTATGCAAATCTCTAGTCATGCAGTCAAGGGCACTATTGGACCTGCCACATTCTCACTTATAACTATCATTGAAGGAAAGAAAGCAGTAGCTTTGGTTGATAGTAGGAGTACTAACTCATTCATGGACTATGAGTTCGCTGTCAAGAGCAACTGCAAGCTAAGGTATAAGGTGGGTTCTTTTGGGCTGTGGTTTATGGTTTAAATTTTTGAATTTTTGCTATTCGCGAGAGGCAGTACGCAAAGAAAAATAGTCGTATATGATTTTGGTCAGTATAGTTGAATTCAGTATACTTTTTATTATAATTTTCCTATTGATCCTATCTTGAAAAAACGTACCGTTTGAAAGCTAGTTACTGTAGCATAAGCTATAAGCCATAAGTGAAAAAAGAACTCAACCATATACCTAATAAGAAAGTAGTGGTGGTTGCTGGGGGTGAGTTACACACTGAAGCTTTAACCGAAGACCTAGCTGTCATAGTCTACAGCCGCCGGCATAAGGCTTAGCCTCCCGGTTATCAGGCAGTTAAATCCATTAAGGATTCTATTTCAGATAGAGCCGAATCCATTAGGGATTCTATTCCGTTCAGATTGAGGAGTTAGACTCCGAGTCCAGTCGGGACTCTGCTTGTAAGCATTAGTTATATAAAGACCTTGAGATCCAATGTTTGGGCTCAAGCAAGAAGTAATAAAGATTTAGTTGTTTACCTTTGTTCTCCTTACCTTCCCTGCTGGCGAACAAGGGAGTGGACCACTCAGGCCTTCGCCGGGATCTGGGGCGACCGCAAGCTACCCACCGTTATCCCTTGAGATCCAGGAGACCTGACAACTTGGTATCAGGGATGCCCAGCTCTGATTCTGGGGATGATGCCTCCTCCGTGAGCGCCATGTTCAAGGCGCTGCAGGCGCAGATGGCGGAGATGCAGGACAAGCTTTCCGATCTGACACGCCAGAGCATCGCCACAAACTCCAAGCTGGTTGCACTCGAATCGGAGAAGGTCTCCGCTTTCGCTGCATCTGTGACCCTTCCAAATCCCGCCGCCGCCGCCGCCTCCGCGCCATCCATCCCCGCTCCTACCGACTCATCATCCTTCCCCGCCACCACCAGCTATGCACCACCGCTTCCGCCAGCTCCGGGATTTACGGCCCCAGGGCATGAAGCAATGCTTCGCCGCCCACCACCCATACCGCAATTCTTGCAGCAGCTACCTCC
This sequence comes from Dendrocalamus latiflorus, assembly GCA_017311315.1. Taxonomy (NCBI): domain Eukaryota; kingdom Viridiplantae; phylum Streptophyta; class Magnoliopsida; order Poales; family Poaceae; genus Dendrocalamus; species Dendrocalamus latiflorus. The sequence continues at coordinate 4,599,558 of CM029617.1, forward strand.
CGCCCATCAGCCTCCTATCGCACATCAGCCGCCTTTCACCCAGCAGCCGCCGATCACACAATACTTTCCGCAGCCGCCAGCGCCATCACAGACCTCCATAGGGCCACGCCACCAATTGCCATTCAACTCACAGTACAACGCACCACGCTACCACAGATTGGATTTCCCTACCTATGACGGCACCACCGATCCTCTCCCATGGATTAATCGGTGTGACCAGTTTTTCCGGGGTCAGCGCACTGAAGAATATGACAAAGTCTGGCTGGCCTCATACCATCTCATCGGTATCGCTCAACAATGGTATTTTCAATTGGAGCGAGACGACGGACAGCCGACATGGGACCAATTCAAAGATCTTTGCCACATGCGGTTTGGACCACCCACTCGCAGCAACCCTTTGGGGGAACTCACGCGTCTGCGACAAACTGGATCGGTCAGCGACTACCAAACGAACTTTTTGGCTTTACTTTGCCGGGCCGATCATCTACTACCCCTGCAGCAGGTGCAAATTTTCACCGCAGGCCTTGTCGAGCCGATTCGGACTGATGTCGAGCTGCAGCAACCTGCTAATCTTCAGGTGGCAATGAGCCTCGCTCGTGCGTACGAGCGCCGGGCACAAATCACGACCAGCACCGCCCCCACATCATCAACATCACGGCCCTGGAGACCTTTGCAGCGACCTTCTGCTACCTCAGTTCCAGTCACGGGACAAGCACCGGAATCCACACTACCGGCTGCGGTACAAGGAGGTCGCGCCACGAAGCCGTTCCGCCGCCTTACGCCGACGGAATTGGCCGACCGCCGCGCCAAGGGCTTATGCTACAACTGCGACGACAAATTCCTACCAGGACATCGCTGCAAGCAACCGTTCCTGACATACATTGATATGAATGAGGACAGCGACGACGGCATGGATCAGACTGGACTGCACACCATCGAAACAGACGAACCGTCACCGGAGATATCCCTCCACGCGGTCACAGGATCCTCCAATGGGGGTACCATGCAGCTAGCAGTAACCATTGGTACACACTCTTTTATCGCCCTCGTCGACTCTGGTTCAACGCACAATTTTTTGAGCGAGCGGGCTGTCCAATTGGCCGCACTCCAATTGCTTCCCCGACAAGGCCTTAACGTCAAGATCGCAAATGGTGAGCACCTAGCCTGCACAGGCTTTTGCAGCACTCTACAGATCTTGGTAAATCAGACTCCATTCACTATCCAAGCTTACGGTATTCCTTTGGGTGGTTTCGACATTGTCCTGGGAGTTCATTGGTTGAAGACATTGGGCCCCATTCTGTGGGATTTCGACGACCTCACCATGATGTTTTGGCTGGCGGGACGTCGGGTGCAATGGCAAGGACTCTCTACTGTTCCAACCATACATACTCTCGCCCAGTCCGATCAGGTATCACTGCAGCCCCTTCTGGATGAGTTCACAGACCTATTTTCTGAGCCACAGGACCTGCCACCGGTTCGGCCCCTCGACCACCGGATTACTCTTCGCTCAGGAGCCGCCCCTGTCTCCGTCCGCCCTTACCGATACCCACATCATCAGAAAGATGAACTGGAACGGCAATGCAAGGACATGCTCCACCGAGGTCTGATTCGACATAGTCATTCCTGTTTTTCGTCTCCAGTCCTTTTGGTTAAGAAACAAGATGGCACCTGGCGCTTCTGTGTGGATTATCGGGCTCTCAATGAGTTAACAATCAAGGACAAATTTCCAATCCCTGTGGTGGATGAATTATTGGATGAACTGCGGGGCGCACGATTTTTTACCAAGCTTGACCTTCGGTCTGGATATCACCAAGTCCGCATGCACCCCGAAGATATTTTCAAGACGGCATTCCGTACTCATGAAGGCCTTTTTGAGTTTGTGGTTATGCCTTTCGGATTAACCAACGCCCCAGCAACATTCCAAGCTCTAATGCAGGCAGTTCTTCGGCCCTATTTGCGCCTTTTCGTTCTTGTTTTCTTCGATGATATATTGATTTACAGCTCATCGTGGGCCGAGCACTTGCAACACATTCGCATGGTTTTCATGCTCCTGCGCCAGCATACTTTGTTCCTCAAGAAATCCAAATGTTCCTTTGGATTATCCTCTGTATCATACTTGGGCCATATTATCTCCAACGGCCAAGTAGCCATGGATCCCTCCAAGGTGCAAGCAATCTCGGAATGGCCACAGCCCAAAACAATCAAAGCATTACGCGGGTTTTTAGGTCTTGCCGGCTATTACCGGAAATTTATTCAAGACTTTGGCAAGATAGCAGCTCCATTAACAAACCTACTCAAGAAGGAAGCATTCGGATGGTCCCCGACCGCCCAACAAGCTTTTGAGAGCCTTAAGTCAGCTTTATCTGCTGCACCAGTTTTGCATATGCCGGATTTCACTCAACAATTCATCCTAGAGTGCGATGCTTCCGGATCAGGCATTGGGGCTGTGCTTCATCAAGGACGGGGACCCATCGCATTCTTCAGTCGGCCGGTAGTGCCTCGTCACTCCAAGCTCCCCGCTTACGAACGGGAATTGATTGGATTAGTCCAAGCCGTTCGCCATTGGAGACCATACCTTTGGGGCCGCGCTTTCCTTATCCGCACAGATCACTACAGTTTGAAGTTCTTACTCGATCAGCGGCTGTCCACTATTCCTCAACATCACTGGGTGAGCAAGCTCTTCGGATATGATTTTTCCGTGGAATTCAGGCCGGGACGCCTCAACACAGTCGCAGATGCCTTGTCCAGACGTGATGTTTCCTCGACCAGCCTGTTCGCCATTTCGTCACCAGCTCTGTCCCTCTTTCCGGAACTGCGCAATGAAATTTTGCACTCTCCGGATCTCCAGCAGCTCCAGACAGACATCATTTCGGGCAAATTAACCGCGCCTTGGTCGGTTCATGACGGCCTCATTTTGCGTTCAGGACGGGTCTATGTGACACCCTCTTCACCCGCTTTACAGCAGCTTCTAACGTCTGCCCATGCAGCACATGAAGGCATTCAAAAGACTTTGTGTCGCCTACGCCAGGATTTCTATATTCCCGCGGCCAAACGCATTGTTCAAGACTTTGTGCGATCTTGCCAAGTTTGTCAACGCAACAAGGTTGAACAATTACAACCTGCGGGCCTCCTTCAACCACTCGAGGTGCCATCTCAACCATGGTCGGACATTGCAATGGATTTCATTGAAGGGCTACCTCGCGTACATGGGAAATCCGTCATTCTCTCGGTCATCGATCGCTTCTCCAAGTACGCTCATTTTATTCCTTTGGCTCATCCATATTCCGCAACAACTGTTGCTCGCGTCTTCTTCGATGAGATCGTCCGCCTCCACGGGATTCCTACTTCCATTGTCAGTGACCGAGATAAGGTTTTCACCAGTCACTTTTGGCAAGATTTGTTTCGTTTGGCGGGCATTCGCCTTCACCTCAGTTCAGCTTACCATCCACAGTCCGATGGCCAGACTGAAGCTGTTAACAAGGTAATTGCCATGTATTTACGCTGCTTAACTGGCGATCGCCCTCGTCAATGGATGGACTGGCTGCCATGGGCCGAATATTGCTACAACACCTCCTTCCACTCGGCCCTTCGTGCAACACCGTTAAGAGTGGTCTACGGCAGGGATCCACCCTCCTTACGCACTTATGAAAAGGGCGAGGCCGTTGTGCAAGCTGTGGAAGCCTCCTTGTTAGCTCGTGATCAACTCCTTCAGGACATCCGCGCCCGCCTTCTTCAAGCTCAATCATATGCTAAGAAATACTATGATCAGAATCACCGTGATGTGTCCTTCGACGTGGGAGAGTTGGTTTGGTTACGTCTTCTTCATCGGCCTGCCGCTTCTCTTGGTCTTCCTTCCGCTAGCAAGCTCGGACCAAAATATTTTGGGCCCTACAAGATACTGGAGAAGATTGGTTCGGTTGCATATCGTTTGGAACTTCCTCCGGGCGCTAAAGTCCATGACGTATTCCATGTTGGGGTGCTTAAAAAGTTTCAAGGGGCTCCACCATCCGCGCCACCACCATTGCCGCAGCTTCAACATGGCCGGGTGTTGCCAACTCCATTACGCGTGCTGAAATCATCGCGTCGTCAGGGTCAGCAGCAGCTCTTGGTACAATGGGCTGGAACAACCTTGTCTGAGGCGTCATGGACTCCTCTGACTCACTTCCAGGAGTCTTATCCAGAATTCCAGCTCGAGGACGAGCTGCTTCGCGAGGAGGGGAGAAATGTCATAGTCTACAGCCGCCGGCATAAGGCTTAGCCTCCCGGTTATCAGGCAGTTAAATCCATTAAGGATTCTATTTCAGATAGAGCCGAATCCATTAGGGATTCTATTCCGTTCAGATTGAGGAGTTAGACTCCGAGTCCAGTCGGGACTCTGCTTGTAAGCATTAGTTATATAAAGACCTTGAGATCCAATGTTTGGGCTCAAGCAAGAAGTAATAAAGATTTAGTTGTTTACCTTTGTTCTCCTTACCTTCCCTGCTGGCGAACAAGGGAGTGGACCACTCAGGCCTTCGCCGGGATCTGGGGCGACCGCAAGCTACCCACCGTTATCCCTTGAGATCCAGGAGACCTGACACTAGCTTACAAGTGCAAGGTTGTCAATTCTATAATTCATTCTAGCTCTTGAAACTGAGGAGTTATGATATCATTTTGGGGGTGGATTGGATTTATGACCATAGTCCCATTGGTTTGGATCTGAAGAAGAGAACCTTATCTATTAACAAGAATGGGAAAACTGTGATGTTTAGGGATTACACTGCACCGAGTAAACATTGTATAGTCAATGCTGCAAAATTAGAGAAGATGATACAGAAAGAGGGTGCATAATTCATGTAAACTTGATTCAGGAATCAGAATGCAAGGATGATCTTGTCTTACCTGTTGAAATCGAGGAAGTTCTACAGCAATATGCAGAAGTATTTGGAGAATCAACAGGATTACCACCAAAAAGGAATGTGATTATGCCATTCCCCTTAAGGCTAATGCAGAACCACCCAACATCAGACCATACAAAATTCCACACCACCAAAAGGATGCTATGGAGGAAATCATTCAACAATTGCTAGAGTCATAGGAAATCCGAACAATCATTCAACAATTGCTAGAGTCACAGGCCTTAATGAATGAAATATTCTCTCCATATTTGAGGAGATTCTTGTTAGTATTTTTCGATGACATCCTAATTTACAGTAAGTCTCTTGAGGAACATGTCAAGCAGTTGGAAATTGTATTGCCACTCTTGAAACAAAACCAGCTCACGACAAAAAGGAGTAAATGTTGTTTTGCTATATCTGAAGTGGAATATTTAGGACACATTATCACTGCCTCAGGAGCATCCATAGATCCTAAGAAGATCCAAGATGTGGTGAATTGTCCTATTCCTACTAATGCAACTAAACTCAGATATTTTCTTGGACTCACCGGCTACTATAGGAGATTTGTGAAGGGATATAGTCAGATTTGCAAACCTCTAGTTGATTGCTTGGAAAAAGATGCATTTACTTGGGAACAAGCACAAACCGAAGCCTTTAAGCAGCTAAAAAGAGTGATGACCACTTGTCTAGTTCTAGCTCTGCCTAATTTTCCAAACCATTTATTTTGGAAACAGATGCTTGTGGTACTGGACTGGGTGCAGTTCTGATGCAAGAAGGCAGACCAATTGCTTATTATAGCAATACTTTAGGAGTGAGAGCAGCAACTCAATCGATATATGCCAAAGAGGCCATGGCCATACTTGAGGCTCTGAAGAGGTGGAGGCATTACCTGGTCAGGAGTAAATTAATCATCAGGACAGATCAAAGGAGTCTCAAATACATTACTACTCAGAGGCTAGCTGAATGTATTCAACACAAATTATTGCTTAAACTCTTGGAGTTTGATTATTGTGTGGAGTACAAGAAGGGAAAGGAGAATTTAGCTGCAGATGCACTGTCTGGAAGAGATGCTAATCCTAGAGAAAAAGAAGAATGTCATGAGATGGTCACTATTATACCTGAATGGATAGAGGATGTAAAGGAGAGCTATGTCAATGACCCCCAATGTGAGAAATTATTTAATGATTTGCAGGGTAATGCTGGTATGAGCCATGGCTACACTAGTGAAGCAGGACTTAATTACAAAGGAAGAATACATGTGGGAATTGACAATGATCTCAGATACAAGATCTTAGAAGCATTTCATTCTTTTGCTTTTGGAGGGCATTCAAGTGTGAGGGCTACCTATCATAGGGCAAAGAAACTATTCTATTGGCCTAGACTTAAAAATGAAGTTGAAATGCTAGTGGCCGAGTGCCCAGTCTGTCAGATCGCTAAATCTGAGCATGTGCATATCCCTGGTCTTTTATAGAAATTCCGGACATGGCATGGACACATATAACAATGGATTTTATTGAGGGGTTACCTAAATCAAAAGGGAAGGAAGTTGTCTTGGAAGTAGTTGATAGATTTACAAACTATGCACACTTTTTGGCATTTTCACATCCTTATACCGTCCAGCAAGTGGTGCAAATTTTCATGGATAACGTATTTAAGCTACATGGGATGCCAACTGCTATTGTTACCGATAAGGACAGAATCTTTAGTAGCAAGCTGTTATAAGAAGTTTTTAACTCTCTTAAAGTATCACTCCGGTTCAGCACTGCGCATCACCCACAAACGGATGGTCAGACGGAGAGAGTGAATCAATGTTTGGAGGCATACTTGAGGAGCATGACATTTCAGGAGCCCAAAGAATGGATGACGTGGTTGACAATGGCTGAATGGTGGTATAACACCTCATACCATACTTCTCTGAAGCTGACTCCCTTCTAGGTGCTATATGGCTATCCACCACCTCAGATTGGTGAACTAATTATCCCTTGTACTGTATCTGAAGAGGCTAAAGTGACAGTTGAACAAACGGAACAAATGCTCAAACAACTTTTGTTGAACTTGTAGCAAGCTCAGGAAAGAATGAAGAAATTTCCTGATAGGCTCAGAACCGAAAGTTGGGGATATGATGTATCTTAAGATGCAACCATATAGGATGAATGCCTTTGGACCGAGAGGCTCTCTCAAACTTAGATCAAAATACTATGGTCCCTTCCGGGTTTTGAACAGGGTTGGGCAGGTGGCTTACAAGCTTCAATTGCCTGAAGATGCCGCAATACACCCTATATTCCATGTAAGCCAACTGACGAAGCACCTTGGATCTAAAGCCATACCAATACTTGGTTTACCCCTAGTTGGATCAAATGGAAAGATCAAGACTGAACCAATCGCTGTTTTGGAGAGGAGAATTGTTTCGAGGAGGAAGAACCTGTGGTCCAGTGGTTGATTCAGTGGCTTAATCTTGGCCCGGAGGATGCTACGAGGGAAGATGCTACTTTCATTCAAGGTACTTTTCCTGATTTTAATCCTTGAGGATAAGGAACTTTCAGGGGCGGGTAGTGTCAGGCCTAGCAAAAATGGCGCTAGTTCTCTGAAGTCGGAAGCAAAAGAAGTCAGCAAGGAAGGAAGCTCCTCAGCTATTTCATTTAACCAGCACCCGCGGTGTGGATTGCAACCGGGTCGTGCAAGGGGAATCGAATGGCCACAATTAGTCTTAGTATTTACTGTTATGCCCTGTAGCCATCACGACAATTTCATTTCTTCTGAACTTTTATCTCAGTTACAGCTGAGCAGCCAGTGAATTACTGCTGTAATTATGTGTAAAAGACTAAGGGTTTATAACCTGAGACAGAAGGGAAAAGGAGGGAAGAAGGAAGAAAGCAAGTTAGTCTCTCTCTGTAGTAGTATAGAACCCTAGCTTGCTTTCCCCACCTTCTTCCATAATCCAGATTTCCGATCGAACTTGAAATCGCCCCCAAATTCACTAATCCAATCCATTTCGGCCAGATTAATTAGCCAGGATCTGATAGTAAGTGAAGTAGGTATGTATATGATTGAGCTACCTGATGCCTTGAGTCCATATTCAAAGGTTGTCATCCTCATCTAGAAAGTGACCTAAGTCTCATACAGTCATGCTTTGAACTTCCTATACTAACTATGCTCATGTCAACTTGATGAGTCAGTAAGCTATAATCAGTGAGTCGAACAATGGTGCAATAATCTGTCAAACTAAATTCAGGTCGTTATACTATACTACCTATTGACAAGATGTCAAGATTCTTTTATTTGTATGTGTAGAGAGCAAGACCTTCAGTTCAAAAACCCCTCAGTTATAATTTAGATTTTATTCATATTTGTGAAGGATAATTTGGGTTTTGTTGGTGTATTAGTCCTTTGCTAAAGAATGTTTCTACTTAACTGCGACACATTTATTACCATAATGTTGTTGCCATAAGGGGCCTAGGTTATTTGCAAATACTAAAATAATTATTATGTGGGAGTGGCTTTGGTTTCCCTTGTCAGTTTGGGGTAGTTTATTTGGCAAAAGAATGACTGCAGCTTTGTACATTCAAAATTTTCTTCTGTCGACTCCAGGTCCACGATATCATTAGCGTTACTTGGAACCTTTATTTAGTCTGTGATACATGTAATTGCAACAGTAATATCTTTAAGCTACTAATTTTAGGTTGCATAGTGATCATTTTCTATTTTAATAGGTTTATGGCACACTGCACGGTTAATTAACAAAATCAAGTAGCAGCACGCTTTGTCTGACATTCTTCTAGCTAATCCGACTATATAGATTTTTATCTGCTTAATCTACTACATAATGCTTGGTCTTCATGAGGCACGCGCTGGTCCATGATTAAGGCCCATTTACAAATGGTGTATCTTTCGCCCACTTCCTGGTCCCAGTGTAGAAAGGTAACAGAACCATATAAATTGATCTCATTATAAGGTACCTCTTTTGCTGTGGCTCAGGGGATGTAGTGGACAAACAGAGGAAAAGAAAATATGGTGGGGGACAAATTTCTTGTGAGCAAATAGAATTGCTTGACTTGTTCAATTAAGTTCAACTTCAAACTTACATAATTTATGCAAAATCAGATGGTTTCGAAGTGCACTGATTTTGTGTTCTCTACTTGTTCCTACCGGCTAGGTTGCTTGGATACGTTGATACAGATACGGATACGCGATACGGCGATACGCTATTTCTCTAAAAACACCGATACGGTGATACGTATGCATGCCAACCAGTCCACCAGCAAAGAGCAACCTACTAGCTCATTTGTACAAAATAATGCACCAACATACCAGCCCACCACAACCAGCCACTTAGGGTTACTTATCTCAATCTCTTTCTACTCTCATCTGCAATCACCACCCCACACTAATCTTATCTCGATCTCTCTTCTTCCTCAACAAGCACAGAGAAGAAATAAATAAGAGAAGAGAACGAAAAGAAAAGAAAAGAAAGCAAACCGGGAGGAGGTAGTGATGAGCCAACGATGCCCACCAAGTGGTGACATCTGAAAACTGGGACTCTCTTCCTCCATCTCCTCTCTTCAAATCCAGTCACTGGATCTGGAGACTAGGGATAAGAGGTAAGGGTTGAGAGGTATCCGGAAAGTATTGACTAAGTATCGAGATTTTTTTTAAAATTAGGAAAATCATGGATACGGGTAGGATACATATCCGTATCCGACCGTAACGGGACCATATCCCTATCCGATATGGTGTCCAATACCAATACACTGATTTTCATAAGTATCCGTGCATCGTAGCTACCGGTAAGAGAGTTTTTAGCTTCCACAGAATATGCCTGATCTCCTGCTTATATGCAGTTGCTAATAGTTTATAATAGAACTTTCCTGTTTCATTTCATTCTGTATATTAGTATATACAATAAATTTCTGTCCAAACAAATTAATAGGCTTCCATAATTTATATTTGCATTTGGTTTATTCATGTAAATTAAATCCAGTAAAGCATCCATAAAACCATTAGATGAAAATAGAAGCAACAAAAATTGGCAAATTAACATTGCACAGCATTTTTTTCAATCTACTCAAGTTTGATGCATCAGTGCTTTCTTGGGGTACAGCTTGTATGATGGTTGGAGAGCAACTCAAATGAAATGCCTGGCCCGACATAACTTCCAATGTGAAACATGACAAAAGGGGCAACCAAACAAACTTTCTAAAACCAAGGGAAAGGCTCCCCACATACTACTAAAGGAAGCACCTTTTTACAGTGTTGTATTTGACTAATGGCCCACTTTGCCAATCATCTTTTTCTTAGCAAAAAGTGTTCACCTGCCTTAATTTATGGAGTGTGGAACACCAAAGCGCTCATGAGAATATGCAGTGTGTGAATCTGTTTATGTCGAAAAAAGACATCCTAAAGTATATTTAGCAAATAGCCCTTTCAATTTTGTCTTGTTGCCTGTTGCCAGTTGGTCAAACTTAACTTTTCTAAACAATGCATGGTCTGGTTTCCATATTGATTGTTCGTTAAAAGGTTGGTTTGAGAATGAGTGTTACGTAAAACATCATGTGTGAAGCATTTTATCTTTCAGCAAAAAATGTTTTTACATCATTATATGGAGATCGCATTTTGCAATTGCCGATAGTTACTTGGAATTCACATATATTTACACACATGAACATTCAATTTAATTCAAATAATGTTGTTTTTTCTGACATTCTAATGACTACCCTAACGTTGCACCTTGGTCCACACTATATCACTGATATAATTCTCCAAGGGTCCTTGTAACGAGTGCCTAGTTATGGTTGTTAGAAATTAGACTGTAAATAATTCCGCACACTGATACCTTTCAAGTTGGAATGCACACTAGTATGTGAGGAGATTTCGGTTCACCACTTCACTCACTATGAAATTGCTAGTAAATGCCCTTTTCTTCGGCTTTACCTTACCTCTGGAAACCACTGTTTGAAGTGTCCCATTTAGTCAATGGATTGTCTTGTTGTCTCTATGACCAACGAAAGAGCTGTCGTATCTAGTAAAGTAAGAGCGATATGCTAGGATTTGTGAGACTCAGAGGGGACAGGTATAGAAAGCAGGAAGGAAAACCTACAGCCATGCGGAAGGCAACGTGGTTACAGTTCATGGATAGTTGTGAGGAAGATAGTTTGGTTCTGTGGGGCAAAGGAGAAATAAGGATCAAGTGACTGTTCGTACATATAGTTCTGATTCTCACTGCCTCGTTTTTTGACTGGTCAACTGCTTAGAGAGAGAGAGAGAGAGAGAGAGAGAGAGAGAGAGGTAATTAACCCCTATGTTGCGTCTTCATGCAATAGTCCCCCCAGCAAGCTTATCAAAAGGAGTGAATTAAGTAGTAGTTTTAGGCCCCTCATGGGCTAGATAGTCTACAAATGTGTGCAATGTCCCCAGTGAGAATCTTGAAGGCTAGCTAGAGTTGGCAGCTTAATATAGTTGTAGGTTGCTTGTCCTTAATCCTGTTGCAATGAGACTTCATGTTTCTAAAGGGTCCAACAGGTCAATATATATCCATGTATAATATGCAAAAAGATCCCTAGACTATACACATATTTAACACCCCTCAAACTCATGGTGGATCAGCGACATTGAGTTTGGAGAGGTAGAACCGATGCTGAGCTCTAGTCTGTGCCTTGGTGAAGAAATTGACTAACTGAAACTCCGAGAGCACATACTGAAGAGCAATAACTTTGTCTTGCACTTGCGATCGCATGTATGAAGCATCCACTCCAATGTGCTTGGTAAGCTTATGCTTCATGGGATCTCAAGCAATGTTGATCGCGCCAGTACTATCTGATAAGGGAGAAGTCGATGCAGTAGTGGAAACACCAAAATCCAAGTAGCCACCGAAGCTAGGTGATTTCAGCTGTCAACGACGCCATGGCTCTCAACTCAGCCTCAACACTCAAAAGAGAAACGCCAGTCTGCTTCTTAGTCTTCCAGGCAATCAAGGAGAAACCAAGAAAACACAATATGTAGAAAGAGATCGGCGATCAGAAGGATCACTAAGTCCAGGTCGCATCAGAGTACGCCTGAAGCTGCAAAGAACTGGAGCGAGGAAAGAAAAGACGACGAGTGATGGTCCCGCGAAGATATCACAGAACACGAAGGTGACTGTAGTGGAGCTGAGTAGGAGAGAAAAACTGACTCAGGATGTGAACTGGGTGAGAGATGTTAGGACAAGTGATGCCAAGGTAGACAAGGTTCCCAATAAGATGGCGGTAGCGGGTGGGATCCTCAAGAGGCTCGCCATCGGTAGTCCAAAGGTGAGCACCAAGCTCCATAGGAGTATTAACCACACGTTGATTAGTGAGACAAGCGCAAGTAAGGATATCCTGAATGTAACACTCCTGGGAGAGAGAATAGCCCTCAGGTGTAGAAGTGATCTCAATCCCAAGAAAATAATGAAGAGGACCCAATCAGACATCAAGAACTACTCACGGAGACACTTCTTCACAAAGGCAATGTCCTGAGAGTCATCACCAGTGATGATCATATCATCAACATATAGAAGGAGGAGCGCTTGACCTCGAAGAGAGTGTGAACAAAAAGAGCAGGGTCATGATCACTGACGGAGAAGCCGACTACAGTGTCGACAGACGAGAACCGGGCAAACCAAGCACAAGGGGCTTGTTTTAACCCATAGATAGCGATGAAGGCGACAGACCATACCATCAGGGACAGAATACCCAAGGGGCGGCTGCATGTAAACCTCACGCAACTGGCCATGGAGAAAGACATTTTTGACATCTAACTGAGAGATGGGCCACTGTCGAATAGAGGCCACAACAAGGAGAGTGCGAATGGTGGTCATGTGAGCGACAGGAGCAAAGGTCTCATCGTAGTCACTGCCATGCTCCTACTGAAAACCACATGCCACAAGACGAGCCTTGTAGCGCTCAAGGGAACCATCCAAGCGGGTCTTGATCTTGTATACCCACTTGCGTGTGATGGGAATGACACGTGCAGGTAAGGGTACAAGATCCTAAGTGCCAGTACGCTCCAAAGCGACAATCTCCTCAGACATGGCGAGCTGCCACCCAGGGTGAGCAGCAGCCTCATGATAAGTCAGAGGCTCAGAAGAGGCAGCGGCTGCAAAGCCATAGCACTTAGACTGCCTAATAGTGTGGCAATCACGAAGATCGTATCTGGGAGGAGAGGGTGGGTCTGACAAGGACGGAGAAGAAGAATTGGGAACAGGTCCCAGCAAGGAGGGAGAGCTAATTGGAGAGGGAGGAGGCCGAGGACGGCGAGAGTAGTGTAGAGGAAAAGGTGAAATCTTAACAAAGAATGGGAAGGAGCCTTCTACGAAGGTGGAAGAGGAGCAGCCGGAGGAGTGAGATGAAGGTGGATGAGGAGAAGCAGTAGTGGAAGTAGGTGGAGAGTAAGGGAAAGTCAAAAAGGAGATCGACTCAATAAGAGAATCAGACCTGACTGTGGGAGAACGAGGGTAGTAAGGTCGGGACTCATCGAAAATGACATCCCGGGAAATCCTCATCTGACGAGCAACAAGGTCGTAGCAGCGATAATCCTTATGCTCAAGACTATAGCCAAGGAAAACACACTCAACTGACTGAGCAGTCAGCTTAGTGTGTTCACGAGATGGAAGAAGGACGAAGCAGACACAGCCAAAACTACGGAGGTGACCGTACTCTGAGGATTGACCAAAAAGACGCTCAACAAGAGTAGAACCCTGAAGGGCGGTGGAAGGCTGCATATTGATAAGAAAAGCAGCAATGGAGACAGCCTCAGCCCAAAAGTGAGGGGGAACAGAAGAAGCAAGCATGAGAGCTCGAGTAGTCTCAAGTAAGTGACGATGCTTACGTTCAGAGACACTGTTCTGAGCATGAGCACCAGGACAAGAGTACTAGGGAAGAGTGCCCTATTCAGTGAGAAAATGGCGGTAGGCAGCAGAGAGATACTCGCTAGCAGAGTCAGCACAAAACACACAAATAGCCAAATCGATCTGAGTGTGAACCATAGTGGCGAAACTCTGATAAATAGAAAGAACTTGACTACGAGAGGACATAAAATAGAGCAAAGTATAACGAGAATAATCATCAATAAAAAATTACATAATAACGATGACCCCTTTCAAAACGAAGGGAGCTAGACCCTAAACATCAGAGTGTATAAGATCAAAAGAACGACTAGAAATAGAGTCACTAGAGGGATAAGGGAGGTGCAGCTGTTTGCCAAGCTTGCAACCCATATAATGTAGAGAGGTGTCTCCAGAAACAGACCCAAAAACACCACAACCGACGAGTGATGAAAGACGTGATCCACAAAGATGACCGAGACAATGATGCTACTGAGCGAAGGAGGTAGTGGATGGCGTAGCAAGACTAGAGGGAGTGGTAGCGACTGACTGGCTAGTGGATACAGCAGAAGGCAGATGAAGCCAGTCTAGCTCCCAAAGACGCTGCAAATCACGGCGCCGAGGGCCAGTACCAAGCAGAGTCCCTGTGCGACGGTCTTGAACAGAATAAGAGTCAGACTCAAGAACAACACAACAGCTATGATCAGTAATCTGACCAGCTTACATAAGCTGCATAGTAAGCTGAGAAATATGAGAGATTGTAGAAACATGAAAAGAGGAAGTGGACAGGGTGCCTCGACCTGCCACAGGAAGAGGTACCATCTGCATTCTAAACAGTGGAAGAGAAAACTGTGGGATGCAGTGAGGTGAGATGGGTAGAATCTGGTGTCATGTGAAAAGAAGCACCAGAGTCCAAGATCCACGGAGACAGGATACCTAAGAAGGGAGGAGGCGGAGGCGTGGAAGACTGCTGAGAAGCAAGAGCTAGACGAGTCGATCCCGAGGAGTTTGAGGACGAGCCAACACCAAGGTGCTGGAGGAGTGAGAGGAGCTGCTCTGCAGCATCACCGGAGGAGCCCTGGTGAGAGGCACCAGCTCCTAAGTGGAACCGCCGAAGCCCTTCGTGGGACGTCCACCCCGACAACCTTGGTCCCTCCTCTGCTTGTAGCAATCCTGATACCTGTGGCCATCATGCTAGCAATAGGTGCAATGAAAACCCGCAGTAAAAACACCAACCACTGGTGCGTTGGGGGTTGAAGGAGAGATCACGGCCGATGCTGAAGGAGCAGACGAGGTGGCAGGGACTGAAGTAGACAAGACAGCCTATAGCTGAACCGCACCACGGTGATAGGTCTCCTTAGCACGCATAGCCATGAGAGCCTCCACTAAACTCGGGCGTGGGTGGTGAGTCAGGAGCTGAACCCGCACAGTCTCGAACTCAGGCCGGAGATGTGTCAGGAAGTCGTAGAGACGGTGGGTCTCCTGGTAAGTGCGAAGCCTTACACAGCAGGGACAAGTCCGACAAATATCCGGCCTCGAAGGGTCAAGCTGACACCATACCTCAGACATCTGTTGGTAGAAGTCATCGACGGTGGTATCAAGTTGCTAAAGGGAATGTGCCTGGTGCACAACTAAGAGATACATAGCATTACTCGTTGATTGGTAGTGAGCTCGGAGGCGCTCCCACATAAGTTGTTGTCGGTAGCTCGGCCACATCCATGGAGATAGCCAGTCATGCTACCCACCAGGATAGCGGTGGCACGAGCCTTGGCATCCTGCCATCGCTCGTAGGTGTGTAGTTCAGACTGGTAAAGCTTTAGAGTCTCCTCTAGTGCAGCATTGGTCTCATCCTGAGCTGCCTGATCCGCATTAGCAGGGCAAGCGGGCTGGATAGATAGTGTAGGACGAGGCGGGTAGGGATTTTCTCCAGTGAGATGACCCCAAAGCCACTGGCTATTGAGGTGAATTTTTAAGTGAACAGACAGCAGGGAGCGGGATGGCGAAGGAGCCACCGCTGGTAGCCATTTGGAGTAGATCGGGTCAAGAAAACGGAGTCGGGATGCCCAGAAATGGCCTGTGTAGCCGGGCTATGTCGACCAACCAGCGGCGGCGGCCGGAGACGGGCTGCACATGGGCGGCGGCGCGCCGGGCAGACGTGCGCGTGGAGACAGGCCGCACACGGGCGGCGGCGCGCCAGGCGAAGGGCGGACACGTAGGCGGGGGGCGGGCACCTGCGGTGGCTGGATCTGAAGCCGGTTGGGAGAGGCGGCAACGAATGGGCGCACGCGTGGAGACGGGCCGCGCACGGGCGGCGGCACACCGGGCGGACAGTGGATGCGCAGGCGGGGTGGACACCAGCGCCGGTGGTCGGATCCGGCTGGATCTGAGGCGGCGGATGGACCCGAGGCTACCTGGGAGAGGCGATGACGGACGAGCGCGCGCGGGGAGAGGAGCCCGTGCGCGGAAGGAGAAGAGGAAGAAAGGGGCGGTGGCGGCCCTAGCCCAACCTGGACTCTGATACCATGTTGCAATGAGACTTCATGTTTTCAAAGGGCTCAATAGGCCAATATATATCCATATACAATATGCAAAGGGACCTCTAGACTATACACATATCTAACAGATTTCATGTGGAACTCTTCACTATATTCCATGTACTGATTACTGTCATACTTAATTTACAGAGGAAATGAGTTCACTATCCTTAAACTTATGCAGCTACTGCTATTGTTGTGTGCTTTATACATTTTTGAAAAAAAAGGGGAAAGCGCAAGTGAAAATTTGGTGGCTCCTTTACATTTTATGAAATTCTGATACTATTTTGGCACATTTAGTCCATTACACCATGGTCGCTTATCGCATTTTTCATCAAATTCTGAAAGTTCTACTGTAGGTTTAGACTGTTATTTTCTGTTACCATATCGTGCAATACTCTTGTCAACTACCTGTGTAATACTACTTTGGCGCATTTAGCCCAGTGCCCCATGGCAGTAAGCTGGTGCAACCAGTTGATGATAAAATAAAATTTGTGAACTTCACTAATATTTATTGACATTATATTATACATCTGAATCAGATAGATTAAGACATGTCCTTTGATGCTGCAGAAGATTGCTATCATGTGCGTTGGATAAGACTAGGGGTTGTTCTTTTTCAGCATTTAGCTTCAGCTTTTAGTTTTTCTACAGTAACTAGTTTTTAAACGAAGTGTCTTTTTAAGATGATGTCTACGAATTAATTATAGTACATATTGTATCGACTTCATTAATATCGGCAAAAACCGCATGTGAATTTCTGTTACTCTGTAATCTCTCGTACGAACATCCCAAAAGCCATAAACCGCAGCCATAAGTCATAAGCCTCAGCAAAAAAAAACAGGCCCTAGATGTCCTTGCTGGTGCAAAAGATAGTTATCCTTGCTGAAGCAGAACGTACTAATCGTGATAGTCCAGTGTGCATTCGGGGGATCATTGCTGTTGACTGCATGGGAAATGATTTCTTGCTGTGTGGTGAAGTTGTTTTTTTCTGCCATTTATCTTGTTTGGAAATCCATAATATATGCATTGTTCTTATTTATTTCCTCTTATTTCTGTGTAGGTAACTCGTAACGGTGCACTGCAGGGTTCCAAATTCCAGTGCGTGCGTTCATCTGCTGATCTGCCCCAAGATTTTACTTCAAGTCTTCAAGTACGAATGCACATGTTTATCTTTGAAAATTCTTCTACTGTCATTCACCTGATGCAAGTTTAAAATGTTTTGACGGAGAAGGATATACTTTTCAAATACGTATTGTAGCTGAAGGAGAAACTAGAAAAGAACTTGAATTAGAAATGCTGATGATACGTGAGTTCTCTGCTACAGGACTATGTCAGGAAGGAAAAGAATAGCAGTAGGATGCGTTGCATTCATACATGGCATGCAGCAGCCAAAATTTTGATCAGTTCCATGTTAGTCATAGGCCTATCACTCCTTTCAGCTATTGTAGCTAGTCAGCTCACCTACTCCATTCCAAACAGATAGTTGTAGAATTGAGGAGCCGTGCTTGTGTTACTCGTAACCCAGGTCCCATTGTTACCAGTGGAGCCCTCATAGCCAGTTGATCCAGAAACCATAGCAGCAGCAGCAGCAGCATAAGGAATGTTACTGGAATAGCTGTTGCTCTGCTTGTTGCTACTGTCTTTTTGTCCCATTGCACCAGTAGTACCCCACATGACACCACTGCTGTTGTTGCTGCCGCTGTGGCTGCTTGTGCCCATTGTGAAGTCCACGTTCACGCCGGAGCCGTAAGTCTCAAATGCAGCAGGAAACTGTTGCTGCTGCTGCTGCTGGTAGTGCAGGGCAAGTAGGGACCAGTAGTCCTTCTCTGACGGCGGCATGGCCGGTGACGCCACCCCAGTGATTGCACCGGCGTTCGCTGGTGGCAGTGAGTCTGACGGGAACTTGGAGGCACGGGCGGCTGCCCCGGCCCCGACTGGCAGGTCGCTGTTGAGGATGCTCTCGACGTCGTAGCGGCTCATGTCGAAGTTGGTCACGGCGTTGAGCCCGCGGAACTTGATCGCCGCAATGTCGTACGCCTCCGCTGCCTCCTCCTGTGTACCTATGGTGCAGAGACGGTTAGAAGGGACCAAATTCTGTCAACCATATCAGGGGCTTTGGTTCTCGTGGATCAACTTACTACTACATGCAAAGTGAGGCAGTGAGCCCTGTGGGTGCACAAGGATTGTCAAATGCCAGTGTAAAATTAAGATGACTTACTGAAAGTGCCCAAGTACAGGTCCTTGTTTCCGGCCACCCTGCCGATCCTCGCCTGCCACCGGCCGTGCTGATGATGCCTATCAAATATAAAGTTTCCAATGCCACAAAGATTTGACCAAAAGGCTTTGTATGCTGCTAGTACTTCCCATTTCAAAGTTCAGACTACTACATTTCTTTTGGCATGCTCATTCGTACGAAACATTTTTTTTAATTATACCTTGTTACTCCTCTGTAGATGGAGGCCCCTCGTGAGAAGCCGCTGCTCTTTCTGACAAAAAGGGTAGGAACACAAGGTGACAAAAAGCAGAGCGCATGCGGCTGTGCGTGCATGCACGCGTACGGCAATGTGTGTACGTGGAAAAAGAATGCGTCGGTGAGTCCTGTCCCGAGCATATGACTTGGGGACACGCTATTGCTATCTATTCACCTGCGCAGCGACGCGATGAACTCCTGCCGCGTCATCAACTTCATCTCCTCCAGCTCCTGCCCGTAGTTGGATACCTACGGTGACGCAGGGACGTACGTATGTACACCCATCAGCGATCAGCATACGTATATACTACACCATGCATGCAGAATACTGGTGTCTTGCCGGGGTTGGCTTACTGGGAAATTCGTCGTGGTGGTCGGACCCCAGTACTTCAGCGCGGCGAGGTCGTAAGCTCTCGCGGCCTTCTCCTCCTTATCATAACCTCCTGTATGTTTCCCCCATGCTTACGTTTTTTTTTTCTCCTTCCAACCATGAACCAAATCTCAATGAAACTAAAACTGGATGTGGCAACTGACGTACCTAAGTAGACTGATGAAGTATCACCAATGCGCCGACAAGTAGAGGAAGTTGGGGGAAAAAGAGCAACGAATAATATTAGTGATCAGAGTGTATATATTTGTGCTTTGCAGGTTTCTTGGACAGGGCTGTGACACACATGCATATACCTTGGCGGCCTTTGCGGCTCTGGCCTTCCCGGCGGCAGCTGTTGTCCCAAAGGTGCGCCTCGTACCTCCCCGTCCACCGGTGCCTGATGCATTTCCCAAAATACCCAAACAGCATGAAATTAACAAAAAGTTGAACAAAATGGGCACTTCAGTCCATTGCCATGAATTTCTAGTGAAAATGCCATTTTAACCGTGCATTTCAAGTACCAGTCCTACTTAGAGTGTAACTCATGCGTGCACCTTGAGACTAGACATTACGTTTAGGATAGGTAAGGATAATAGGATGCAAGTGTGCAAATACCTAGTAACACCACGGTAGATGGATGTCCGCTGGCCGAACGTCTCGGCGGGCCTCCTCGCCTGATCGGATTCCACCACGTCCGTCGCCATCGCGATGGTCACCGCACCGGGGTTCTCCGGTGTCCCGGGCGTCGGGTACCGGCGCAAGAACCCGGCAGCGATGCTACCCAGCTCGCCGCAGCCAAGTTGATCCTCCGCGGCCGTCGCCGGTGCACCGGTGCCGCCAACCCCGCCGAGGAAGTCCTCCATCTTAGGCGCCTCATCCACTTGCCCCTCCTCTCCTACATAAGTATACGAAAAGATATATTAGCATGCAACAATGTCTCAGTAATGCACTTAGCATGCGTGTCTCTCTTGGTATTTGTTTTACCAAGTGGAGTGACAGATGAAGAGTTGGGCACGGCCTCAAGCAGGCCATGGTGGTAGTTGTTGGAGAGGGAGAAGGAGAGCCAATGGTGAGGGTAAGTGGAGCTCATGTCCATGTCCATGGTGGTGTGCCTTGACCAGTTTTGTGAGCCTTGATGAGAGGGTGCAGGAATGTGAGCTACAGCTATTGATGTAGACCTATGTTGTGCTTAGGAGAGGAATGGGAGAAGAGTTGAGAATGGTATATATATATAGAGAAGTTGAGTGTGCTGCACCCACAGTTATGCGCATTTGAGAATGTACATTACTGGGCTGGAATACGCCCAAAATTTAGAGAGGAGAGAGGGAGGGAGAGAGCAGAAGGGCCAAGGAGAGTTAGATGAATTAAAGAGTGATTTAGGAATTAGGGATAGGAGCAAAGGGTGAATAGTTTAAGCCTAGCCTCGTCTTGAGAATCCAAAGAGGGAGATGTGAGTAGTAATGGTCGACAACGTGGAGGTGTTTCATGGGGTCGTATGGGCGGCTCCTTGACCGAAATGGAGGCCGCTGTTCCCTCGCATGCAGCCCTAGCTTAGCTTTTTGTTTGCTCTCTACGCTAAACCGTGTAGTAGGGGTACTATATTGGAGATGATCTGAACCTGCGATAGTAATTGCTTTCACTTGTATCGTTTCATTCATAGCACTTTTGACGGATAGATCATTTACCGAGTTCAAGGCTTGCTTAGAGCAAGTACAATAATGCTGACTAGGTCACCTCTAGCGAAATTCACGTCAACATAATTCTATATGGAAGAGAGAGAAAAGAGGAGAGAGAGGCAAGCTGCCCCTTATATAAGAGCATCTCCAACAGTATGAGCTAGTTACTAGCTCTAAGATAACTTCTCCAATAGTACTAACTTTTAGCACATAGCTCATAACATAAATAGCCTCACATGACACTCTCACATAATCTTGGAATATGCGTATGAGACTAGCTCTTGATCAAGAGATAGCTTTTCTCTCTCTTCTATTAAAATATGAAATAATATGCTTAGAGTTAGCTCATAAGAGCAAGTTTAATAGAAGAGATAACTACCACCTCTAAGATTAGCCACATAAGCAAAAAGAGTACAAGTGGCTCATGTGGAGGTAGCTAATAAAATAAGTTGAGTAGAGGTTACCTCTACTCAACTTATTGTATTAGGGCATCTGTAGTGTATATAACCCAAAGGGTCTTAAGGTGGATCCCATCTAAACCTTAAGACCAACTCCATAGTGTATATAACCCAAGGGGCCTTAAGACGGTCCCACTTGGCAGATAAAGAAAAATTGTATTTTAATGCTTGTGGCCAGGTCTTTAGCTTGAGGACCAGCCTTAAGCTTTTTTTGCTTAGGGTCTGCTTAAGGTCACCCCTGTAATGTATAAGGTTGACCTTAAGGTGGCTTAAGACCTCCTCTTTTCATACACTACAGATGCCCTTAGCTACCTGCACCATAAGCCACGTGTACTTTTTTTGCTTATTTGGCTAGTCCTAGAGGTAGCAGTCACCTCTTCTATTAAACTTGCTAAATGTTTGAGTGCTTTAGTAGAGGTAACCTCTACTCAACTTATTGTATTAGCTACCTCCACCATAAACCACATGTACTTTTTTTACTTATTTGGCTAATCCTAGAGGTAGCAGTCACCTCTTCTATTAAATTTGCTCTTATTCACCAGCGAGACGAGAGATTTTGACAGAGGCTTTTGAGAAGTTTTTGTCTCAAGTGAAGCTTAGCTTTTGGGAGTACCATCAATCATGCCCTAAATTCGGAGCTAACACATACTGACATCTGCCACAGGGTACGTAGTGCGCGCCCATCACTAAACTAATATATATCTTTTCTTTTAGGGGAAAAAAGTGTGCATATCTTTTCTTTTAGGGAAAAAAGTATGCATAATTTCGCATTACCTAATAAACAATGTCACTTCTTAAGAGCACTTATATTTCTTTTCCCTTGGGCTCGTTTGAGGATTGAAACCGGTAGATTTGGGCAGTGGACTTCACGTAGGGTGATGTTCGATGGCCGGTCACTGGACTGCGACGGTGCCGGGAAACAAGACAGGGTAGCAGGAATGAGGCTTCCCTATTCCTCTCTCTCTATTCTCTCAATCTAAACCACTCATATCTCATCCAATGGCTAGTTTTTTTTGATATTTTCACCATTTGCCATCCATCATAAATAATAAAAAAAATACAGGAAAAAAATAAAATTTATTTTTTTATTATAATTTTTTACAGAAAAAAATAAAATTATAATTTCTGTAAAAAAACTATAATAAAAAAATAAAATTTATTTTTTCCTGTATTTTTTTATTATTTATGATGGATGGCAAATGGTGAAAATATCAAAAAAAAAACTAGCCATTAGATGAGATATGAGTGATTTAGATTGAGGGAATAGGGAGGGGAATAGGGAGAGAGGAATAGGGAAGCCTCATTCGGGTAGCAGGGAGCATATATTTCATGGCGACACATGTTTTGATCATGCCTTGCACTCTTGCGTCGTATCACTCATCACTGCTTCGCGATCCATGTATACGTACACGCTTTCTGATGCATAGATTCGCAGAACATATGAAGTGATGGTGACATGAATGATACATGCCCTGCGTGCACAGTATTTTGTAGATGGCTCTTGTCAGCAATACAAAGATACTAGTGCATGTATACACGTGCTTTGGAAGTCGGTCAGAAGCTTAGATCCTGTTTGGATTCTTTGGGCTAACAACTAGTTGATAAACTTTAGCCCTTGAGGATCCAAACAGGAGGGCTAATAGGTGGGCTAAAGTTTAGCCAAAACTCCAACTAGTTGTTAGCGGATGGAAAAAAGACGCTGATACCCACGCCAACCCTCCCAGACCGCCATGTATAGGGGTATAACAGACTTTGTACTGAGATAGTAGTACTTATTAGTCCTTAGATCCAAACAGGACTAGGCTAATCTTTAGCCAGCTAACTACTAGTCAGCTAATAACTAGTCCTATCTAACAACTAATCCTAGTCCATCCAAACAGGCCCTTACTTCTGCACGTACTTGGCAAACGAAAAGGTACGTTGTTTTTCTCCCACTTTCTTAATTTTCGATTCTCTTCCTCTCTGTCTATAATGTAGCAAGACTATAAAAACCAGATGTTTCGTGACGACTGTCACAAAAAGATTGAAGGTGTCGTAGTGTAAAGAAAAAAAAACTCTACACAGCACGTACATAGAACTGTTCACAAAAAGATTGGAGGTGCGCAGTTTCTGACTTTTAGTTTTTAGAAATTAACTTTTAAATGGAATAACTTTTTAATATAAGTGTTTCAAAAACCATATTACTTTTCAATAGGATCATAGACACGTACAAGCGGTCATGTAGCAGCATGTGTTTGCACTGCGCATGAATTATAATCGGTGGAGCACAATGTGCCACGTCCGGCGATCTGTGCTCCCTGAGCTTAATAAAATAACTAACGCCAGGATTTTTCGCTTATGCCCACATAAACTACGCGGCCGGGTGTTTTTTTGTTTTAGCTTATCACTCTACTACAATAACTAGCTTTTAAATGGCACATCTTTTTTGAACGAATCTACATGTATATATTATATTAGACACTATACTGAGTTTAGTTATATCAGTCAAAATTATATATAATTATTTTCTTTGATGTACTATCTTCCAAAAACAGCTAAACTTTAAAAATATAAGCCAAAAACAAAGACAGCCTAATTTAACCCATTCGATCGACATCCCCATCCTGAGGAAATACACATGTCTATCTACCTTCCCAGACAATATTATTATCTCGCATGCATGTTATGAGAGGATGGTCTAGACTTGCATGATAGACAAAGTGGATAGGCTAGATCGTGCATGTGCTGCGCCTCCTTCGATCGGAAGGTTGACACGTTCGAGGTTTCAAGGACATGTACAGGTTTGGACGCGACGTATTCCATGTCGGCTTGGTTTGGACATATATATTAGTAGTAGCTTCGAGTTGCATATTACGTGCATGACTGGACCGCATGCCTATGTGGTGTATAATTTCTTTCGAATAATTGGAATCGAAGTTGGCATGTGAATATTCACTATTCATTCACGGCCATGCATGCTATTAACTGGACTGGAGTTATATACGTCTTGTCGATCTGACATGTTAGGAAATAGATTACAAACGAAACAATGGGCGACGATTAGGGCGGTGCATTTTTCAACCGAACCGAAAAAACCGATCCAAAAAAACCGAACCGAACCGGTCAACTTGGTTTGACCAGTTTTTGGTATTCGGTTCGGTTTTCAAATTTTGGATTTTTTTGGTAATCGGTTTTTTCGGGAAAACCGATTAAAAACCGAAAAAACCGAAATACCGAACAGCCCAAAACCGGCGATGGGCCCGGCCCTTCGGAAATCCATAGCGCATTCACACCGTGTCGTATGCGCAATCCGCAAGAAGCCAAGAAGCCGAGAGGATAGCGTGGCGGCCTGGTGGGTTTGCATCATTGCATTTGCATAAGAACTGAGATTCTGAGAAGGTGTGAGCTTGACTAGTGCTTAGAGACAGAGTGATGAGTGTTTCTCTGCTTCAAATTATTCAAATAAAATAAGACTAAGAGATAAATATTTTTATTGGGTAGAGAACATTATTAATTATTATACTTTATTACTTTATGCATATATCCATACTACATTAGAATGTTTCTAAAATTCAAATTCTATTGCCAGTAGTGTATGTATTATCGTCTACTCGTCTTGCTAGTCGTTATATCGTTTGCAATTCGCGTCAACTTTGGTAAATATGGTATTTACCGATACCGCACCGAAATAAATTGGGATTTACCGATACCGAACCGTACTTCTAAAAATACCGTATATTACCGAAATACAAATACCGTATTTACCGTACATACCGTATATACCGAACCGATTAAACCGAAAAAACCGATTGCACAGTCCTAGCGACGATGACGTGAGCGGAATTGCGAATGTCTGGTTTTGTGATATCACGAATTCCACCTCGCTAACTTCTCATCTGTCAGCATGTGTAACACCCTATTTTTGGGGCTTTTTAAATTTTGAATTCAAATTATGTTCCTCATTTCTGCTGTTTTTCAAATTTGAAAATTTCCTTGGGCTGATCCAGCCCAAATCCTCGGCCTTTTCTCTCCTTGGCCTATTTGGCCCACCTGGCCTTTGTCCTGTTTTGGACCAGCCGGCCTCCTTCTCTTGCCCCATCTCTGTTTTGGCCGCACCACGCACGCCCCGTGCCACGTGTGCCCTCGTGTGCCGACCTGGCTCCCTTCGCCACGCCTGTACCTAATGCCGCCCCTTAGTCTGCCCTTCTTCTCTCCCCACTAACGTCACCCCGTGCGCCCAGGCCCCCTCTCCTCCCCTTCTCTCTGT
The DNA here is from genome assembly GCA_017311315.1 of Dendrocalamus latiflorus. Lineage (NCBI taxonomy): Eukaryota > Viridiplantae > Streptophyta > Magnoliopsida > Poales > Poaceae > Dendrocalamus > Dendrocalamus latiflorus. The sequence goes on from CM029617.1 coordinate 4,625,028, forward strand.
GCGCGTCGCACCCTTGCGCTGACCCACCTCTGCTGCTCCCTCACACGCGCTTCCTGGCCATCTGTGCCACCGAGTAGCCCACCACCTCCCCTCCCTATCGCGTGCTCGCCTCGCCGCATTCGACCCTCGCGCCACCCTCTGCTCCTCTGTAGTATGTGCTACGCTACCATTAAGGCACCCATGCCCCCGAGCTCCTTCGCGGCTATATAAGCCCAGTCTCCTCTTCATCCTCTCCCCAATCGCGCCCCAGCACACCCACCGCCCCAAGTTCCTCCCCTTCCCTTTATTCTTCCCCTCTGGTCGCTTCGTCACCGCCAAGCCATCTCCCACGACCGTTGCGCCTCCGGCTAATTCCCAACGCACGAAGCATCGCTTGGACGCCCTAAGGCCACCCTGACCCTAGCCTAGGTCCCTCTTCCCCTCCAATGAGCCCGTGTCATTGCCTACCTCGTTGTCAACCAGGCTCTCGCTGCCAGCCATGCTCCGCTGTCCCCAAGCTCGGCCAAGCCCTCTGGTGAGACACTTCGTGATTGTAGATGCTCCCCTCGGCAGGAATTGTCTTTGGGCGTCGTGCTCAGCCTGTCAGCCATGGCGCGGTGGCCACTGTTCCTCCTTCATCGATCATCATTGCCGGGGCCAAATTGGGCTGCGCCACCTCGCCTGTAGGTGCACGTGAGCCCGAGGAGTCCATTTCGTGCCTAGCCTGCGACCACCGTGCCTCCCCTCGCTGTCGGTGAGCTTCACCATCTCATGAATAAGGAGAAGCATTGTGCACCCATCATTAGCTGTTAATCATGTTTAATTAGCATTAATAACGCTCGGGTTAATTAGGCTCTTATGTGTGAGCCCCCTCTCATGTTTAAAGTAATGACCGACTGACATATGGGCCCCCCGGACCATTTAAAAATCTTTTAAACCAATTTCTAAAAGGGTGAGTCACTGACATGTGGGCCTCAAGTATTGTTTGCACAGTACCGTGGCCCCATATGTTAGCTTCTGTCGTTTTTTCCATTTGAAAATATATCAATTTTATTTAAAAAGCCCATGGCCCCCATCTGTCAACCTCTGTGGCCTTTTCGAAATAAAATTAATTCAAAAATTAATTTAAAAATGTGGGCCCACCTGTCAGAGAGAGAATTTCTCTCTCCTCTGTTTATTTTGGATTTAATCTGAAATTAAACATTAGAGGGTCCATTCTATCTCGTCTTAACTCCAAATTTAATGAAACTTATTTCTAAATTTTTCTAAATTCAAGATCTATCTAATGGTACTGGTTTTGCTCAATTTGGAGTTTGTTTGAAGTTTCTATTTGTATTTATTTGTTCTTGTTGCTTGTTGTTTGTTTTTGATGCGATCGTCTGAGTAGAGTATGAAGACGCAGACGAGCACGATATCAAGCAAACATAGGATTTTCAAGACCAACCTGCTTTTAACCCAGGTGAGTCAACATTTTGATCATACTGACCCTACATTTTATGCAATTCTATTCTTTTAAATTAACAAACTTTGCTTGCTTAATTTAATATACAAACGCATGTCAATCCTTAAGGTAGTTACGTGCCTATTTGACAATGTAATAATATTATTATGCCATCCTTATTACTTGCTCCTTGTCCTCAGATACTAAGTGGTAACTTTACTAGCTATAAGCTGTACTTAAGCGTCATGCTAGCCTTGTTTAAGTACCGGTGCATTAGTTTGCCCTAATCATCATCTTTTAAATATGAAACTAGTTTTAGGCAGTCATTGGATGTAATTGGCTGATATTTTAGGATAACTTAGTTTATGCTTCTTAAAACCCTAAAATTTGATGTTACCATCTCTGGGCGTATAGTATTATGGTGTGGATGTAGCATGAGAACTTGTGGATTGTAGCATGTACCGTCCAAATGATTTAAGAACTTAATCATGTGATGACCTTTTAATGTAAAACAGTGCAACTGCAAGTCTATAATGGCGTTGGCCTGGCTAAATAATTTGTATCCATCAGTGCAAGTTGTACCATTGGAGTGACCCACGAGTCGTGTCGCTAGTTTTAAACCATCGTAGACATAGGTTGTGTCGCTGGCGTAAGTTGCTGTGTGGCGCAAGAGCGGGTCTGGATGTGATGGACGTAACCACCCTCAGATGAAATCTTAGCGGGTGTAATTTACACTGGGGGATGCATTGTATAGGCTTTGTGATGATCTTTTTTATTCACATGTCTAAGAAAATATGTGAAACATAGCAAGTTGATTACCTCTTATGGGTAAAGTGTACAGTTTCTGCAGAATATAAACTATTCAATCAGTTGTGCCCTTGGTCAAGAGCAAGTATGAGAACTTGTTCGAGTTAGTTTCTATTTAAGAAATCTTTATAGGTAGGATGAAAACTCGTCAGGTCGATATAACCCTGAATTTGGCTTTTCCTAGGTGGATGTAACCCAGTGTTGTTAACAGGGTGGATGTAACCTTAATGATCAAAATTAAATATATCGTGGACGGAACTATGTAATAGGTGGGTAGAACCTACATTGCTATCAATATTGTACACTTTTAATCTCTTTAATAAAATTATTAAATAAGATTGGTTAAAATGCTAAGTCATAGGATTTACTAAGTATTAGTTTGGGCTTCTGATTTTCAGTACTAGTTTTACATCTGCCACACCAAGGGACCACGCCAAGGACCAGGCCCATTTACACGCTTGGTCGAGTGTGGCATTGGCAACACCTGGGAGGTAGAGGAGCGAGGATTAGGGTGAAAATGGATCGAATATGAATTAAATAATATTTTTTATCGTATTTATATTTATATTTTAAATAAACACATATACAAATTTAAATGTTTTCGAATACGAATACAAATGGAATATTATAACAAATATGAATTTGAATTTAATATCTACTCAATTCGGTCAGATGTGAATATCCTACAACTTTAGTGGCAATTTAAGGTAGAACACATTTATATAACATGAGAATGGCAGCAACTTTTATCATAACAAACCACTGTTTTTCAAGTGACCATGTATTGCATACTAGTATATCACATTCGTTCCAAGTCACTAGCTGCGGAGCATGGAGGCTAGAACATGCATACAATATATAATATATAACTAAGTATCGACTACAAAATGAAATGTCATTTGTTTCAGGCTAAATGAATGTGGTCTTGAGCAGTTGGGCTGGGCTGTGGCCTGTGGGCTAAGACTAATGTGATGTTTTTTCACAGGGTAAATTTTATTGTAAACCCGAATGATATTTGTATTCGCATTTGCCAGTGTATTGTATATCACATTTGTATTCGTATTCGCCAAAATAGTATTGTATTCGTTTTTAATTTGGATGCTGATTTTGCTTATCACATTCGTGTTTTCTCAAATACGAATATCGGATAAAACAGATTATCCGCTACCATTTCTCACCACTACCGAGGACACAACATGGAGTTGGGTTTTGTTGGAGTTACAAGATTTTCTTGTATTCTCAAGATTATCAACGACCATTGGATATGCATCAGATGAGCAAGCGTGCCCCTAGATTCCTATTTCCAAGCAATATGCAACACGTCCGCGCCACAAGAAGTGGTCAGAGTGAGACTAGGCTCTCCTCCAACTGTTCAGCCTTAAACCCCTCCTCTTATTACTCTCCTCCTCTCTATATGTAGTTACATACATACATTGATACACAGTAGGCATCTACTATCAACGTACGTGCATGCATGGCTCCTAGGCTTTCTTTACTCGTGCTCCTTTTCCTCCTCTTCCCCGCGGCTGGCAATGCCGCTGCTGCGGCCACCAGCAATGTTTTCAACGTCACGGAGATCCTCGGCCGGTTCCCGGAGTTCCGCCTGTTCAACTTCCTGCTCACGAAGACCCGCCTCGCCGGCGAGATCAACAGCCGCAGGTCCGTGACCGTGCTCGCCCCGGACAACGCAGCCGTGGACTGGCTCCTCCACCGCAGCGCCAAGCTGCCGCGGCCCGCGCTCGTCGAGCTCCTCTCCGTCCACGTTGTTCTCGACTACCTCGACGCGGCGAAGTTGGCCGCGCTGCCGCGCGGCCGCCCCACCGTGGCCACCACGCTGTTCCAGACCACCGGGACAGCGCTCCGCGGCACCGGGTTCCTGAGCATCACCGCGGCAGGCAACGGCGGCGCTGTGTTCGCCTCGGCCGCGCCCGGCGCGCTGGTGAACGCGACGTTCAAGAGGGCGGTGGCCGCGAAGCCGTACAACATATCGGTGCTCCAGATCAGCAACTTCGTCGTGCCACCGGGCATCATCACCAGGCCGCGGCCGCCGTTGCCGCCGCCGCCACCGAAGATGAGGCAAATGGCGATTGCTCCAAGCCCAGCGCCCGTGCCAGCACCGATGCCGGCGCCAAGTCTACTGCCAACGCGGCCGAGTCCAGCGCTGACGCAGCCTGTGGAGAACACCCCGGAGGCTCCGGGTCCGGCTGCGGCGCCGGCGCCGTCTCATGGTCATGCGGTGCAGGTGATAAGTTGGTGGTCCGAGTTTGGTGTGGCCTTGGGGATGGCATGCATGTTTGGGTACCTGTAGGTTAACTAATCTGTTCAGGTATCATCCATACGTGCATCCTAATCTTGTTCATCTTAGTTGAGTCTAAAAAAAGGTTCATCATGGTGTTTTCCTATAGAGTAGAGCTTCATTCGCCAGAGAAACAAGCATGAGTTCAATACTTGATTACTTGAACTGTTTTTCTCCCTTGCATCTGTCAGTAGAAATATGAAGAGCGCTCCTTTACTGATGGATTCGTCGTCGCGGCATGCGTTTTTCGTATATTTCTGAACTGAAAACTGAACCTAGCTAGATCAGCCTTTTGATTGACCCTCTACAGAACATTTAGTTAAAAATTGAACTAAATTTTAAGAATTTGGATCCAAACCCTACTATCCAAACATACCGTAAAAAATTTATCGGACCGATTAACTTGCGGGGTAGGCTATCAGACCAAGTCATCCTGACATTATAAGTTACTCACATACTTTGTCCAGTTTACCCCTTGAATAACTTCGGTGTTGTAGCCACACAGCCTGATAAAATTGTTATGAGCGTGGGTTAGTATTCCAATGGGCCAAGAGGCCAAATATATATATGAGACAATATGCAATGAGCCCCCTATACAATATGATAACCTTGCAACCTCTATATGTCTAATATCCCCTTAAACTCATGGTGGATCAGAAACACTTGAGTTTGGAGAGATAAAAACTATGTTGAGCACTTGTTTGTGTCCTGGTAAAGAAATCTGCTAGCTGAATCTCGGAAGGCATATACTGAAGAGTAACCACCTGTACCTAAACTTGCGATCTTATGTAAGAAGCATCAACACCAATATACTTTGTGAGCTCATGCTTCACTAGATCACGAGTAATATTGATCGCACCCATGCTATCTAACAAGAGAGGAGTCGGTGTAGAAACACAAACACTAAAATCCGCGAGGAGCCACCGTAACCAAGTGATATCAGCAGTCTGCAACGCCATAGCCCTCAACTCAGTCTCAGCACTCGAACAAGAAATACAGTCTGCTTCTTAGTCTTCTATGCAATAAGAGAGGAACCAAGAAAGACATAGTAGCCAAAAAGAGACCGGCGATCAGAATGATCACTAGCCCATGTCGCATCAGAGTAGGCCTAAAGCTGTAAGGAGCTAGAACTAGGAAAGAAAAGACAATGAGAGATGGTCCCACGAAGATATCGCAGAATACGAAGAAGGTGGCCATAGTGGATTTGAGTGGGAGCCGAAACAAACTAACTCAAGAAGTGGACAGAGTGGGAAATATCTGATCTAGTGATCCCAAGATAGACCAAACTACCAAGAAGGTGATGGTATCGAGTGGGGTCCTTAAGAGACTCACCATCAGTGGGTCGAAGATGGAATCCAAGCTCCATAGGAGTACCCACCGTGCATTGATCAGTGAGACTAGCTCGAGCAAGAAGATTCTGAATGTACTTCTCCTAGGAGAGGTAGTAGCACTCAAGTGTAGAAGAACTCAATCCCAAGGAAGTAACGAACGGGACCAAGATCAGACATTAAGAAGTGCTCACCAAGACACTTCTTTACAGATGCAATATGGTGTGGATCATCCCAGTGATAATCATATTATTCACATAGAGAACAAAAAGCATACGACCACGAGAAGTGTGAACAAAAAGAGCATGGTCATGATCGCTAGCGGTGAAACCGGCAGCAGTGACGACAGAAGAAAAGCTCGCAAACCAAGCGCGAGGGGCTTGTTTGAGCCCATAGAAAGAGTAATGATGGCGACAAATCATACCATTAGGGACAGAATACCCAGGAGACAACTGCATATAGACCTCTTCACATAGCTCACCATGGAGAAAAGAATTCTTGACATCCAACTGAGAGATGAACCACTGACGAACAGAAGCCACAACAAGGAGAGCGCGAAAAGTGGTCATATGAGCAACAGGAGCAAAGGTCTCGTCATAATCATGACCATACTCCTGTTGAAAACCATGCACTACAAGATGAGCCTTGTAGCACTGAAGGGAACCATCCGAGCGAGTCTTCATCTTGTATACCCACTTGCACATGATAGAAGTGGTACAAGCAGATAGGAGAACAAGATCCCAAGTGCTAGTACACTCCAAAGCAGTAATCTCCTCTACCATCATGTACTGCCACTCCGAATGAGCAATAGCCTCACGGTAAGTCGTAGGCTCAGCAAGAGTAGTGGCTACAAAACTGTAGCACTCGGGAGGCCTAACTGAACGACGATCACGAAGATCATACCGGGGAATAGAGATTGGAGCAGGACCTAGCAGGGATGGAAGAGGGGAAGGAGCGGAAGAAGGCACAACTGAGGGTGTATCAGGGCAAGGACAGCGAGAGTAGTGTAGCAGGAAAAGAGGGACGACCTCAAAAGAAGGTAGTGGGAGCAAGAACAAGAGAGTCTGAAGAGGAAGGAACATATGGAGGTGAAAGAGATGAGGGTGACAAATATAAAGTCGGAGGAGGAGCGGAGAGTCAGGAAAAATCAGAAAAGAAAGCGCATCAGAAGACGCTGAACTGGTGGAGGAAGACCAAGGGTAGTAAGGACAAGACTCATCAAAAGTGACATCTCGAGATATTCTCATCCGTCGAGCAATATAGTCATAATAGCGATAACTCTTATGCTCAGAACTGTAGCCAAGAAAAACACACTCAACTGACTGAGCAGTCAGCTTGGTGTGCTCGTGAGGAGGAAGAAGAATAAAATAGACACAACCAAAACAACGAAAATGACTATACTGAGAGGCCTACTAGAAAGATGCTCAAGCGGAGTACAATCCTGAAGAGCAGATGAAGGCTGTAGATTGACAAGATAAGCAGTCGTAGAAACTACCTCAGCCTAAAAATGAGATGGAACATGAGATGCAAGCACCAAAGCACCAGCGGTCTCAAGTAAGTGGTGATGCTTACATTCAGAAACACCATTTTGAGCATGAGCACCAGGATAAGAGTACTGAGGAAGAGTACCCTAGTCAACAAGGAAACGACGAAGGGCAGCAGATTGATACTCACCAGCAGAGTCAGCACGAAGAACACGAATGGTTGGATCAAACTGAATACGAACCATAGTGGCAAAAGACTGATAAATAGAAAGAATCTGACTATGAGAAGTCATAAGATAGATCCAAGTATAACGAGAATAATCATCAATAAAAATGACATAGTAGTGATAACTCCCTTTCAAAACGAAGGGGGCCGGACCCCATATATCAGAATGAACAAGATCAAAATGCCGGAGAGACACAATCACCAGAATGGTATGGGAGTTGCAGCTATTTACCAAGTTACAATGTAAGGAAGTGTCACTAGAAACAGAGCCAAGAACACCACTCCGAACTAATGAAGACAGACATGAACCTCCGATGTGACCTAAACAATAATGCCACTGGACGAAGTTAGCAGTAGAGGAAGCGATTGAAGCGGAGGTGGCGGAGGGAACCGACTGGTTGGTGGAGGCAGCAGAAGGAAGGTGTAGTCAATCAAGCTCCCAAAGATGCTATGAGTCACGACACCTAGGGCTAGTCCCAACCAAAATCCCGGTGCGATGATCCTAAACACAACACGAGTCAGAGTCAAGAATGATATGACAACCATGATCAGTGATCTGGCCAGCAGACATAAGTTGCATAGCTAGTTTGGGAACATGAGATACTACAGGAACAAGAAAGGACAAAGTAGAAAGAGTGCCTCATCCTATAACAAGAAAGGAGGTACCATCTGCAGTCATAATTGTACGAGTAAGAACGTGAGGCCTCACAGAGGTGAGGTGAGTTGAATCTGATGTCATATGAAATGAAGCACCAGAATCCAAAGCAATGAGATACTTGAGGAAGGAGGTGGAGCAGCAGAACCGAATGAAGCTGAGGCAGTAAGGCATCAAAGCAAAGTGAGCAACTCTTGTTGAACCTCAGAAGTGGAGCTCTGTTGTGACCCTGATTGAGAAGAGCCACCAGTGCCCTTGGAAGGGCAACTACCCTTGCGGCCCTGGTTCTTTCACTTATAGCACTGCTGAAACGTGTGACCATCGCGATCACAAAAGGTGCGGTGAAGACCCGTAGTAGAGGCCGCTGCCATCGGTGTAGCTGGAGGCACAAGTGCAGTGGGTGCAAGTGCTGGAGAAGATGCTCGAGCAGCTAAAACAGAGGCGAGCTGCAGCTAACCCACGTTGGAAAGATGAGTCTCCTCAGCACGAACAACGATGAGAGCCTTTAGAACAGACGGACGCGGTTGATGAGTCAGGAGGTGAGCATGGACAGGCTCAAACTCTGACCGAAGACGTGTTAGGAATTTGTAGAGATGGTGAGTCTCTAGGTGAGCACACTGACGCACACAGCAGGGATAGGTCCAACAGACATCTAGTCCTAGAGAGTCAAGCTGACGTCATACCGTGGACATTTGCTGGTAGAAGTTGTCCACTGTGGCATCAAGCTGCTGAAGAGAGTGTGCCTGATGTACGACCGAGAGATACATAACATCATTTGTCGGCTCGTAGTGGGCACGAAAGTGCTTCCACATCAGCTGAGATGTCGGCAGCTTCACCACATCTATGGAGATAGCGACAGTCAGGGTACCCACCAAGATAGCAGAAGCACGAGCCTCGTCGTCCTGCCATCTTTCATATGAGTGAAGCTGAGCCTGGTACACCTCCAAGGCCTCTTCAAAGGTAGTGATCACAACTTTTTGAGTTGCTTTATCAGCAGATGCAGGGATGTGAGGGGCAGTCGGTGGCGAAGGGCAAGGCGGACATGGCCTTTGGCCTGTAAGATGGCCCCAAAGACGCTGACTCATCATGCGAATCTGCATGTGCATGGCCCACTCACGATAGTTCATCCCATCGAAGATGATCTTCAGAAGCGGAATAGTAGTGTGGGTGACCATCACATGTGAGAGACGACCAGTGAGCTCTGATCTGGGTGCCAGCGGTCTTTGGCTTGAGGACAGCCGCGCCGACGGGCACCAAATTGGGATCACAAAAGGGGCAAGTGCTCACTTGGTAATCAGAGGCAGTGTGAAGACGGGATCCTGGGTTCGAATTCCCTTCCTACCCTCTTTTTGTGACTGGGAGTGCCTCTAGGCCGAGAGCGTGCAGATACGTGCACCACAGTGAGCTGGTCGGGCAGTGGTGGGATCCAGCAGCCCAAAATCTGTTGGCGTGGGCGACAGTGGTGTTGGGCGCGGGCGGGTACGAGCGACGGCACGGAGGAACCGGCTCGGGCGGGCGACGACGGCTGGAGGCGCAGGCGTCGGGCACGGGTGGGAGATGATGACTGAAGGCGCAGGCGTCAGGCGTGGACAGGTGCGAGCGATGGCATGGCTGCGTCGGGCTCAAGCGGGGGTGAGCGACAGCTGGAGGCGCAGGTAGCCCAATGCGGCGCGGCGTCGGGGAAGAACAGAGAAGCTCGGACGGCGTTGGGGAGACCGGATCCGGACGGATCCAGCGATGGGGAGCCCTGATCCGGCAGTAGGGAAGATCCTGTCGCCCGCGTCCAGGAGATGTAGGGCCATGCGGGCGACCGAGCGCGTGCGCCTCGGGGGCGTGGTGCATGGCTGGGAGGTGGAGATACGACAGCGGCAACGGTGGCGGCGGCTAGGGTTGGGAAACCCTAACCCTAGCCCTCTCCTGGACTGATACTATGTTGTGAGTGTGGGCTTAGTATTCCAATAGACTAAGAGGCCAAATATACATGAGACAATATGCAATGAACCCCTATACAATGTGATAACCCTACAACCTTTATATATCTAACAAAATTAACCATCGTAGTTCAGGGGGTTAAGTGTCTACAAAACCAAAGTTTAGAGAGGTAAACTAGACTTATTTCCATTTCCAATTTGTAAGATACAATTAGGCCGTGCCTAATGTAGCGTTATCGGACTCTGCCGGGCTGCAATTATTAGCAGTAGTTATGCTGCTACCATTTCTGTGTGATGTATGGTTATCATCGTGTCAGGTTGCTGAAAATATTGCATGCAGTGCAGCAAGCGCGCGAGCTCAGAAAGCTTCTCGAGTCTGGACTCTGGACTCTGGACTAGTACGAAGATACAATCCTCTCTGCCCCGGGCATTAGAGGAAATTAAAAGGGCTTGTGTAGTGTAGAAGTCATGGTCAGGGGGCATAAAAACGGATCCATATGTATGGGAAACAAATTGTTGGGAAAATTATGAATTAGTAGTCCGAATTGTCAACGATCAATCGTAAATAAATAACAGAAAACCTAACGAACAGAATACCGTTCGGACGAAATACACGACCACCGTTGGATCTAAAGTCGCACACCAATATCAAAGCAGCTCTATTATTACTCGTCGCTCCGCTCCGCTCTTGTAGCCGCTCGCTCGCTCTCCCTCTCGTTCTCCCCACTCCCTCTCGTTCTCCCTCCGTCCTAGTTGTTGCATCCCCGCACTTTCCTCCACCATTGGCCCCATTGCACGTCGGATATGGGTGGTGGTGGAGGGGGCAGGGGTGGCAGTGGAGACGCGCTGAGCTACCCACGGTGGTGCAGTAACGGTGACCGACAATGAGGTACTCTTTCTCTTTTTCTTCCTATACCGTTAGAATCATTTCTAGTGGTATATCATACGCTAGCACCACTCATAAATAAATAGAACCAAATTAAAGTAACTTAATTTGACTACAAGCCCCGCCAATTTCTGCCGGTTTTCTGAACCAACCTCATACTATATTTTTCTACAAATATGTGGAGGTTACAACTCATACACCTTTGGGAGCCTACATCTTTTGCTCAAAACACACGAAAACAATGTAAAGAAAACAACCAAGAACCAACCTCAAATTATTCATGAGAACAATAAGGTGGCGATCGATCGACGACCCTGGCATAAATGTTGTAGACCCTTCTTTCAGAGAAGTAGCCTGAGCTAGTTGCAAACAAGAAGTTTCAGGCTGTAGGAACGGATGCAAGACTCGGTCAAAGCACAAGGCCCCACACGAGACACGACCCCGGTGTAGCCTAACCAGAAGTCCAACTCCTCCCGGGCCGCCCCCTGCGCACGCAGCTCGGTGTATATCCCCGGAGACTCTCCACTATGACCCAGTTCCTCCTGCCGTCGCCGTCGAACCGTGGCCGGCTGTAGCCCTATGCGGCGCGTCGAGCAGTCGACCACAGCACAGACTGTATTAAGGATCATGTGAGAAGATTTATAGTAATATTATGATAAACTCACAACTACAAAAAAGGTCATCACAGACGGTTCGAAAACGTCATCACAGACGGTTTTGTGAACCGTCTGTATTTATGGGTCAGTGATAATCGAAGGTCATCACAGATGGTTTTCGGACCGTCTGTGATTATCAGCCATCACAGACGGTTTTCAAGTAAAACCCGTCTGTGATACTTATTATCACAGACGGTTTTTGAGTAAAAACCGTCTGTGATAGCTGATCATCACAGACGGTTTTTAGTTAAAAACCGTCTGTGATACTGATCATCACAGACGGTTTTTAAGTAAAAACCGTATGTGATTATCAGCTATCACAGACGGTTTTTACTCAAAAACCGTCTGTGATGATCCCTTCAACCCCTAAATATATTTCTGTTTATTGGCTAGCCTCAGGAAATGCTAGCCATGCCCTCTGAAACAAGCAGATAATCACAGACATAAAACATATACAATTCACACATCTCATTTCATTTCAGATACATTTCACATTTCAATTCATTTCACAGACATAAAACATCCAATTGACAACGCACTTAATTTCACAAACATAAAGCATCCATTTCGCAAATCAATTCATTGAATTGAAATAAAGTATCCATTAACAAATACACAATTGTAAAAGATCTACACTGCATTTGCACTTAGAATTACAATAAAAAATCATTCTGGGTTGTGGAACTCTCCATCTGATCTTACGACTTTACTCCACAAAAACCAAATGAACTCTCCTCGAATTTTTGCAAAATCCGGCTGTTTCAATGCAGATGTAGAGATGGGCGCAGCCTGTCGATAGGAATATCAACGCGCGCACATATAAAACTTGACATGTATGAAATAAATGTGGAAAGATTGACAAACCTTAGGAGTGGAGATCTTGCTGGAATCGAGAAGAAGTCTCATATGGTGGCACACGTAGTATCCACACGTGTTGCCCGGCTGCTGCTGGTGGCACTGCAAAAAATGGAATGTGTTAAATCAAGTGGCATTACTACTAAGTGTTGTATATGATTAATTAATGTGTAGCTAGCCAATACCCGAAAATTGCGATCATGTTTCAAGGGCTTGGCAGCTGTCGTCGAGCCACTTGTTTGTTGAACGTATGTGATGAACGACCTTCGTTATTCGAAAAAGTTAGATTAGTCATTCGGAAGGAAAGAAAGAGTACAATGTACAATGTACTTACCTATCGAGTATTTCGGCGATAGCTGTGTACTTGAATTTGTTCTTACTTAGAGAATCAAGGTATATAGCCTTGTTCCATTTTGGTATAATTACAATTAAAATCCAATGGAAGTTCTCATTGTATGGCATAAGAACAAATTCCTTATCTTGATGAGCCAGCAGTGCTTTTGTAATATAGTCCTCGACGAAGGATGCATTCTCGTTGATGGTATCAATGGCGATCAAGCGTGGGTCTAGGAAACCAATTGGTGATTTCGATGATCTAGCTTCGATCAGAATGAATATATATATATACACAGAAAAGCAACAAATTGTGACATATATCGGTATTACGTGAATAGAGACTGTGATTGTACAGACTTACAGCGTCCAGCATCGAACGAGTGAGGCGTCGAGAGCGTTGAGCGTGAAAACAACAAATATATCGTCAAAGGTAACCGGAAAGACACATTCCTGAACTTCGTGCAAGAAATGTTTCGGCTTGAATTTGACCATGATACCTGAGCGCCATTCTGCCTCTGGTCTATTGGACTGTTCCATATACCAAGTGTGGAATCTTTGGCAGCCAAGTCCTAGCTTTGCGAGGTGCTCTTTCGGGAATATCATCGGCTCGCCTAGCACGAATTTGCGGGCCAATGGCATGCACGAGATATCGTCATCATCCTTTGTCTTTGATTTGCCATGGCCACTGCCTCGACTGCAGGTCAACTTCATGGTAGTCGACTGTAATGGTACAGACGGTGCCAATTGCTTTGGCGAGAATAGCACCCGTGGAGATAGCACCGATGCAGATAGCTCTGCTTCGCACTGCCCGTGTGGAGATGGCACCAGTGCATGTTGCTGTGGTTCGCACTGCACTTCTGGTCCTGCCACCGGTGAAGAAGCCTCCAGGGAGATGTCACTTTTGTGCCACTGGATGAATGTTCCAATGGCCTGTCCTAGAGTCACGATCTCGTCGTTGGGGGGCTTCGGTAGCGGGACCACCTCAAAATTGACATACACACCATCCACATTAACTTTTGCGAAGCCTGGCGCTAAAATTTGACCGTGCACCATGGACAGCACATATATTCCGCCCCCTTATTCAACATATCCTCCTCGGCGGCTCTTATAAAAGCAGAAACGCCATTAATGTACTCTTCACTCACACGGCTCGCGGCATACATCCAGCTTCGGTCCTATGTTACGTACATATATAACAACTTAGTATTAAAATCTAGATTAACTAATTATAACTACATATATACCGGCCACATTTATTATATTGAGACTTAATTTGCTAGCTCAATTCATATTGTAAACACAACATCTATTATATAACCAACAATTTTGCAAATTAACCATCTTCAATAACCACTCATGGATTACTTAGACCTAAATTGTAATGCAATTAAAGAAAAAATAAATTTCATTACTAACCACATCTACAGCAACCAGGAAAGTCTGAATCTTAATTCAAAGCTCAATCTCTGCCTCTTCCCACCAAATTAACTGGCCTGAAATCGCCTAGCTTCCTCCCGAGTGAAAAAGTGCGCAGCAGTGGCTAGATCTGGATCGAAATGAAGACAGATGCGGTCTGAGCAGCGCAATAAATGCCTTAGTCATTATCACAGACGGTTTTTAACTAAAAATCGTCTGTGAATTATCACAGACGATTTTTAACTAAAAACTTGATAACCAGCTTATCATAGACGATTTTTTATTAAAACCGTCTGTGATAAATATTATCACAGACGGTTTTTTATAAAAACCCGTCTGTCATAAGCTTCATGCCAGAACGCTTCGCGCGTGTTTCCATTGCCTGAACGCTTCGTGTTTCGATTGCCAGAACGCTTCGTGTTTCGATCGTCTAATTAACGTCTCTCGATCGTTATACGAAGCGTCTATATCATTAATGTTTGGGTATACGATGCTAAAGGTTAAATATGCGCGCATAATCCAGGTCTCTTCTACGTACGTACAATATGGATTCTACTATTCTTGTAATCATCTCCTTCCTCTCATCTGTTCATCACGAATTGTTCGGCCGGAACCTTACATAGGTGGCCAGCAATTTGCATCTAGAGCAGCTTCTCCGCACACGCCCTGCTCTCCTTCCCCGACTTTCTTGCATCCGTCAGCTCGACCTCATCATCCGCCGTCGACAGAGGCGTCTCGCTGCCGCTCAAGAAAGGGAAACATCCCTCACCCTGGTTCTTCTCCACAATGCGCGCAAAGCGGAAGAAGCTCTACACGCATTGGAGAGACTGATGGATAGCCTTGTCGATCAAGCAAAAACGGCAGATTCTGAGGAATCTTTTCATGCTATCCTCTACGACATTATGGATGCTGCTGATCATTTGCCCAGGCTGGAGGAGGAAGTGCTGAGGACAAGGGCAATCTTAATGGCGTTCGAGAATTCAGCGGCTGATCCTCCAAGTCCCAAAGTCGAAGAAGAAGCGTACGAAGCCCAAAAGATTACAATCTGGGAAACTGTTTACCTGTGCGAGTTTTGTAGTAAATTTGCCTCTAATTGAAACTAATAAATTTGCCTCTAATTGAAACTAATAAATTTGCCTTTAATTTGTGATCTCTTGTCTCAGTAGTTCTGTAGTTAAGTTATTAGAAGCAATATGTACTTATATATTAACCTCTGCTCATGAACAGAATATGACAGACAAAGGGACATCACAGCCGGTTCTTGTTAAAAACCGTCTGTGAACATTAACAGACGGTTCTTAACAACAACCGTCTGTGATAGTCTACACAACACAGACGGTTTTTAATAAAAATCGTCTGTGATACTTTAGTATCACAGACGGTTCATTGGTAAGCACCGTCTGTGATACTCGTTTTATCCGACACCACTAACACAGACTGTGTCCAAATTAAAATCGTCTGTGTTAGTGTCAATCACAGACGGTTTGACAAAACCGTCTGTGATTGGCCATCTAGTATTAGGCTTCCTGTAGTAGTGACTATTGTAAATTTTGTAGAGTGGTTAAGTGAGTTTACAAATATCGTATTTTGTCTGGACATTTTCTGAAAGTGTCAGAAAAATCGGCAGTACCGTAGATTTTAGCAAAGTCATACCGTACAACGGTAGTATCGATGTTGTGAGCGTGGTCATACCGTACGAACGGTAGTTCCGGTCTGAGTTGCGGTACATATTTTCCAGAAAGGTCGAGTGCGAGTTGTGGTAGTACCGACGTGAGAGGAGCGGTACTACCGAATTTCACAGAAAAACTGAATTTTGGGTTTTTAGTTAGGATGACCATGTGGTCATGGTATGGGTATTGTTGTTTGTGTGCACATAGGTTTATTATTTGATCCTAGACTTAGGATTAATATTTTCGTTCCATACATTTTTATGGTGCATTGTATCGATGAATAGTGTCAATTAATGACTTTGTATATGATGCGGTGCTACGTGATGATTTGCTTGTTGTTGTTGGTTGTAGGATTTTTGGAGCTAGGTCATGGTGAGGCATAGGAGGACCGGGACTAGGCACATGGTGATGCTGAGGTTCATAACAGTCAGAGAGATGCCGAAGATGACCGAGGCTTGTGGGGTGGTTGCAAGTCAGGATGACGAGGAACCAGAGCGGGAGCTATTGGTGATGGACATGATAGGCAGCGGCAAGGTGGACTAGAACTAGACTCAAGGAGTCAAGGTCCTATGCGGTCAAGGAAGCCGGTTGCCGTCATATGAGAGAAGAGACATGCGGTGCGCCAAGTGATTTGGATCGTTTGCAAGCGAGGACAGTTTGTGGGATTCGGACACGTGAGATGCTTGGAAGCAAGTCATTGGGGTCACATGAAAGATGACGAAACATGGACGATGCTTCATGGAAAAGGAAGCGGGAAGCTTCGTGAAAAATGGTAGAGGGGCTTTTGGTAAATTGCCTAATACCGAAAAAGTGACGGTATGTGAAACCACGTGTTAGCCTAAATGGTTTAGGTCGTGTATGTGCCAAAAATGTGAAGTGAATCAAGTGTTTATTCACTAATAGGTTAATGATTGTAAGCCACTTTGAGAAGCATGCGTAAGAGAGTAAAACCCAATGTTAGGTGGGGTTAATGGGTTATCCCTGATTTGGCTTAATGGGTAGATCTCTTAGGTTTTGGTTCAGGTTGTGGGGCTATATAAGGGGAGGAGAGGCAAGAGTTGAGGGATTGGCTGTAAAAACATTCCTTTCCAAGTGAAATGGATATCCAAACTTTGGTCAAGTGAGTTGTGCCAGGAATCCTCTTATATTCTTTTGATTTTTTTACCTTTTTTGTTTGAATTTCTCTTCTCTTGAGATTTTCTGGTGTTAAGGACGTGTAAGAGGTGGAGATATCTTTTGGAGACAAGATCTCATCCATCTTGGTACGATCTAGATGAAGTTCTTGAGTTTGCTCAGTTTCTCTCAAGAGAGAGAGAGAGAGAGGTGATTTTGGGTTTTACTATTGTGGGTGTTTTGGGTTGGATTCGTGTTGCGTTCTAGCTTGTTATGACATGTGAGAACCTATCCTAGGTCACATAGAGCAAGAGCAGATTGAAAATTTTCTCTTTGCTCGGTTCTTGTACCTTCTCTACTCAAAGTGAGAAAGGTCTCAATTTTGGCAATTATTTTCATGACCGTTTGTTGGACTAGGTTTCTAATTTTCTAGAGAAAATCCTTGGAAAATTTCATATTATTTGGATCTTCCGATCAAAAGGTCTATCGATTCTTGTTTTTGAACTTATACTGAAATCGTTGTTCATCGACAAAAGGTAATATCGAAGTTATAACAACAGTACTACCACACAATAGTACTGCAATTATAGCAATGGTACTACCGCACAAAGGTAGTACCGTAGTTAGAACAAAGGTACTACCGATTTTGCTGATTTTTCTCCAGAAGTTCAGCTGCTTGTTTAGCTTGTTTTGTGGTATTTTTCTGTCCTAATTTTCATACCTCTGTAGCTATTGAAGTGAAAAATTGGTGAATACTTGAGGAAAAATTTTAAGGCATCATTCACCCACCCTCTGTTGTCATCTTCGATCCTACACTGTATATATATATATCTCTCTCTCTCTCTCAGATTGCATCTCATTGTGTGTGGGTGTGGAATACTTTGGGTTCAGAGTTTGGCCTTCACGCAATAGGCATATATATAGAAGAGTAAAATGCATCACAACTTGTATGGTGGATACAAATAGGTCATATAATTGTAAATTTGCTTATTTATGGCATTGATATAGTTTAAGTGATGCAACGATGTACAAAACAAGATGTAATGGCACATTTGGCGCTGATGTGGTGCTAACTGTGCTTTTAGTGTGGCTCAAGGTTGTGTGTATTAGACTTGATGTGGGAAAAAATTACAAAAAATCCCCCTAGGTTTTATCCTCTCGGTTAGTTAGGTTTTATTTCTCCGTATATATAAAGACGAGGGACAAAGAGGCGTCTGCGTGCTAGCTCGAGATCTTGGCGTCCTATGCGGATTTGGATTTGTAGGAGCCATGATTCCGTACGTCTTGGAAGTGAAACGGCTACAGTTTTGCTGGAGATCCGACCTACATCATTGCCCGTCGTCAGTCACTCGATTCGCGCCACCGTCACAGTCGGCGCTGCATTCTCGCAGAGAGGCCGCACGTCATGAGAGCCTCGGCTGTGGCCACCTCTCGGTCGTCGCCCGATCTATGCCTCTGCGCATTGGGGCCGCATGATCTGCAACCTTGCCGGCTTGCCGTCTCTGCTTCGTCAGTCTTGCATGGTCATGAGTGCAGGTGGTGAGTCGGTGGTCCGGTGTTTGGTGTGGGCCGTGGGGATGGCATGCATGTTGAGGTACAACTGATCGGACAGGTTGGTCATCGTGAGTGCCTTCTAAAAACTGAGGTAATTTTTCTAGGTTCATGTAAGAAGTAAATTGAATCTTATGAAATATGTGTGAAATTCTTGCGTTTCAAATGAGCTATTATTGTTTTCCATACACATACCATGGCTTGACCTCACCGTCGGAATTGGCCACTGCCTTGTCTTCTCAACTCACCCCTGCGCTGCCTCACACTTCCCAACGACGGCCACCTCCGTGAGTCCTTCGCCACCTTCACCGTCGACGGTAGACAGCAGTCTTCGCAATCATGAGCAACTCGATCGTCTAAAATGTTCAATTAAGGATATTTAGATCTCTTTTGCGTAGGATTTATATATGCAATGCAATTGTCTTAGCTTTTCATGTCTAGGATCACGATATATATTGGAATTGTATGTCCTTTGTTTTCTAATTAACAATCAATCCATAGTTCTTTTTCTGATTAATAATTTAATTTAAGAGACTCGGTTTTTGGTTTGCATTCGTGGCTCTCAAGGCAGCTCAAGCTTGCTACCCAACAGTGTTTCCGGCTTGTTTTATTATGAGTCGGACCGAGCGGAGACGACCATACGACTTAGGTCGGCTTGTGTCCGCCTCTACCTAAGCTATCGGATATAAGTTTGGGGGCTGATTCTTATGGATTTTGATTATTCATAAGAGAGTATAGAATAAAAGACACTAGCTGTGATTTTAACCGATATATGTAAAAAGTCACTACAATGTCTAAACATTAGCATGTGGTTTTGGCCGATATAGATAAAATTACTATAATGTCTACTACAATTAATTTATAGATCTTATTTAAAAAAGACACTCGATTTGAAAGTTAGTTATTATAGAAAAATCAAAAACAGAAGCTAAAAAAAAGGTCCGGCATAGTTAGATCTTTGGTACATGACAAGATCACAAGAACCTACTTACAGCTATGAGACATTTATCATGAACAATTAAAATATTTAGCAGCAAAACTGTCATAGATTACTGCCCTAAAATATCTAGTAATTTGTTTCAAATTTTACCGTGCAACAAAATACCTTGCTCTTCTAATTCTTGGATGTTTATACAATACTCAATTATGCACTGCATTCTTAACTTTAAAAATTGATGACATGCTACTTGGCTAGTGCATCAGACTTATCATTGTAACCAGTGAAGACATTGTACATAAAAACTTATATGCCCATATGTTATTTTCCACACTTGCTAACATTAAAGTAATCTTTGAAGGAAAGACGAAAGATATGAATAAATTGTTACTTTAATCTATCAGGTCTCTTTTTATTTATTTCGACAAGTAGGCTCTGCTTGCACTTTGTTAATCACAGATAGTACATCCTCGTTCTACAAGAAAACAAACACAATTGCGGACCGTGGCTTGCTCAGCTGGTGGTGGCCGTTAGTGGATGCCCCGTCCGTCCGATTTCGAGTCGTGATCATGTGAACAGTGTCCCTCCAACAATGTTCATATGAATAGTGATATCTGAGTACATGTGTGTATGTGGATGTATTCAGTGATCAAAACGCGTATCCGTGCTCCCGAAGATCTTGAGTCCCATCTCTAATCTCAAATGTGTGTATTGAACGTACTAATATAGATGTGTATGGTGTGAGTGTATGCATGTATGAGTGTGTACTTGTTGTATTGATGAGCTCATAAAAAAAAGAAAAGAAACACTATTATATGACTAAGTGAAATTGCTGATACATATGAACGAACAAAGGATGCTTATATATTTTTTCTTAACAGTGATTTATATACTTTTAAAGTACAATAAAGAATGAATGAATATTACTTATCTTTTTGTGTGTTTAAGAGTAGGTTATTTTTGTTTGAGGGAGTCATAGAATCATGGAAGACTAATCGGGAAGGGAAATTTTGGCCTACGTGGACATCACCGAACGAATCAGCTGCCACATCACAGTCCCTCGATTTCCCGTCTCTCTGCTTCTCTCTCAAATCCTCTCCCAATTTCCCCCATTTTCCAATCATTCCGCTGGTAGCTCTCTCCTCTAACTCCGGCGCTACCCCGTTGTCTCACGTCGTCACCGGCAACGCCAAGGGCGACGCGATGCGGGCGAGCGGACGCGGCTCCAGCGACGGAAGGCGGCGTTGCTGCACGCACTCAGCGGCATGGCGCGCACGGGACGGTGGCTTCAATGAGGCGACGACGGCGAGGATGTCGTCGACCTGCAAGATCCACACCCACAGAATCGAATTGAACTCCGAAGCATTTGCAAGAAGCAGCCACACATGAAGAGCAAGAAGAGGAATCTGTACCATCTGGCCGCTGGTGAGGAGCGGCACACTGGGGATGGGCTGAAACAGCTGCGGTGCAGCAGCCGTAGCTCGACGACAATACTGCGGGTGGTCCTTCCGGCCATCTGCGTGCAGGCCGAACTCGCCCTCCGGCCGGTCATCCATGCTGTCCTCCTTGCCACCGCCACCTGCGCGCACCCTGCGAGTCAAGCGGACCGCACCAGAGAAGCCAGTCCAAGCCAACTTAGCTACCCTTGAGCCGCCTGAAGCAAATTTATTAGCTACCCTCCTCCTCGTCCCCCTCTCCCTCTGCTAGCAAAGGAGCAGAGGAAGAGCAGCTGGCGGCGTGGGGGAGGTAAGCAAGAGAGGAGGAAATTAGGGAGAAGAAAATGGTGGATGAAAGTCTAGAGCATGATTAGCCCTATCATATTTTTTATTTTATTGTTGATTCTGCTCACTGACCAAAGAACTACATGAGAAGATCCAGAATAATATTATGATGAACTATTATAAATTTGTAGAGTAGTTAAGTGATTTTGTAAAAATTGCACTTTGTTTAGACTATTTTGTAGAATTTTCAGGAAAATAGTAGTATCGCATGTCTTGGCGTGGCATACCATAGAGCGTTAATACAGCAGATGTTGATATGATCATACTGTAGAGTGGTAGTACCGCAGATGTTGGTACGGTCATATCGCAGGGTGGGGTGGTAGCACCGTAGGTTTTTGTGCGGTCATACCGCGGTATGTTTTTTCCAGAAAGGTCTAATGCGAAGTACAAAGAAGCGGTAATACTGGTTTGGAGAGTGGTCATACCGCTGTGCCGTAGTACCACGTGATTTTCAAAGAAAAATAGGATTATGGGATTTGAGTTATGAATTGAGATGGAGTGACCATATGGTCATGGCATGTGTGTTGTTGTTTATGTGCACATGGGTTTATTGTTTGATCTTAGGTTTAGAATTAGTAATTGGTTGCATACTTTTTGCATTGCATTGTTTGGATTAATTGCACTAATTTAGTGACTTTGTGTATTGTACGGTGCTACGTGATGGTTTGCTTGATGTTGGTTGTAAGATTTCGGAGCTAGATCATGGTGAAGCGTAGGAGGATCAAAACTAGACACAACGTAGTACTGATATCCAGAATAGTCAGAGAGACACTGAGGATAACCAGATTCCAAATACCTCCCGCGGAACTTGAAGCCCTTCTCATCACGCACCCTGAAATTAAGGATGCTGCTGTTGTACCGTAAGTTGGTCCATTGTTTAAAGCAATTTAGGATCGACACGGTCCTTGTCATATGATATTAGTTTTTTCTTATTTAATTGTCTTGAAATGTTGCAGTATGGAAGACGAACTTGCCGGTGAAGTCCCGGTTGCATTCATTGTGCGGATTGAAGGTTCTGGGATCAGCGAGAACGAGATCAAGCAGTTTGTTGCAAAGGAGGTAACACCAAGTTTTTCCGTCTTTCCAAATAC
The DNA here is from genome assembly GCA_017311315.1 of Dendrocalamus latiflorus. Classification (NCBI taxonomy): domain Eukaryota; kingdom Viridiplantae; phylum Streptophyta; class Magnoliopsida; order Poales; family Poaceae; genus Dendrocalamus; species Dendrocalamus latiflorus. The sequence continues at coordinate 4,647,467 of CM029617.1, forward strand.
CCAATTTATGGTTCGGAAATAACATAGTCGACAAAGTGGCCTCAAAACACCATGATCCAGATTTTTCAGAGAGATCAAACTTCAAACCTCACCCTTTTTTTTGTCCTGCAATATTGCAGGTTGTTTTCTACAAGAGAATCAACAAAGTTTTCTTCACGGATTCCATTACGAAGAGTCCTTCCGGCAAGATCCTCAGGAAGGACCTGAGAGCGAAGCTTGCCGCCGGCATCCCTAGCGGTGACAGCGCACAGTAAAAAAGCTAAAGTCCGATATTGTTTCTCCACTTTACACACCCTCGTCAAAATCATGTAATATTCTTCATGAAATGGCAATAATACGTACAGAAGGGCCGCTAGACGAGAGCGATTCTTTTATATGGCTAAGTTACAGTTTGTTTGTTTGTCCGCGGTATGTGTACCGTGCCATGTATAGATACCCTTTTTTGACAACAAGGCTGATTATAATGTATACCATGTTCCAATTGAAATATTTTGTTCAGGGAGAGCGCCATTCCGAAATTCTAATGGCATGTGTTCTTCATTTGGCCTATTTCTAAAGGCAACTTCACAACAAAATTCGGATTATTCTTTCCCAATAAACAAATATGATATTGTATTAGAAAGAGAATCATACTGATCAATCTTGCACAGTGCCACAGTGGTACCCAACTAATAGCAGTGTTGGACGACCGTTGAATGAGAAAAAAATAAAGTTCTGGATAACTGAAAGATTGATCTTACCAAATTCCAAGCGTACTATTAGCAGTTTTGCGCCGCAACAAGCCAACAGCTTCGGTCCTTACAGCCAGTTTATATAGCTGTTCTTTTAGCATAGAAGAGAGGATGCACTATCTATGAATAGTTGAATACACTGCAAATACATACAAATACTCCGTAATACATTATTTTAGACGAAATACACTGCAATACATAATCATGTCCTTTCGTACGAGAATAACAAAGCGCCCAAAAAAGGGTAGGTACGCTTCACTTGGGGCGGAGAGTTGGGCCTAGCTTTTCTCTGGAGCGCAACACCAGCGAGTGATCGATAGCCGGCCGGGCCTACTTGGCGTGGGGGGCGTTGCTAGCCGAGTTTGAGGAGGGCGGCGAGGGGTGGAGGCGGAAGAGGTTGCGCGCGGAGACGGCGGAGAGCAGGGCGGTGCCGGCGGCGGAGAGCATGCCGCAGGCGAGGCTGCCGGCGACCTGCTCGCAGAAGCGGGTGTAGATGTTGCAGAGCTTGGTCCACTGCAGCGCGTGCGCGCCGTCGAGCGCCACCATGCACGCCTGCATCGCCGCCACCGTCGTCGCGAACGTCATGTACGCGCACCCCTGCAGCGCAGGCACGCCATCGAACACATGCGTTATACGACCAAGGAAAAACACGATTATCGAGAGCTTAGTTTGCAGAAATTTCCAGCGACACCGTAACTGATCGAGGAAAACAAAGATCGCGTCGATTTTGTTGGTGTAGCTGCGCCGCTGTGCGTGTGTTATTTTCTTATGAATCTGTAGCTCTCTAGGTTTTAAATAGTTGGTAGCTGAAGTGTAGCGGTGGACTATTTTTATAGTGGATAGCGTATATCAAGAATATGGTGAGCAATTTATGTTGATGTATAAAACACTTAAAATATAAAGATACTTAATCTTAAACTATGTCTCAACCATAATTTGTATAAAACATTTAGAATATCAAATCTCACGGGTCTATATCTAAGATAACACCAAAACAATAAAAATCATGTAGTGTTTTGTCGATTAATCTTCATCCTATGATAAAGAAAATGGAAAATCGGTGTCCCTTTGTTCCTTCTTTTCTATCCACATATAGAGAATATATACTCACATGCCTGCCTTGTTTGGTAAATCGTATAAGAAAATAGATGAGAAATTAGGCTTATCTTATTTAAGCCCTTAGGAGTGTAGAGGCCCTTGCATCCTCTTCTAGAGAAAATTTTAATTGGTAGAGTAAGAGTTGGAATGTTATTAACTAGCAAAGCTAGGGATTATGAAAATATGGAAAGTTAATTAATGTGGTATAGAAGCCTATTCAATGGAAAGCTCGGTATTAGTGAAATTTAGCAAATCAAAAGATACATCCCTATATTATGAGATAGTTTGAACATTTATGGACAATAGCGTAGATATGACTTATAGCGGATAATATGTATATCAATCCGATATATTGATGATAGTGTATCAATCCATAATAATAATTGATATGTAATGCTAAGGATATCTTAACCGTTATAACGAGGCTATAGCGATAAGGCCAGTCTCAGTGGGAGTTTCATCTGCATTTAATAGGCTGCCACATAGGTATTTTTGATGATATGGCAATATTTTTAAGAAGAGAGAGAAGAAGTGAGTTTCATCTAGATGAAACTCTCTTGGCACGATTACCAACTATATATGAGTCATGAAATTAAATGTCTATGAAACAATAGAATAAAACTATGTATTGAGAATGGATGTTTCATCCATGTTTCATTTCATTTTACATGATGTGGCAATTTTGAAAACAATACCATGAAACTCTCCACTGAGAATGGCCTAATAATGTGATATTTAAAACAATGGTAGCTCTGGTGGTTGGCAAGGACAAAGGAACGAGGGCCCTCTCAGTGTCCAACTCGAGCCGTGTTCTATTGCTCCCTTGAGCAATCAATGTGCTCGATCTGCTATACTATTTTCGCACTGATTGGGGTGTGTTTCCGTAGGCCCACTACCTAGCTTGAAAGATGGTAGCAAAAACCACCATCACCATTTGCGCGGTTACGGACATGTGTTTCAAATAGATTCTGCTTTTTAACTTTTAGAAGCTGATTATTAAATGGAGTGGCTGTTTAAGTTGGTTTTTATAAGTTATTTGTATAAGTTATTACAGGAGTCGCTTTGAACGGAGTAGCTTCTCAACACGAGTATGTCTTAATCTCTTTCGCAATCAGATAAAAACCAAAAACATGTCACGTTTGAACAGCCTACATATTCTAACTGTCCAGATGCATGCACAATATATGTTTATTTTACTTATTCAGTTATTTGGATGTAACAGGAAGTACTTAAGAACATCTAGGAAATCTTGTAGAAATTGACAGTTCTGTACAGTTTACTAGATTCCATAACAACACAGAAACACTAACACTAAAGTGCCCCTTAATGGATTGATGGAAGCACACCGCCATTATTGATCATGATTTTGATGTGCATAAATGAAAACAGTGATGTAGTTGAAACTAAAGCTCTTTCATTTTTTTTGTCATGTTCTTCTGCTCTGATCAGTTCAGGATATCTTGTACCATACTCACTACAGAAACGGCAGTAGCATTTCAGAGCAGCAACTAAGCACATACATGCACTAGTCTGTCCGAAGGGCTAGCTAGTCTGGGACTACAGTGATTTACTGCTGGATTTTACTGCTGTAAAGGTAAAACGATTAAGAAAGATGTTAATTACCATTTGCAGCAAAGTATTATTATGATAGATTAACATGATAGTTCAGTACTAACCGTTTCTTATTGTGAGAGTGGCTACATGTCCCAGTCCTTGTCATGCAGTTAATAAGCTGCTAAGTACCTCATGTTATTTCGATGTTTAAGTTAGCCGATCGGTAAAAATTAGAAAAAAATGTGTTGATTAAGCACCCTGTGACTAAAAAAATACTCGGTGTACTTTCTAGGGGAAAATAGTATACAGGTAAAAGTTGAAGTGATCAAGGACACAAGGATCTAAAGACTAATAATTATGTGTTCTTAGAAGAACACTCAGGTGTGAGGTGTCCCATAGAAAGCACGAAAATTTTCCTTCCTGTGCAGAGATCGAGCACCAAGAATTTAGTTAAAGGATACCTTGTCGAGGAGGAGGCAAGTCCAGGCCATGGCCCTGCTATTCCGGCAGGGGTTCTCGGCGAAGCGGCTGAGGTAGAAGCACTTGAGGAGCTGCAGCAGGTGGTACCCGGCTGCCGCGCCGGCCGCCACCGCCAATACCCTGACACGCACGATCCATGGTCATACGCACGCACACACGTGTACCGTCGTACGTATACTGATGAATGATGATGTGCACTTACCAGAGGGCCTGGACGTCCTTGACCGTGGCTTTCTTCCTGACGAGCAGCACCGTCTCCGTCTCCGTGCTGAACCCCACGAGCAGCGCCGCCGCCGCCGCGAGCACCGCGCACGCGCCCCGCAGGAAGCCCTCAGCCCTCGCCTCCGCTCGCGCCGGCGCCGCTTCCGCCATCGGTGCTATACTCCGCGCGGACGCGTGATCGATGAACGGTAACTTACAGCACCTAGCTTGCTCGTGGCGCCGTCCGGCCGCGCGCGCGCGCACCTAGCTAGCTCGTCCGTCTGTTTGGCCGTGTGGTTGAAGCCTCGTTTTCTCACGTCTCCACGCGACGGGGTGAGGACTGAGGAGGGTCTTATATGGGAGCGCTGCGGCCTGGGTTGCGGTGGCTGCGCAGCGATGGCGAGCGCTAGTGCTACTACGAGTCTACCACTGTGAGATGTAACCGCGACGTACGTGCCTGGTGTACTCGTAATAGTTGGTGCCGTGCTTGGAAAAAGTTGGTACCCGACCCGGCCGGCCGTGTGGTTAATGTCATTTGACAGACATGACGGCCCTACTTTTCGGTTTATAATTTTACTTCTCAGAATAATTTTTTATATTAATTTATCGATATTAGATTTGTTCATGCAAACATTTACGTTCATGTTAGAGCTAAAAGTTATTAACTATAACTATAAATTATTAGCCACAAATGAAAACAATTCACTTAACGAGTCAACCGAGACCTATATACTGTAACGTGAAAAACACGTATAAACACCTATAGAGACAGCACGGGATATGCTCTAAAAAATTGAGTTGAACAAAATTTAAGGTTTTGATTTGCAACTACGATGCGCTACTGCACTGCTAACAATGCTGCTTTAGAATGTGTGTCATTCAGAACAGCGTGTAAGCACTATCATTTGTTAATTTGATGGTACGTGTTGCATGATATGTTGGCTGAGATGATCAAGGCTGTTATTTTTAATTTTTATTTTTGTGCGGAAAGGATCAAGGCTCTTATTAATAGGGGTTGATACGTGAAAAACTTGATTAGTTTGGAGTGATCTCTCTTAGTTATAAAACGTCCGATAAAAATAGAAGATTAAAAAGAATGAGAGATGCGGATTTAACGTGAAAAACTCTTATAAGGAAAAAAAACATGGATGCACGAAGACGAAATTCACTATACAAGGAAAGATTATAAGTACGAGAAATTTCGGCGTATCTCAACCGTATGACTATACAGGTATATATAGGTTAAGGAATAAGAGTCCTAGAAGATTACAAAAAGAGACGAGGTGGGCATATGTGTCCACTTTGGACACGTATACGAATTTGTATGGTAATTTAATAATCTCCACAATGAAACAAATTCAGATCATACATTCAACAAACTCCAACTTGAGGTGAATTTGCTCTTATAGCCAAAACAAATTAAATCTCATTAAATCATAATTCACCATAAATGATTCATGTATGTTGAAAGTCCTTAGGACTAATCAATGGGTAAGATTGGATCGGTTTCTCCATATGCTTCTTCTGTGGCGCTAGATAACTATAGTGAAGAATTCATCTCATAGATTTTTTATATGCTCCAACTAAAACATATAACTCGGCAAATAATGTCCATTGAAGAGCAACTTGCACTTGTGACCATCATGTACATCAAATTGTCGATGGTAAAAGTAACTGAATTTCATGACATGGTTGAAAACTACTCCTCTACAAGAAAATTCAGATTAAAGTAACTTTTGTGCCATTAATAGAGCAGATACAACCTCTGCAATAGATCCCTCATATTGAATTGTGACAACTAGAACGTATTATACCTACAATACCAAATGTTGTAGTATCTATGTAGATAATTAGCTCCTTTTTTTACTTTAAATCTTTTATCTAGAACTCATATTTAGATCATAACATTCACTAATGAATAAGAAATTCCAAATAGAATTACATAGTTGCTATCAGGGTGTTACTATATGGTGAATCAGTTGTTCCCCAATTGATATTGATTTTTTTTCAAAGTCTCCTCATTCAAGCTTAGCACAAATTAATTCATTATGTTGAACAACTTACAACTCCACCTTAGACTTTGTATATGTGGATTTTACCGTAATAAACCATAATAGACGATGGATCATCGAAGAAATCACTAATTATTAACTCTGCATAGATGCCGTTGATAATAGACACAACAACTTCGCATGTAGTCAAGTAGTGAAACGGAGTCGAAGCGAGCCGAATCCTCAAGTTGAGGATGCTCAAATATCCTCGTCCGATTATTTGTGTACCTAGCAAATGATTGCAAAATCCCTAGTACACTTCCGTGTACTCGCAACAAAAGATGTCAAGACTTCCCGGAACGCGTTTCGTGTGTATGTAGCAGATCTCAGCGAAAACACAAAACAAAAGAATCTGGTCGACAACTTCTAATCGGCTGTGCAGTGCGTGCGTTTGCTTCGATTTTTTTTCTTCGGGAATCTGTGCTTGGACGGATGGCTGTGCCTCGCGTCTTCTTCTTCGCTCCTCGGATTACGATGCCTCTGGACGGCTTGCTCGCCTCGCGACGCTTTTTTTCGCAGAAACAAAAAACGATAGTTCTTGACTACATCGGAATCACTGCCTCGGTTTCGATTCGGAGCAAAAATGCAGGCCGCCAATCGACTTCATCTCGGAAACAACCCGCTTGAATCGGTGCTTCGACTGCCTTCGATTGGACGACGCAGCAAGACGCGAGTCATCGAAAAAACCTTTTTTTTTCCCAATCTGATTCCTAGTGCTTTGCCTCGTGTTGATGCCGCGTAGATGACCGCCTTCGAGATGCACCACCCGGGGGCAGCCAGCTTGATTTGAAATCCAAAGTTCTGATATTATTTTTTTATAAAATACATGTTAAAAGTAGAAGATAAAAAAAATAAGATATACAGATTTAGCATAAAAAAATCTTTGCATCAAAACCGTGGACACACGTAGATGAAATTCATTATATAAGGTGATATTACAAGTATGAAAAAACTTCGATATATCTCAACTATACAACTACAGAGATACACATATATCCTAGAGAACAAAAGCATTAGAAAATTATAAAACTGAGATAAGATCAACATATATATTTACTTAAATACGTATATGAACTCGTACCATCCTTTAATATCCGTGGATTAACATATTTGCCCGATTGGCACGATCCAGTGACCTAGGTCCCACATCTAGCTCCCCACACAAGCCACACTCCTTAATTCACACGCAAATTTCTCATCATTTTCTTGTATTGCGAATTAAGTGTCCCAGAAAGATCGGTCTTAATTCGAGGTCCAAGTAACGGGACCTTTCGCCTCCTCAGACCTTTCGCCTCCTCCTCCAGATCTGGCCCCCCTCCCCTTTCTCCGGCAGACTCGCCGGCGTCGAGGGGGGAGGGGGTCCCACCTCGTGGTTTCCTTGTCTTTTGATTCCCTAGCCGCCGGCGCGAGGAGCTCGTGTGAGCAGACGGTAGGGGCGGGCGGCGGCCGAGCTCGGTTTCGACCGTGCGCAGCGGCTTCGGGGCGGCGGTCGGCGGCGCCAGCGCAGACGCGGGCGCGGGCAGCCGGTGCGGCTCCGGCAGCTTCGGGCCGGAGGCGGGCGACGGGCCGGTGGCTTCGAGGCGGCGGGATCGAGCGGAAGCGGCGGCCGGCTTCGTGTGGGCTCCCCGGCAACGGTTCCCTGCGCCGGTGGCGGATCCGGCGGCCGGATCTGGTGTCCCTCGGCCCGGATTAGGGTCAGGGGCGTCAGGTCTTGGCAGCGCCGCGGCGGGCTCCCGAGCCATGGCGCGGCTGCTCAAGGCCGCCTGCCCGCTCGGCGACGACGCGCTGCAGGAGCGCCTCGGGCAGCACCTGGATGTGGTGGAGGCGCACCTCGTGCGGGAGATCCCGCGGCGGTCGGAGTCGTTCTACGAGGCGCAGGGCCGGCTGCGTGGACTCGACGGGGAGTTTGTTGCGGCGGTCGGGAGGATCCGGGAGCTCAGGGAGGTGGTTCGGGAGCTCACCGGTGACCTTGTTGGGGCCGCACGGCAGGTGCAGGAGCTCAATGCGACGCGGGGCAACCTCGTTGCGCTGCAGCAGAAGCTCACCGTCATCCTCTTTCTCAGTCAGGCGCTCGCCGCGCTCAAGCTGCTTGTGGCAGCAGTAGATTGTGCTGGTGCCCTTGATGTCATTGATGACTTGCAAAATTTGCTACAATTTAAATTCCTCGCCGGCGCCGTCACGGCGAGGAGGAAGGTGCAGAAGGACTAGGCCTCGAGCCCTCGGAGTTTGTGGACTCCGTCGCGCAGGCGTTCTTCGACATGGAGAATGGCAACCAGGAGCTCAGGAACGACCTCAAGGTCCTCTTTATCAGCTCCGAGTTCCAGTTGGTTGCGGCCGGGAGCAAGAAGGCGGTGGTGATCCACGTGTCATTCAGGCTCCGTAAGGCGTTCAGGAAGATTTGTGCCAGGCCCTTCCGTTGTATTGCTGTAGGTTTGATCTGTGACTCATATTCCTGGATCTGCTCAGTGGTGGCACTTAGACGTCGCTTAGTGGTCTCTGCAGTGGCGGACGTTGCAGGAAGCGGCTCGTTGTGGAGTTCAAGGGTGGCTATGCCATGGCCTTGAGGCGTGTAGGGCCCCGGAGTGTTGGTGGCGGTCTATTTTGTGTGTGGGTAGTGCGTGGGGTGCTGTGGAGGTGCTGGCGAAAGCCTGGCCGGTGATCTTACCGGTCTCGACATCAATGACGCCTTCGGGCGCCATTATCCTTCCTGGAGATGTGTCGTGGCACTACATAGCTCTCATGTGTACTGATCTCCAGGTGAAAGCCTTGCCTCGGTGAGGCGGGCGACGTCGGTGACTCTCGTCGCCTTCTTGGAGACGTCGCCTCGGAGGTCCATCTTCACGCAAAGCAGACCGATGTTTGGGTGGCTCGGTCGGATGAGGTTAGGGGCTTGGTTGTAAACAAGGACGGAGCAAAAGTGCTGAAGCTTAGCCTTTCTAGTTTTTTTCGTAGTCCTTAAGCTATCTTTCATGTTGTTTTATGTACCTTAGTTTTGAGGCTTTGAGCCTAAGAGCCCGTGTAACATTTGGCTGTGTATATACTTTGTGGATATATAGGCCAGATTTTATATCCTTTATTTAAAAAAAAGTGTCCCAGAAACGCTGTAAACTCTGTTTTTGGTGGCGTTTAAATTACAAGCCGAGTGGGGTCTAAACACCTGCTAAATCGAGATGCAAATTAAGCGTGACCTGAAATTACGAATCAATCGTAGTTGCAACTTGCAATCAGCGTTAAGGAGCTCGTACAGTAGCACGAATTAGAACTTGGAAGCCTTCAGCTGCCCGGCACCAAGGCTTATTGTAGGGTACAACGATACTGTTCAAATTTAGTACATCCTTCGCTGCCTTGCCCTTTGTATAGGACATTTCGTTTTCCGATAGCAATTAGAGAATTTATTCCTTCCTGTTTTTGGCACCTAATGCAGTCACTTCACCGCATCGTTTGTCCTAAGGGAAAAATCTTAGAGAGGTTTGTGTATCTTAGAGAAAGAAACAAACTTAGACATGTAACAAAGGAATATAAACATATATCTTTTCCTCTCGGCCTACCCTCCCTTCCTCTAGATATGATTTACTTTTACCTGTTTTTATGCTACATATATATATATATTCTCTTCCCGTTTAAAACGAAAGAAATTCATAAAAATTTTATAGAATTCAATTTCTAAAAAAAATAGGAAAATTCTAGCGTAGCCAGTAGAATCTAAACGGCTCCATAGCCCACACAAACCATATGGAAACCATCTATCATACAAAACGTGACACACAGCACGGATAGACGACCGACCGCTCAGCTGCATACGTCGGCATAGCTCTGCCCCCATGGCCTACCTTGCACAGCAACTCCAACTAGCTTCATGTCTGGCGCTAGTGACCCTATACATCAAGGTCTAACTTCATGAAAGAAACCTTATATGCCGATCGATAGGAGTGTAATCAAAGCAGATACGAACGGATATCGCTTATTCTATATTCTATTTCATATTTCTCCTTAGAGTCAGAGTCAAACACGGATAATGCCGGATATTCATTTCTCCATTCCGTATACGTTCCATAATCTTTCGGACGATCAGTCGGACGGAAATTATCCGCTTCTTTACACAGGACATTGGACAGTATAGTACAATCAGAGCGAACATGGATAGGCTAATTACTGAGATGTTGAAGGAAGAACACTCAGTACTCCCGTCTGATTAGATGTGACAATTTGCCTATATGTTATCTTGTTCCTAAGTGAAATCACAATAGAGTTTCTCGTATCACTTGACATACGGATATATACGGACGGATATCACTTATCCTGTATCATATTCCATATTTTTTTCTCAGAGTCGGAGTCAGACACAGATAGTGCCGGATACCCATCTACCCCTTCCGTGTTCGTTTCGCAAGTCTTCGGTCGGTCGGACGGACCGAAATTATCCGCTCTATTTGCACCCCTACCTATCGAGGAGATTAAAGGAAAGTTCATATTAATTTTTGCTAATAGTTTTTGGTTTTGATTTATGAATAGTAACAGCTTATAGAGAAATTTATAGAAAGCCATTCGCGTGCGATTTTAGCCGATGTAAATGAATTCCGTATACTATGTATTACAATTAACTAGTAGACACTATCTTAAAAAAACACTCCGTTTACAAGTTAGATACTGCAAAAAACTATTTACTGTAAAAAAAGCGACTTACAAAAGTCAAATCGAACAGATCCTAAGCCTCAAGCCGAATAATTTTGCTTAACTAAAAAGCAGTGGTAACATTCTAATTTAGAGATAACAACCTATGTGATTTGAGTGATATGTGCCGTACATATGCAGTATAAGTGACAAAATAGTTATGCAAGCCTTATAATTAGGACAAAATAGCAGTGGTAGCGCGAAGCCTTATAATTAGGACAAAATAGTTGTAAATATCCCCGACAGCCGGCATAAACTTATTTTTCTGGCTCGCTGGTTATCAACGGTGAGATTGAGCAGGCGAGCGTCCAATCAGCCCATGGGGGGCTCGGCCACTGCGTTAGTATTTGTAGTCTACTTCAGTGATACCCCTGATGGAAAAGAGGAAGAAAGTACCTAACCATGATAAGAATTGTCTAATAATTTTGTTGGTAACATAATTGCCTAATAATTTGTTAAGCTGATGACTGGTAGATTGTTCAGGGGTCCAGTTAAGCTAGCTGAACTGCATATTGTGCATGATGGCTAATTAATTAATTTGACTCCTAATGAATATTATTGTCATTTCCATTGCTTTGTACCCTTCAGAATCAATGGAGTCTAAACAGTTATGTATAATTTTGTTTTCAAGCACGGTTAGCCGAATTAATAATGGAAATTGTATTACTTAGCTAGCATGCCCTTTGCTATCAGAAAAGCCAGATATGTACTGTACGTGCTAATGAAGGGCTTTCAATCGCTGTCAGCCGTTGAGTTGCGGCAACGCAAGGCAGGTGCAAAATTTACCACTTTACCCCGTAAAGAAGAAAGAATTTTAGGTGATTTGGCACTGGCCATGAAGATAATAGGCGCAATCGTTTTCATGTTGTAATGTTTGCAATTTAATGATGTGATCAAATTTAACCTTACTCTTGAAAACGATACTTGTTTTCTAACGTTAGTCTCGGAAACAATATTTGTTTCTATAGGACCGATGGCGATAATCAGAAGAGATGAATGATTTTCAAAACTTACCCTCTAAAGCATTAGAAATCTTTACTCAAATGACTCTGATAGTTACTAATTTTAGATCACACCAACACGACTACGCAAACCAAACTTAGAAACAAGAGCCACCAAAATAAGCTTTTTGCACAAGCCCGATCAAACCGCTGATGGTGGGCTGGTCTGATCGTTGGCGGGTCCGACTGCTGCCTTGTGACCGGTGACACCGGTTGGCAAGTTGAACCGTAGGTTTGGGGCCGGTCCAACCGGTTCTCTATTCTCAGACCTGAAATCTCTCAGGACAAAAGTTCAAATCTTAGAGACTTGTTCAAATATCATCTAAGAACATAAACCAATCAAGAATTATAAGATTCTTGGACTCAAGTTCACTAAATTGAGGAGAATCAAATCTATCTCATGAGAACATCAAAACCCTAATTCTTAAATTACTTCTTACTCATGAGGATTTAAGATATAAAATCTTTCAAATCTGTTCTCACATGTTCTAGCAAGATAATCCAAGCAGAAGATTGGGCTAGAACACCTATGAATCCGAAATCATAAATCTAGCACAAGAACAAAAGAAGCCAAGTAAGAACACAAGCAAAAATATGAGTAAGACAAATCTTTGATCAATTGTAGGCGAGGATGAAGTTTACATGCTTATGGATGATTACAAGGTAAAGCTAAAGCACCACTCTTTCTTCTCTCAAGATTTCTCACTCACAACTATGAAAGAAAACAAGGTAGTAAGAAAAAACTAAACCATAGAATCTTTATATCTCACCATCTTCTCTCCTCCCTTCTAAATAACTAGCACACCTCTTAATGGATCCAACCCATTAAGCTTACTGAGGAAACTCGTCCACCCCATTGACACTGATTTTACACATACATGCATATTTTTTAAAGCGTTTATAAGATTCAACTTACTAACTCTTTAACGACTAATCCACATGTCGAATCCATCTCTCCTTGTCTAAACCACTTCTTCTATACTTATCCGCACCGCGGTTTTGATCAAGACACCAACCAGTATTTGGTCAACTGCTAAAATACCCTTGAGGAAGCTTCCGAGCACCTTCTCCTAACTTTGTCTTCATCTTCACCTCAAATCATCTCCACATGCTTTGACACATAGCCCGTAGTGTTCAATGACTAGCTATCACATCTTCACGCATTGGGACTCTCATGAATCGTTTCTATGTGCATTGGCATCATCACTTACTACACCATATGCACCAACCCACCTCTCCACAATCCTTATCTTCTCTGTGCTTTTCGCTTGAGCCACATAGTCTCACCTAGACATACATGACCGCTTAGGACCTCAGCTCCTTGCCCAGTCTCGGTCCATTATCATCGTCACCATTCCTCCAAGCCACTTGCACATTCAAATACCAAGCAACTATACCGAGCACAAGTTCCATGCACTTGACGAAGCTTTCAAGCACCTTTCTTTGACTCCGTCTCCATCTTCACTTCTAAGCATCTCCATATGCTTTGACACATAGGGGTAAACGGATCGAATACGGACGGGTAATGCATTTACCATATTTGTTTTCATTTTTTCTCATATGTGGAGACGAATATGGATACCTTGAATATGAATAATGTCGAATACAGATACGAAGTGAATATAAATCGAAATGAATACAGTCATGAATATTTATCGAAACATAAAACCACTTAAACTGCACATCCAAAGTAATAAAAACACATAAATAGTTTATCTTGGCAAACTATTCTAGAAATTTGATCATTACATACTGCAGCGGTTTGTTCTTGCTTATGAACATTATAGTTAAGATAGACAAGTGAAAAAGAGGTGATTAAGTTAGCTCTCAGCCTCTCACAGCTCACAGATAAACATATGATGATGCATCCTGAAAGGATATACAATCTCCACATGATTAGAAACCTTAGGATTCATGATATCTGTGCGATATTACAAAGGACAACTAGACAACACAAGATATCACATGGTAGCACAAGGGAACTTCAGTCCACCATAGTAGTGGGTAACTTGTTAGCAAATATTCTCAGTTGTCTATCCAACGCACAACAATAGGCAGCTTGACCAAGGAAAAAGTTTTTACAAAAGTTCATAGGAACTCTAGTAGCCTTTAGATTTGATATAGGCCATGCCATGCTCGTGAGGCCGTGACCAGTGTGGTGAGTGAGTTTTCACTACATTAGCCATTTAGACCAGAGGCGGAGTGGCTCAGTGGGCAGTGGTGACTAGCGGCTATGGGCTTATGGCCAGTGGGCTAGGTATCCAGACTCTGTAATCACCGGATAGTTCGAGTCTATATTCGCATTCAATGGATATTAGACTACCATATTCATATTCGTTTCCGATAAAAAAATCCATATTCATTTATAATCGAGACTATTCGACAAAAATCTGCACCGAAACATTCTGTATTCGAAAATTATCCGAATCGATTGGAAACTATCTGATCCGTTTTCACCCCTATTGACACGTAGCTCGTAGTGCCCAATAACTAGCCGCACATCTTCACTTATTTAGACTCCCTTGAACTATTTCTACGTGCACCGGCCTCATCATTTGATGCTTCACATGCACCAACTCACTTCTCTACGATCCTTATTTTCTCTATGCTTCCCGTTTGAGCTATGCAGTCTCACTCGGATTTACATGACCTTATCGAACCTTAGCTCCCTCGCCTAGTTCTAATCCATTGTCGTCGACCACCATGACCTTCAAGCCACTTTCACATTTAAAGATCAAACAACCATATCGAGCACAAGTTCGATGCGCTTGACTCACATTAGTCAAAACTATATACCATGCAATGCAACACAAACCCTCATGGCTCCCAAGCCATGAACGGACCTCAACCCAACTCCGCTTCACTCACCCTGTTCTCTAGTAGCATCCATCGGTCTGACCACCCTTACTACATCGGTCCGATCGGTCCGACAACCATCACTTGGCAGCAAATATGAATTTATGAAACTATTGTAAAATTCAAATTCAGCTTAACAAAAGTAACAATTATTCATCACAAATATATCTTAGACCTAGCATATAATCTCTTAGTTTCCTAGGGCTGAATTAATAGTGCCTCCATTGATCCTGACTTTATTTTTTTTTCTTGAAACAAGATTGATCTTGACATTGATAGTCCGAATCATGGGTAGTTTTGAACCATACGTTTCTGGGAGAATTGAGGGTCCCTACCCTACGTGGGGGACTACACAGATGCGTGTACGCTGATAAGAAGAAGCGACCTAAACTATCCGACTTCACTTGCTCTGTCACCGGTGGCCTCATCTTGATTGCAGAATTTTCGTAGGATTTTTATAGTAACTCATATTTAGTGCAAGTGGATATTTCTTTTCTGCAGGATGTGTTGGAAATTTTCGCGTCCTAAACGAACCTTGTTCCGTAACGGAGGGGATAATACTCTACAAGATGATATATTTACCAACTTCGATGTTCAGCACGATCGCGCTCTGAATAGATTATCCTTTTCTGACAGCTCGAGCAAGCTCTGGACAAAGTAGTTGGCAGGCGAAGCTGCTACAAGTGCCACTCCTGCCCTAGGACGAACTCTTCTGAAAGTGTGGCATCAAGCATGCCGATCAAGGCAATCTGCAACCCCAAAAGATAAGAGGCGACATGTCCTCTCCGAGCTCTGAAGGTGAAGTGTTCAAGTGGCCATTGAATGCGTCCACCGGTCGACCTCCATCGTTGGCGATCATGTAATGGCGATGGCGACGAACGGGAACTCCACCGGAAAGGGCTAACTAGGTGGCCACTGGCCAACGAGAGTACTTACCGAGCACGGATATGTCCATTTGTTATTACTACTAGCAAGGAGAGTAGGGCCAATCTTTTTTTCAGACCAAGCAGGGCCAATCATGCATACTCTGATGGATGGAGAGGAGATCTCTCTACATCATGTAACATGTATACTAAGTACTAATGGCCTGGGATTGCGTGATCTTGAGTTTGTTCTTCAGCTGTTGTGAACTTAAGTTGTAGAGTGAAAGCAGATTCTTCCGATATGCTTAATGGAATGGCTAGGGATTGTACTTTGGTTAATTTATACACCAAACTACTGTTTTTTTTTTTTTGCGGGCTACACCATACTATTGTTGCACTTGCACAGGTTCATACGCGATGTTAGAGCACATACAGCAACTGCAGCCTGCAGGAATGTTCCGTCTGAATCACTGCATTTACCAAGCGGGCAGATGGACCAGACAACCGACTACGAGGCTACGACCGTAGTCTTCCCTTGCACTTAAGCTCCAATTACAAGTAGTGATTGTCTTCTGGTTTCGGACTTTTAAAAGCTAAAAGTCATTTAAAATATGTTGTCTTCTTAACACATTTTTTCTCTTTTTTCTTTGCATTATCTGTAGAGATATAATAATATTTTTTACTTTTCTATTTTTTTTATTTTTCTTTAATTGAATATCTCAGAAAAAGCAATAGTCATCATAGTGTTATTTCAGCTAAAAACAACGGCAATTTGAAACAGGGCCTTCAGCATCATTTGCATTAAGATAGCTGGAGTTTGCTCTACATAAACATAGCATAGTACCTTTCTGTTTGTACGGAGTGAAAAGGAGTTCAGCAAATAATTCAAAATTTTCGTAACATACAAAATTCTGGACAAATTATATGACCAAGTACACTGTGCAAGGAGCATTTAAAATAAATTTCATAATGTTTGGACCTCGTTTCCTATATTAAAAAATTCATAAAATCAATACATTTACGTAAAATTTTCAGAATAATTCAAAAGTGTTAAATTTACAAAAAAAAATTATGCAAGCAATTTTTTGAAAAATCCCTCAGGCGCTCCCACACCGTGTCAGGGGGCCGCTAGCGGAACTACCGACCAGGGGCTATACTTGGTATTTGCATCACGGCATGGGGGCCGAAAAAGCGTTTCGCTCAATATTGCCATGCATAGCTAGAATAGGAATACATGGCTTACGTTCCAAAGTGGTTTCGGTATTTCCGGGCCTTCGCGTTGCCACATTCGCTCGTGTCGCCCCCCGCACGAAACATATACAGAGGAGTTGGTTTTTTAATCTTGTTTTTGTATTTTTTTGATCTTGTTTGTTTAAGCCATTTGGAGAACGTTAGGGCTTGCGCGGAGACTTAAATCCTCTCACGGAAAGAAAAACGAGTCTACTGAATATGTGCGCGTGTGCTCTATTAAGCCAAGACCTGCGATTGAACCTGGGCGGGCTGCACGCACCGCTGCAACGCTAGCCACCCAGCACCGCTCGGTTCCCTCAAAGCCTCGAAGCAAGGCAGAAAAAAAGAGAAGAAGAATCCATCAACGCATGGCCCGAGATCGAACAGCTTCAGCGCACCGCGAGTACGTGCAGATGCGTGTTTTTTTGGCAGGCAGAGAAGCCGCGCTCCCGCTCCTGACAAAAGCAGCCGCGCGCGTGCCCGAGAACCGCGTGCCGAAGGAGCCAAATGTATGATGCAGCCTCAAGGTAGGAGACAGCTCCATTAGCAGAAGGAATGCCGACTACCTGGATAAGGGAGCGATCGATAGGGACTGATGGAGATGCCGTTACGAGGGCTGTCAAACCTATATGCTTGCCGACATCAGGGACATCAGCAGAAACATGGATGCCTAGGGAGGCAAGATCACTAGCAGGGCCAATGCCACTGAGAAGCAGCAACTGCGGAAATAAGATTATTTTCAACAGTTACGGGTTGTCTCGCTTGTCAGTTTGTTGGGCTTTTGAAGGGTCCGAGAGGAGAGATTCGTCTCATTGGGCCGCTGGATGGTTGGATTCCCATCCTTGGACAGAGGAAAAAGCCCAACTACAGATACAGAGGCCTATAGAGGTTTTGCCATATGGGTTGTTTTTCAATTCTTCAGCTGGGTATGTTCGGCTACCAACGTATGGTTAACCAGGCGTACTGCGTTTTGGGCTGTGGTCCGAAATAGCAGTATACCTTGTCTTCTTCCTAGTCTTTGCTTCTTCTTCTTCTTCTTTTGTTCTTTGTTTTTTTTTTTTGTTTTTTTTTGGTCCTACCCTTTATTATCTTCTACTTGAAAAAACCAAGAAAAATCATGTACAAGCACTTATTTTATTATCTTCTTATATGAACCTACAATAGTTCTCTGAATGAAACGACAGGAATCATGATCATCTAAACACCTTGTTTCCCAATCCCACGGAGAACGTCGGCCAACATTTACAATTTCAGGACACGGATCCAACCCTCACAACGCCCCTCGTATCCTCACTAACAACCATGTTCCTTTCAGCCCTGTGTTCGCTCCTGTCGTTGCCTCAAGAGCCACAGCTATTCTCCAAAACCAACAATAGCAGCTGTCTGCGCGAGACAAAACCATATCCACCTAAACACCTATGAAGAACTGATATGTCACTGCACTGCCGTATCCATACGTGATATTACGTATCCGATACGCCATACATATTCGATACGGTGCGATACAGTATCATCGGAGTATCGATAAATTTCAGACAAAAAATAAAATAAAAAACACGCCGATACGTCATTGATACGGGGAGATACAATGCCGATACGTCGGTCCAACTGCGGCCCAACATCAAGCGCCTCACCAATAAAGTCAGGGCGCCGCCCCTTACCTCGCCCCCAACCCTAACCCACTCCCTCTGCTCCCCCACTGCTCTCCCTGCTCCCGCCAGCTACTGCTCCCCCACTGCTCCTCCTACTCCCGTGAGCTGCTGCTCCCTTTGTGGAAGGAGAGAGGTAACCTAGGGGGAGCTAGAGGGGCCACTGGCAGCAGGGGCGACCACCGACGATGGCAAATCCGACGACGTAAGCCGCGAGGAGAAGCAAGGGGAGGGGAAAGCGGTAGTGGAGGGCGTCGAAGGCCGTCGGATTCGAAAGATCCTAGCAGCGGTGGCCAAGAGGAGGAGCAAGGGGGCGGTGCTCGGGAAGGCCACCGGCTACAAGGAGGCTGTCAAATTTGGCGGCAACGCCGGCCGGAGAAGGGAGAGGGGGAGAGCAGAGAGGGGGGAGAGAGACGGTTGTGAAGGGGGAGAGAAATGGAGAGAGAGAGGGGTAGGATTAGGTTAAAGGATGGCCGGCTGGGCTAGCTGGCCCAAACGGTTGGGCCAAATCAAGCTGAAAATTTTTATTATTTATTTATTTGAATTCATGTTTTAATTATTAAATTCCATAACACAATAAATTAACTGAACATAAAAATAAACAAATGTCATGCTCTTCATTTAGTCTTGCTGGCTGCTGGTTATGTTGTACTATTGTTAATGTTTACCCTATGTGCTAATGTTTAATATTTGTCTTATAAACTACCTTTGTTTCATTAATTAGCTCAAATAAGTTAATTACTGACAAATTTTCCTTTGTACATATTTAGATTCATGATTTCCTTTGTATACATGTGCGGTTGCAATCAAGAGGGTAGGTGCCAAGTGGTATGTCATTTAAACTTTTCAATTTTCATTTTTTATATTACTAGGCAAGCATTGATGGTTAATTGGTTATACCATTGGAAATATGAGATACAAGAAAATCCGATGCATTGCAGTTGTATAAGGAAATTTGATGCATGCTACCGAAAGTATCAACTGGAAAGTACTATCTTGCCCGGTTGATTAATGGAATATATAACATTCAATTCATCAAGGTAATCTCAATTTCTCCCTCTCTCGTATCCTATTTACAATTTTTTTTATTTTCAAATATATATACACCCACATATTTACCGTATCGATTTATCCTTATTTTTTAAAAAATAGCGTATCAACATACCTGTATCATGTATCAGGGCATCCTAGCTAAACACCACTTCCCCAATCCCACGGAGAACGTCGTCGGGCAGCATGTACAATTCCAGGACACCGATACGACCGCAACAACGCAAAGCACATCGTCCCCTCACCAACAGCCCTCTGCCTCCCCCCGCGCGGCACCATCTCGAGTGGCTGCGCATCAGCCTAGATCGCACTGTCCCTAAAAGACGAAGCACGCGCGCCCCTCCATTCCATTCCACCGAGCATGCAGCAGCTCGATCAATCTCCTCATCTCGCCCACCACACGACGCATGCCGCACAGCGCGCGCCCTCCTCCCCGCCGAAAAGAAAAACCTATCCTCGTCGGCCCTGCGAGCCCGATTCGGAGCAAGAATTTCTCGGAGCACATGCGCGCATGCACGCGCTGCGGCCTCTTTTCTGCATGCATCACCGTTCTTGGATGCTCTTGTCCCTCTTGCTTGACCTTTCACACCGACGCTGCCATGTTCGTCCTGTACAATGAAGTATCCGTTAGGCCTCTGATGTACTCCATGTTTGTGCGTAAATCATGGATGATATTCTTTCTGATGTTTTCCCCTCTCTTATTGTAGGACCGTAGACAACGACTAGACAATGGTGAATAAGAGCTTACTCTTTTTCAATATCAAATTAAAATTTCGAGTCCACGGTTTCGAAACATGCAACAGAAGATCAAGCACATGAAGCATACAAACCAACTCTACAAAGACCGAAGCAAAACACTCTTTTGACAGTCTGATTGCAGGGAGATAGTGGTCTAACCGCTTGGCCGATATGACCACAGGACTAGCGGTCGGACCGCTCAGACAGTCTAACCGGTGCCTTGGGCTAGTGTGACCGAAGCTCGGGCAGAGGTAAGAGCAGCTTGGGTTCAAATCTTCAAAAGATCTAATTCAAAAACCACAGCTCCAAAATTTATGAAACTTGGTACAAACCTTCACAAGAATGTTAGGAAAATATTCTAAGCAACGATCAAGAAGATCAATGTTAAAGTTTCAACCTTTATCCAAAACAAATAATGTTGTACTAAAATTGGGGCAAAACCAAACTTAGAGCCAAATGCTTGCCCGTGTGTTAAGAATGATCAAGATGACCTTGATCAACTCACGAACGTCATAGCACGCAAAACCGCGGTAAGAAACACAACAAAGATCGAAGGATCAAGATCTCTTACCAAGGCCCTTAAATCTAGCTAAAACTGAGCAAACTCAAGAGTTTTTCAAAGAAAATGCTAAAATAGATGGGATCTGGTCTCCGAGAGATATCTCCACCACTTATACGTCTTTTGTACCAAGAAAGATAAAAAAAAGGAGAGACAAATACAAAAAACCAAGTCAAATAAAGAAATCAAGAACTTCAACTTGAGGATAAAGATATGGATAAATTTGGTAGATCTAGTAATACTTGGAAATGAATATTTATAGCCACTCTATCATGAAGGACAGAACTCTACCCCTACAACACTCACATTAAGCTACCAACATAAGGAAACCCTAACTCTAAAGTGCATCTCTAAGCACAAGAGATATTTTCTCTCAACACATATAAGAGTTTATATAATAGAGTCTACTCATCTCGCACCTAACCGTAACAACTAACCCCCCCTTAGTGGGACAACCACATACAAACAGGTTTTATGCACGCACTAGCATGCTTTTCAAAACATGAATTTGACATGGCTCTAATAGCCTAATAAAATGCTCCATCCATCAAGATGTGACCTAATTCACCTTAGATCACTACCGCGATTTTGCAAACCGTTCCACAGCCTTAACGATACATTTTCTTGAAGCAAACTCCAATACAAAGTCCATAATACACAATGACTTGCCACCAAATATATACGCCTTTAGCCTCCTCCCGGATCGTCTCTACTTGAAACGGCCCAAATCTAAGTGATCAACAGTCATTTGGAGATGATCGCCTCTGGCCCACTTACAGACAATCAAGTGGACTTTGGCCGTTTCAGGTGGAGGCGATCCGAGAGGAGCCTGGAAGCGTATAGGCTTGGTGACAAGTCATTGAGTATCACAGACTTTTCATATTAGAGCTTACTTCACAGAGAAGTATCATAGAGGTTGGTAGATAGTAATTGTGTAAATTGTCCAATACCGGTGGAGAGGCGGTTTACAAAACCATGGAGGTAGCCTAAGGTGGATTAGTTGTAAGATCGAGGAGGCCGACTAGAAGGGGTGAATAATCTTTTCTAATATTTCAATTAAATTATATTTAAGCTATTTGCCTAAAACGAAGAATATAATGCGTAAACTTAAATCAATTTGGTTTAGCACAAATAAAGTCTAAATCAACTAGATTCACCTAAGTGCACTAACAGCTTAAGTCTATGTCAAGATTTTTAATCCTAGGATGACAAGCAATCAATTTAATTCTATGAATGTAAATTACTTGAAAATAAATTGAGCGCAAGAAAACAAACCACAAAGACATGTTACTTTTTACCGTGGTGTTTGGAGATTTACCGGTCTCCCCTAGTCCACGTTGAGGTTAGCTCAAACGAATTGGACTGGCTTCACGAATTAAGCCGAAACACCTCAATCCACTAATGGTACCTCTTTCCCGCTCCGGGTAGTTGAGCTCCAACCTTCACACTTTGCTGGGTATTCTCACAACTTTCTTTGAGAAGATCACCACGCACACGCTTCCAACGCCGTCTAGGAGTCAGCAAACTTCCAAAGTAATAATTTAAGCTCCTCGCTTAATTCTCACCACGTGCAACGAATGCACAAGCTTAAATAGATACTAAGTCCAATTCTATATGCAATACATGCACTCTAAATCACTCTCTTGCTCACAAGGTGCAACATATGTGCAACATATGCACAATGGAGAGGAGGACCTCATACTAGCTCAAGAGAATAGAAATGGGTTAAGCAACAACATCTCCAACTGGCCACAAGGGGGTATTTATATCCCAGACAAGAAAACTAGCCGTTGGAGCCAAATCCCTAAAAAATCAGGATTATCAAAAGTATCAGCGGTAAAACTGCGATACTTTCAATACCTCGCAATGATAAAAAAACTAGCTATTAAGCAAAGGACCAGTCGAATCTGGTACTTCTGCTATACATTTTCTGGTAGTTCTAATTTTTGGAAATACCGCTCCCATATACGGAACTACCGCTCTCACAGGGAGGAGAAGACCACCACACATGTGCCTCTCTGGAAAAATGCATCGCTACACAAGCCAAACATTCCGCAAATTGAACGTATCGCTCACATAGAGCCGGTCATTCCGCAAATCGGAAATACCAATCATATAGAGCTGATCGGACTACTCATACATAGCTAGTCGAAAGTTTCGATCGTCGACTATACTGGTCTCTGACCACGCTGGTCTCCAACCATATTGTTCAAATCGACCACATAGCTTTCTGACTTTGTTGGTCTATGACCAAGCTGGTCTCCAACCACGTTGTCTAAATCGACCACACAGGGCTCTGACTATGCTGGTCTCTGACCACACTAGTTTCGACCACTCAGGTCTCGACAACGTTGATGTTGGACCGAAATGGTGACAGAGGGGGGTGAATGTCGATGCTTTTAAAAACTTGCCCCCAAAAGTACTCACGAAGAGTTTCTCTCCAATAGCTAATTAGAAGCTATGGAAAGAAAAAGATCACACTCTAAAGCACACTGGAAACTCAAGAAGAAAGATTGCACTAGAAGGATCTCGAAGAACTAGGAGCAAAAAGTAGCAATCAGAGATGGCCGGTCAGACCGCTCGACAAGGGCCGGTCTGACCGCCAGGCATGGGCCGGTCAGACCGCCCTGTCTTCACTGGTCTGACCAGTGGGTCTACTCCGGTCTGACCGCGCGCCATACACCGGTCAGACCAGGCCTCGAATTCAGACAACAGCAGAGGCTGTTTTTTCAGGCTGAAAACTGAGAACTTCCCCAACAGTGAAATTTGAGTATTTCTATTGAACTACTCAGCCCAGACCAGCAAAGAAATAACCAGAATAGCAAGGGGAACACTCAAAGGACCAAGAGCAATCAACTCAAGACCAAGAAATTGGGACTTGACCCAAAATCTGAAAATATGCAAAGAGCAGAACCAAATCTCAAATTCCCAACAAACCTTTGATCCCTTGGCAATGAGACTTTGGGAATAGCAAGATAATAGCCTCTGGACTTTACAAGTCAAGTTTCAAGCCATCTCAAAGAGGGAAAATAATATTTGGACCAAACCCTAGAGAAACTTGAAAACTTCAGAGAGGAGCACAAAAACCCAAAATACTCAAGATTCACAAGACCTTTGCACATGAGATTTTGCAATCAAGTTAGTAATAATCTAAGGGTATACCAGCAAGAATCTCAGGTCATTTCCTCAAGGGAAACAAGAAAGTCACCAAAACCCTAGACAAGAACAGGACGAACAGAGAAGCTGAAAAGTGCAAATCTTTTATTCCTTCACCTTGCTCTTGGGAAAATCCAATCAAATGATCTTGAGACCTATTCCCATCACTGAGCAACCCATTTTGCACCTCACCAGCAAGAAATCAAAGATTCAAAAAATCAACACAGAAAGCATCGAAGAGAAAAAGAGAGCACGGGAGGAAAAACTTCAGATTTCCATTCCAAATCAAAGATGATTACAGAGGAGTCCCGATACGCATGGACATTAGAACAAGAGGAATGATTACATGGATTCTCAACTCATCCTCTCCCTCTCCCTAAACCTCAAGAACACACACTACATGCTTGGAGGAAGAAAGCCACTCAAGAACACATCGAAGGGGGACACAACACAGACACCCTCTGCTACCTTTCACCCACTCTCACCAACTAAAGACTCAAAGGTAAAACCACCTCCAAAGCCTCTTTTGACTCACAAAACCCTAACTCTCTCTCAAAGCCATGAGGGGGCATGCAGCCACTCCCTCCTATTTATAGCCCTTGGCTAACGGGTCTCCAACCCGTTAGCCCACTAAACCCGAACGGAGCCCGCTCCCGCTTGTGCAGCCTCGTGAAATTACCATTTTGCCCCTCTTGCACCTTCCAGGAAGCTTCCGCGCTCCTTGTCGTCCAAGCCTCGCAACCACCTCGAGTCTCCGCCGTCTTCGACACATCTCGACCGTTCTGACCTCGACACCGCCCATGTCTAGTCCAGTCACCTCGTGTCTCGCCACGACTCCGCCTCGACGTCCTGCAGCCAACACAGACAAGAAACACATCAAATAGCACCGCTCGATACCTGAAAGCATAAATGCATTAATGAAACCACATTAAGCATGAAAATAGTCCAAACCTGACAAGTCGATATAATATGCATCCTCACCACTTTGACCAGGTGTGACCAAGTCTGACCGAGCCCGATTGCACCATGCAACGACATGGTCCGAACCAACCAAATCAAACTCGACTTTCCTAAACCGATGTCAATTACTCATCACATACATGGGATGACCTCCACATGGTCTCTCAGTTGACTATGTCGATATTGAACCACATTGGTCTTCGACCACACAGATCTCCATCCACTACGGTGATCTTCGACCACGTTGTCTTAATCACATTAGTTTGACCATGTTGGTTTTGACCACACAGGTCTCGACCACATCGGTTTCGACCACGTCAGTTCGACCACACTAGTTTCGATTATACAGATCTTAACCACGTTGGTTTTGACCCCGTCGGTTCGACCACGCTGGTTTCGATCACACAGATTCCAACCATGTCGATTTCGACCACGTTGGTTTCGATCACATAAATCTTCGACCACGTCGATTTCGACCACGCTGGTTTCAATCACACAGATTTTTGACCACATAGGTGTTCGACCACCAACGCACATGGTAGTTCCGTGATTACAGCGTCGGTAGTTCCGGTCAGCGGTAGTACCGCAGACTACACTCCGGTAGTTTTGATTTCCTTAAAAAGTGCATATACTTCAATAGATTTTGTAAAATACATTTTCAAACTATAGTATCATGCACATAAGGATTATCCATGATTCCGAACATGTTGCAAAACATATTTGCATACTTTTAGAATTATGACACAAGAATTATATATATGAGCTTCAACCATTTGTGAAACACATTTGCAAATGTAAGCCTTATACTACAAAGAATAGAAACATGGACTTCAAACACTTACAAAAATACGTTCATAATGTATAGTCCCATGTTACAAGGGTTTAATACATGAGCCGTAACTATTTGTAAAACATATTCGCAAAATCAAGCCTCATGCCAAGAAGAGCTAGAGCAAGTGAGGTTAAACTATCAACACGTGATGAGACTGAAGCTACTGACATGACCTCTCTTAATAGTACGGTAACCTATACTAGCAACCTAGTTTTCCAACCAAACACCAAGACTGATAAAAGACTAGAAACATATTCTTAGCCCTAACTAGTCATACCTTTGGCTTGAGTCATAGTCTTGCCATGCATCTACTCATGATTCATCTATTACTTAAACTACATTAACACATGATGGGTCTTCATTTGAATTGATGATCAACACATGATCATCTCATCTTAGACATGCATCAACTCATGATGTATCCACCACTTGACTTAATGATGTTCAACAAATGAATTCATCCCAAATTATCCTTATTTGTGGAAACTAGTCTATTTATCCAACTCATGAAAAAAGCTAGTCCATAAATCAATTGTCATCAATTACGAAACTTCACCATTAACACATAATGGAGGGACTAGATTCTACAATATTTCCTTTTTGGTAATTCATGACAATCCCATAAATAATGAGATAGAAATATTGAGTTGCACGTATACAACATGTATACAACACTTGTATACTCTAAGATAAGCTTTAAGCAAAGCTTACTTATCCGGTTGCCATTAATCATCCAACCATTAATATATAATGGTGAAGTTAGATGACAACCTGATTGCAAATGAGTATATAAAAACTATACAAGCTATATATACTCAATGGATGTGTTTTAAAGTAAAGATCCTAAATATGTGTAATAGAGGAAACATGGATCAATACTTATGAAACCTCAAAATATAGAGTGAACTCTCCCTAAATGTGTGCATACAAATATGTGTAATGAAGACATATGCACATATTCATTTTGGACTATTTGTTGATTTCAATCTATATTTTGGATCTAAGGATTACACTAATATATAAGAATGCGATTTCGAATGCATACATATTTGATATCAAATTTTTCATTTATATGATAATATGTAATATCATAATCAATAAATAAAGTTAGTCTCACAAATGCATTTGTCATTATCACCAAAACCTCATAATAGTATTTGTCATTATCACCAAAACTAACTTAAATAGAGTTTGATCTTTCATTAGGTCACATCTTAGTGGATGTAGCGTCTTATCGGGCTATTGGAGTTATGAAGAAGTCACGCTTTGAAAAGCGTGTAAGTGTGTGTAAAGATCATTGTGTGTGGGTTTTTGGGTTTCCCCATTTGTAAGTGATTGTATTCACTAAGTGTAGGCTGGTTGTTATGGTTAGGTGTGAGGTGAGGAGCCTCCACAATATACGCTCTTGTGTGTATTGAGGAAAAATATATCTTGTGCTAGACGAGAGAGGGTTACCATTAGGTTTTTTTGTGTTGGGAGCTTTGTGTGTGTGCTTTTTTGAGAGCTTTATTTTTCAAGGTGTGGAGTGGTTGTAATCCTTCATCCCCTCGTGGTAATGAAAAATCAAACTTGTTTATCTTGTTCTTGTTTGAATACTTGCCTTCTTAAGCTGTTTTGAGGAGTTCTTGGTTTTTCTCAGTTCTTCCCTATGTCGTGCTGTGATTTGATTTGTTATGACATGTAAGAACCCACTCAAGGTCATCTAGATCATCAGGAGCTCATGAGTGAGAGAGATGAGAGTTTTCCTTTTTTCACGGTTTTGACGCAATCTTCCTCATTTTAGGTAAAGATCAGAATTTTGGCTATGATCTTCACAATCAATGATTAGAATAGGTCTCTGACGTCATAAGGAGAGTTTGTACAAAGTATTATCTTGTTTGAATCAGTGGTTTAAGATTTAGCCTTTTTTTTTACTGTGGGCAATACTGTTTTTGCTTCTGTTTGTGGGGTGATCAGACGGTCCTTGATATCCAATCCGACCAGCCGAGCAGTCCGACCGCCCTTTGGTCGGCGGTCACATCTGTGAGACCGGAAGTCTCAGGTGAGTGTGACCTTTAGCTCTTGATTTTGGTAAAATTGATGGGTTTGTATTTTTTATTTTTTTTTGTATTATGTTGCTAACTCATAGAGCAAGATTTTAAAAAATCATTCATGTCTGACCCATCGTACCTGATCCTTGACTAGCAATATTAGATTTGATGATTGCGCTTCTGTCATTAGATCATAGCAGGGATAAACTAATCGTAGGCAAATCTGCGCAACGAGAGAATTAAGTGAGTATCTGCAAGATATAATCTTAACGTGCCTATCTGAACTGAAAAACAATGCAATATAGGGCAGCTGGTCCTTATACATAGCATGATTCACTCATTCACTAGGCATATCTAAAACTGTCTTAGGGGGATCCTTTCAACCATTGTTTGTGGCTACTGATGAACTAATGGAGGAATAATAAACACAAGGTAGTGGCATTGTGGCGAAGTAGTTAAAGCAACAGAAGCTGGTCTACCCACCAAAAAGATAGCAAGTAGGCGTGTCGCAGCAAGCTGTCCAAAGTGTCTCACTTGCTTTGCTCGCCTAGAGCATAGCAATTATTGGAATCTAGGACAAGGTTTTGTGCCCTTTTGAGTGGCGAGCATGCTATTTAATTGAGCCTTAGACTCATAAACTACTCAGACAACCATGTAGTACCAGTGGGGATTGAGAAAGCAACTTGCGTGCATCAAAGGGCATCATCAATCATGTTGATCAGGCTAGTATACATCTTTGCATAAAGCATTCAAAAGGGGAGCCAGATAAGTTAAAGGAAAAGGGCTAAAGAATGTGAGCTATCAAAAAATTGGTGTGTAATTGAAGCATGAGACCATTGGATTTTTACCATATATAAGAATCTAGTGTTAAAGAATATCATAACATCTAATCCTTCCGTGCACCCTCTACCTTTGGATGAGTGACTTATTTGCTTTGTTGTTTGGTTCTCTATAATTACCCTCCTATTGTTTATATAGTCTTTTTTAGCATTTCTCTCATTTAGAGCAGGAATACTAATCTAAATAGAGTAAAAGTTCTCATTCTAATAAAAATTTATGGAGCATTTTATATTGCATCTTTTTAAATCCTAAAAACTATATATGAGTCATGCTAACTCAATAATTTCTTTTTTCTATCTCGCTAAAGTTCGCGTCCTGGATGGATAATGTTCCTGGACCTGCTGAAAACAAATCCTAGGATGACACGAAATTCACCTTCTGGAGATAGAACTAGAAAAGACGCAACCCGTCAACTCGATATAATCCGATATACCATTCCTTATCCCCCACGACCTCGGATTTGCGCCATGCAAGATCCATTGTCCGGTGCCAATTATGCAATTCGAGAGTGGAGATGCTTAGCTGCTGTAGCTATCAGACAGAGTTCAGTGGTTAATGGTGTTCTAGGTGTAAGGATATCTCGGTATCTTGACACGCTGTGTCTACTCACGTCTTGTCTGTCTTGGTGATTTCGTCGAGCAATTCTCCACCATGAAACTTGCTTTGCTGTTTATAAGCCGTTTTTTCTACGGTAATTAATTTTTAAATAAAATAATTTTTAAAATAAGATTTATTATATCAACTAAAATTATATTTGAGTGTCTTTCGCTATAAATTTCTTTACAAGCTGTTATTATTCGTAAGCTAAATTCAAAAGCCATCACTAAAAGCCAATATAAACACCCACTTCGTCTGCCTATCTCCGAGGAGTACAGCGTTAGGCACCGGTACAAACCGAGAGAATTCCCAAAATTCTCTTTCCTTTTCTCCCTCATTGTTCTTCATGTACGGAGACATGACATCTTGTTTAAATTTCCACCTTATGAATAACACGCAAAAACTTTGCGTGTAAGGGAAAAAAGTATGTAGACATCATGTGATTTCTGTTATTTCTAAAATAGTTGTAAACCGTTATTTATTTGTTTGTTGTGATACAGAAAGGAGGATACTATGTGCCAAGAAGAAAATTTTGACATGTTGATCTGATGTACGACGCGGAATTCAGAAGGTTTGTTCATCAGTCAGTGTTTGCAACCATGGGAGGAGCCAAGGTAAGGTGACCCTAGGCGGCTGCTCGAGCTCGCCGGCGAGCTGTCTTTGAAAAAAGCCGGCTTCGCCCCTAGCCTTCAGCTTCCAACACAGGCAGGTATAACTGTGCACGTCGAGGCCACAACCATCTCATCCGCTGCCGTCGTTCTTCCCACGAAATACTACGCTAGATCTACTTTTGGAGCCATTAGCCAGGACTACTCAAGCTCTTCTCCTCGCCCCTGCTGGAGATCCATCTGCACGGGCGCTACTATCTTTTTTCTTGGTAAGCCCCAACCTAGATTGGTTTCGCATGTTTCTAATTTATGCTGCGCTGTGGGCGGTCGAATCCATGTGCGAGGTTCCATCCAGTTCTTGCCAAGTTGTGTCTTCCCGGACCGGCCAGCCCATCTACCGGGCTCCCAAAATAAGCTGGTTCCGCCCCTATTTACAACAATTTTGTACAAATTTTTGTCGTAAGCATGGTCTCTTCGCTGTCGAAAAAACATGGTTACAAGTTTTTTCTTTGACAGGACAAAATTTCACGCAAAACTAAAATCAACAAAGGTAGCTTGCGGCTGACTTATTTGGTGAGTGACTCTGCACCATGGATTGGCTCAGGAGGAATCAACAAAGCTTTGCCAGTGGCGAAGAATTCGGTTCCGAGTCCGCATCATCGACGAAGCAAGGCTAGCTTTATTCCACACCAGGACCAGATTATCAGACGACCCGTCAATCGAGTTGCAATTTCTGACAGCTAAAGTTGCTGCTGAATCCTAATGCACTAACAAAGTTGCTCCGATTGGACGCAAGACGAGGACGTCGCTATGATTAAAGCCCTCGGTAATTCTCCAGTTCTAGAGGCTACAGGATACAGCAATGCAAACCAAACGGTATACTACGCTTTTACTTTGTTCAAAGTGGCTAGCTTTTGAGGCTCTGTTTGAACACGTTAGTTTTCCTAGATTCCAGCGATATTTCCTGCGCTCCAAATGGGGCTTGAAACATGCAAAAGCACAGAAAATTGACCAGCATAGAGTAAAATTACAGCTATATGCATGCATGGTAGATTTGATTGGAAAGGGGAGCCTTTCCTCAGTTTCTGCCTGCATGAATGCAGAACCGAGACCCTACGGCGAAGCAACATTGTGCCTAGGACTAGCTAGACTCGCAAACGTGACATGTCTGGTCTAACTTCTTGGTATGTGCTGACACCCCGCTCATTTCGGCTTATTTTTTACTATTAATAAATTTCGTCTTTTTCTAAACTTTTGGTTTTTTGAGTTTTTTTGCTGTTCTTTTTTCGTATTCGTTTGCGTTGTGTGATGAGCCAACATATTTTTCTATTTTTAAATTTTTTAAATTTAATTACGTTAAATAAGCCATATTCAACTACAGTGTAATTTTAGCTAACTATAGTGCAATTTCAGCCATAAATCATTATTTTTCAGTCCAACCGAACGGGCTCTAGAAAGGTGCCTGGGTTGATGGATTTGCTGCAGATGTTCGAGTCTCATGCAATGTACCACAGAGAAGGGACATAAATGGACACACTGAAAAGGAACAACAGCGCTAGTAAAATTACAGCAATATGCATCAATGATCTCTTACAAGTTGGTACCAAAAGACATATATTGCTGTTTACGAAAACCGGGTTGCACCACTCGACAGCAGACAGTAGGGGCACGGCACGGCACCGTGGACGTGGAGCCATACGCGCGTGATCCGCCCGGTTTGGCCGCAACGTACGGGGGCACCAACGCCGTGGCAAAGGCGGGCGGCGCACGTGCGATACAAGTCGGCGGCCGTGAGTGGCGAAACTAGAATGAAAATAATTAGAATTTACTATTTTTTTCATATATATAATAATAATATATATGTTTTAAATAATATTGTATTAAATAGTAATATGTCATGTAATTTTTAGTATTAGTACTTTAACATAACCGAGTATAATGATAAAGAAGTAATGATAAAATGTTTACTAACATAAAAAAAGTCCGATGATAATTTTTGTTAGTTGTAGTAAATTAAAGAAACTAAGGATGAAATCACACATAAAAGTTGGTCAGTATTGGTAAAATATATCATCCAACCTCAATAGTCTGCCAAAAGAGAATAAAGTTATTTAAAGTTTTAAGTAAAAAACAGTACAATGATCAAATATAAGTTAATGCATTACCTTTTATTATTTACGTTCTTTTACGTTCATAAAGCGACAAATCATAACATCATTAGTAATTTTCGTTAATTCTTGTTTCTTCACATAGCAGATAAATACATTATTTATGAAATTATCATCAATTAATTGAAAAGGCTAATTAGATATTTGTATTGTCTAATACTTCAAGAATAAGATAATATAAAAATACGTCCAGTGATTTATTTACTTGACATTGTGATCAAAAACTATAATTTTAACTCCGATTTGCAACGAGATAGGCCGGTATTCCAAAAAACAAATTTAAAACCCTAAATATTAATTGTACAATTTGACAAAAATCAATCAATAATCATCACATTAAGACCCTAACTCACAAATTTAACTCACGTTCTTGAAACAAATTGAGAGAAATTTAGAGTAAAGTACATGCTGATCGGGTGGATCTGAACTTCCTTCGACCGACGAGGGTGCAAGGCAACAGGGACCAGGCGACGCAACGGCGAGAAGGCAGACGAGGACGGCCGATGGCGCCGATTTCTCCCGTTCTCTAGTGACCGGTCGGTGTCTGGCTGGATGCGATTGTGCAACGGACATGGTACACATCTTCTGGGCTGCTACGAGGTGACACACTTCAGGATTGATCAAATGGACGCCATGGCCTGCTGCGATCCTCCCTCTTAGGCTGGCTCAAGAGCTTGCTTGACCTGCTGTAGTTGTCTCATGGACTGAGGGAAGTACAGGCTCCTCGTGGACAGCTGCTAACTGCGGTGAATTTAGGTTGCTAGTACTTCTTTCGTTAGGTTTTAAAGAAGAAGTCGGATACACTAAGTTTAAACTAGGAATTCACATCTAGATTAAAGGTGTTGGTAAAAAAATTTGGACCCGACACCGGAGGGCCTAACATGGTTCCACCCCGGACGGTCGTAAGGCTGTGGGCTGTGCCTTTACCAACCGCGGGCCACCGCGCGCGTCGACGGCCGAGAGGCGAGAGCGAGCTAACCCCCCACGCCGCGCGACCCTGAGCTTCCACGAGTCTGAATTTGCTTTTCTGAAGTGGTGGGCTCAGTTGGGTGCTGATTCTGGGCATCTCTTTCCAGAGCTGTCCATAGTACAATATTCCCTGACCTTAGCTCACGTTTAGAACATATGAACTTCACAATATTTTTACTATAGAAAACAGTTTAGTTACTGTAGGAATCTAGAAAAACTAATGCTTTCAATCTCTTTGAGGGTTCAACTTAATAGACCAAAAGCACGATGACGGTGACGGTGGTGTTACAACTTAACCAACTATGTCAACTAAGTGATCTTGAAACTTCGATTTCCGAGCTATGGTTCAGTACACTTAAGTCATGCTACTTAGCCAGTCGGGTAATTGGGTTCGAAAACGACATGGTGCTTCAGAATTCCCTGAATGTTACGCTATTTCTTCCCTTGCTTAATCAACTCGAACCAAAGGTCAGGGTTCCAGAATTGCCTAAACTAATCTCCTGTGTCGTCTCCAAAAAAAAGTCTTGCTGTCAGTCTTGGCACGCAACGCATTAACAGTACCTGTCATGGCTGTGACGACGACGGGAACTACAAATAGTGAAAACGCAGCCGTCTGTGCAATTGCAGCCGTGTGCCCTTCGGATCATCCTAATCTATTTCAGTACGATTCGTGAACGACGTTACGTCCCTGTCTATCCCCTGTAAATACGCACCACAGCCGTGGACGGCAGTGTGATCTTTCACCCGGCTATCCATGTCAAGACGCCGATGCCTGACCTAATTTTGTGCGAGTGCATATGCCGAGTGCTCTGCTGGTCTTCGTCTCCTCCATACTCGAGAGGTCCATCGTTTTCGCTGCCACGCTCCCATCAAATTCCGCGGATTTCATCGCCGGCTTCTCCTATCATGATCCACCAATTGCGCATATCTTGCCAGCTACTGGTTAGTAAGAGGCCTCACATCATCTTCTCGCTTCTAATTAAGTGTAGAATCGATCTACTCGTTCTTGCTTCTAATTAAGTGTAGAATCGATCTACTCGTCTAGATACGCATGGTACTCGCCTCCTTTTGTTCTTTTGACCAGAATTTATGCTCTATGCATGAAAGCAATCGTCGTTAAGTCATGCACGCTCTTCACTTGGCATTGGCAATGAACTAGCCGTAATCTATTACTTCGCCATTTACCTCTATAGATCGGATAGATCACCGTGGAAAAAACGAAATGATGCTTGTAGTTGTCTTTCTATAGTTGCAGCAACAGCTAGTACCATTGACCACCATTGCTAGGTAGCTCTCATGCCAAAAGCTAGGATGGAAAATCTATTTCTACCCGAAGATTTCCCCAAAATTGTATATTCCAGATGATAATCTAATGACCACGAAACTGTTCTGCTGGCTTCCAGTCGGTGTGTTTGTTAACTCATTGACTTTTGCAAGGTTTAGACGTGATTTACTAATTAAATCACGGGCCTTTATTTTATATTGGTGGATCCAAATCGATCTGGTAGTCAACCACACTAGAAAAAAAGATGCAAATCCCTATCGTGCTAGCAGCTATCTGCACCTCTTTTCGACTTACTGTAGTACTGATCAGTGATGAACTATTCATTTGTTGAACCGTGCTAATTTCACGCTAATGAGACAGTCGTCATTGTCACCAAAATAATGGCTACCTTCTTTTCGGCTTGGGCTTATTGGCTTTTGTATGGTGCTACAGTAATTTACTTTCGAACGGTGCGTTTTTTCAAGATAGAGTTTACAGATATATTGTACTAGAAACTGTACTGAGTTCAGTTATACCGGCCAAAATTATATGTGATCATTTTCCTCTGCGTATCGTCTCTCGCGAACAGCCAAATTTCTTAACCTAAAAGCCTAAGCCACAGCATAAAAGATAATCTAAGTTTCTAAAAGATTCTTTAAGCTTGAGTCGCTAAAGAAAGAGGGAACCTTTTTTAATTACAAGGCCTGGGGCGCACACACATCACCAAGCACGAATACCACACACATATACGAGTGTATCTCTTTAGCACACGTCAAGAATTACGAAGGCCTACAATAAATTCTCGACTTCGCAAAGCTTCTACTGAGACACATCCACATGTATTTAAAGATAGACACTAGGATTTAAACCATATTATATGTCAAGTAGTTCCATAGAGAAAGAAGGATTGACTTGCTATCATTCCACTAGTTTTTGTGGGAAAAAACAACCAAATTTGTGGACCATACCCATCAAATGTTCCAGATCAACCCTACCCACCCTACATAAGCCAACACCCAAACTCAAACAACTAGCCCCTACCATAGCCACCACCCAATGCGTCATCGCCCTGCCACCCCATCAGTGTCGCCTTCAATGCTGGTGATGCCCTATGGTGAGCCTCTCCCCCGCTGTTACTGCCTCCCGATGTAGCTTCTTGCATCGCCATCGGCGCCAGCGCCACCCTCCTCCTCATCCGCCACCCCTCTACTTTCCTCCTTGTCTCTAGCAGCTCATCACTATCAGAATGGCCCAAATCCGCTGCCCCACTGCCTTCCGTCATTGTGATCCATTAGAGACGAAACCATACCAGCCACCAGCCACCACCCTCCTGTGATCCCATAGCCAGTGGCGCCACCATATCAATGCTCTATTCGACCATGTCTCAGTACTTATTGGAGGTAAGAAAGCTGGAGATAACTTGCTCACTGAACAGTTGGCCCGAATAGCTTCTTTCCGGTCACAGGTACCACCAGGAGTCTTCTTGGAGCAACTGTAGAAGCTATCTCTGGTCGAAGTACCGAAGACAACTCCTAATGAGGCAGCCTCTCTAGAGTACGAGGATACCTGGATGGCACCCATCTACGAGTTTCTTCAGAATGGTTCAATACCTGACGATGATCTCGAAACTGATCATCTATTCTGCAAGGCCAAAATATATACTTTGGTCGATATGGTACTCTATAAATAAAGTACTCAAGGGGTTCTCATGCAATGCATATTGCTAAAACAAGGATTACAACTCCTTAACGACATACATAGGGGCATCTGTGGAGCACACATCTCTTATAGAATGCTAGTCAGAAAAGCCTTTTGAGAAGGTTTTTACTGACCAACAGCCCTGAATGATGCTAAAGAGCTGGTTACGAAGTGTGTACAATGCTAATTTTATAGCAGGCAAATACACCAACCGGCTTAGGCTCTTCAAACGTTTCCTTTATCATGACCTTTTGTGACCTAGAGTCTAAACATCCTAGGACCGTTCCCAAGAGCTCCAGGAGGCTTCAAGTTCCTTTTTGTGACTATTGACATGTCCATGAAATGGATTGAGGCCAAACCTATGACTAGGATAACAACAGAAGTCACAAAAATGTTCATGATGAGAAGTGTGATTACTTGATTTGAGGTCCCAAGTCGAATAATTACTAACAATGGTAAGTAATTTTTGAGTGCAAAATCTTTCAATAAAGCTTTTAGTTTATTCAAATATTTATTGTTGTATGTTCAGTAGAGGTTCTTTTATGTTTATTCGGTGACTTCTAGTACATCCAATTTATTTAACTGGTTGGAGAAGGGAATACCACTAGTCAAAGTCTCTCCTCTCTGCACGTGGTCCTGCCCACTAGAAGGAGCTTTCTAGTGTCGAACCGTTCCTGACTCTGGCTATCAGCACAAAATAATTGAGTTGTCTACAAAAACATTGAATAGATGTATGAGAAGAAAGCCTAAGTGCTTTTCCTCTTTATCGTTTATGTCTTCAATTTGATTAACCTGGTCGAAGGACGATAACATTACCTAGTCGAAACCTTTCCTCTCTGCACGTGGTTCTGCCCACTAGAAGGACCTTTCTAGCATTGACTTATTCCTAACTTTTGCTGCAAGAATATGATAATCGAAGTAGACAATGATGGCCGAATGTACTGCTCTACTCTCTGCATATGTTTCTCTGTACTATTTGCTTTGTTTATCCATATAAACGAAGTAAATAGTTGGGGGTTAGGATAGAGTTATCAATATAGCTTCAATTCTTAGTTGTAATTTTATTTTCTTTCTTGGTTTTTTGTCTTATAGTACTAACTACTCAACGAGATTGATTATAGGAAAATGGAGATGATTTCCATTAATAAAAGGTATGTCCTTACAAAGTTTCCTATTTCAAACAATTCTAATGAAGGAGAGCCTAATTGCATCTCCTCCGTGACCTTTCGATTGGTTTGCTCTAGTTCTTTGATCAGACAAGCTACCGCTGCTTTAGAACAATCGAAGTCATGATCAATCGGTCGAAGGTTGAGGCTTTGGTTGCATGCCTTGAGTTTTGCCAAGGCATAGCATACAACACCCTTAATTGCGTCCTGAATTGAGTCAGCTTTGTTGGTCTTCAAAGTAGATAAGAGCTTCTCGAACGCTCCAAATTGTCATCCGATCATACTCGTGTAAGCAGTCATGGTGTCTTCAGAAGGATTCATCCTTTTGGCACCAAACCCACCAAGTAGATTGTTGAGAAGTGAAACGTTGTCCTAGAGAATGGTCTTCATCAACTTTGTTTCCTCCTGACTACGAGTCGAAGCCTCTATAAGTTGCTTTATTTTGACCACGGCCTCTACAAATAAAGTAAGAATGGTTAAAAATACCTATCAAAAGACTAGTTAGAAAAACTGATCAAAGGTAAATATTTTCTTACCTACTAGTCGAAAATCCAATTTCTTAACTTCATTTTTATGCTACTTCTCCAGCAATTTTATTCTTTGGTCTTTTTCTTTGATGATACGAGTAAGTTCTTCGATCATTTTCACATTCTCTTCGACCTCAGTGCGGAGCTTACTCATTTCAACCTCTTTATTTGTTAGAAGAAAAGAGTTAGAGGAAGACAAGAAAGACATCCAAATAAACAGTCTTCAGTTCAGGACTTACTATTTATTTTCTCCTAAAATGCTTTAATTGTAGAATTGGCCTTCATAAGGCTTATTGATAAATCGGTGTTTTCTTTCTTGAGTTTTTGCGTCTCGATCTTCTCATTGTCAAGTACAACAGCCAAAAAATTATTGTCTCTCTTAGACCTGTAAAGGTTAAAAGCAGACATGAATGGCTGGAGAAGTGATCAAAACAAAGTTTAACTACACAAGCCAGTGACTTACCATTCCTCTACCTTCTTAGAGAGTTTGGCATTTTGTTGTCGTAGGAGCGTGAGTTGTCTGTGGTACTCAGCCACAGTTGCCATATCTTTCAATGCTCTTTGAGTAAAGAAGGACAGTGAGAGACTAGAAAACCAAGAACGAATGTTTAAGTACTCAATACAAACATTCATGCTCCGATGAGCAAACTTGGAAAGTACTCGCTTGGAATCTTTGAGTTGATCGATCTTGTCAATCTTGTTCCACCACACCTTCTGAAGACATTCATCGTCGAAGATATTCCCCTTGTCAGGAAGGTCTTTGGGGTGTAGGACTTGGCTGGGAGGTCGATCGAAAGAAGATCTCACTACAAAGGTAGGGTTAAAAAAATACAGAGAAGAAGTTAGGTTGTTCTTCTTCTT
Source organism: Dendrocalamus latiflorus (assembly GCA_017311315.1). Taxonomy (NCBI): domain Eukaryota; kingdom Viridiplantae; phylum Streptophyta; class Magnoliopsida; order Poales; family Poaceae; genus Dendrocalamus; species Dendrocalamus latiflorus. The sequence goes on from CM029617.1 coordinate 4,685,875, forward strand.
CTCCGGTGGTACCTTCTTGGAGACAAAGAGGAGCCTCTTCTATGCTTTCCTCCTCAACACAGCAATCGGAAGGACTTTCAACTTTTCAACTAGGTATTTCTACCCTGTCTTTAGCCGCTTGTACTTCTGTTGCTACTACCACCTCCATGGTCATAGTCGATGTAGCTTTGGCATCAATCTCTATTGCTATAGTGGTCGTTTCCTTGACCACTATCTCCATAGCCTCTTCGACTGTGGGCAGAGTCGCAAAGGGCTTCTCAATAAAAGCATCCTCGGACGATGGAGGAGCTAAGCTAAAATCACAACAAGAGAAATAAGTCAGTATTTAATAAGACAAAAGAGGTAAAAGCTATGCCTTTATTTTCATACCTTACTTTCGTAGCCTTGATCTTGAATTTAGAAGAAACCTTTCTAGAGATTAGTTTCTTTGACTTCTTCTCTTTGACCATGTCTGGTCGTATGAGAATATCTTCAACCATGTCTGGTTGAAGGTCTGAGCAAGAGTTACAGCTCCTTGTCCCTTTTGCCCCTCCGAGTAGTCAAAACCAATTTCGACCACCTAGAGGGCAGTCTCCCTTTCGATCATAGGTTTTGCTCTTGCAGTAGTCTCCTTCACAAAGGATACAAAACTCTTCCAGTCTTCCTTTTCAAGTTGCTTGATAAAGCCCTGAGAAGCGCCAACTGAGAAAATTTCGGTATCGTAATAGAAGGGTACCATGATCTTAAAAGTAGATTGTTCTAATACGGTTGCCTCTATCTCATCCGCAGTAGTCACATCCACAAAGAACTGCTCGATGGGTTTGATTGGAGTAGCAGGAGGAAGGATAGCAAGGGGAATGGTAACACTTGTGCTCCCCTTTTTCTTGTCAGTAGATTTTTGTCAGCCGACATCTCTTGGTCGGAGGAGCCTTGGCTTTCTTCACCTATTCTCCGATGACCATCAGTTCGACCCCTCGGTCATCCTGACAGTTATTCATGCCTACATTCTGCGAGAAACAAGAACACTACTTAATCGTTCCCTACGACTACATAAGCCTAATGATGAGATCAATATTCGATTATCTTTAGGTGTTCTTCTCTCTCTTCAGTGGATACATCCACTAGGATACAAGGAGCCTCCATATCGAACGATGGAGCCATCTCACAAACGAATTTGACCCAGGAGTCAATATCCCCCAAAGTAAGATCTGCTTAAGCAGATGAAGCGGTCAGCAAATAGTACAAGAAATTCAGAATCTGATTAAAAGTATGAGTTCGATTGCTACTTACTATCCTCGTAGTCTCTAGTCGCATCTATGGCTCCCGAGTACATCCACATGGGATGTGCTCGCCTCTTTAGGGGGCTGATGTGACGGTTGAAGAAGTCCTTCACCACGTGTCAGCCGATGAGTCCTTTCTCCCTCAGCTCTTTGATGGCTTAGATGTAGGGGGCTCCACGAGTGAGGTCCTTGGAGACCGAATTCCAGGAAGTATTCTTCTTCGCAACCTTCCTTAGAAAAAAGGTTGTCTTCGCTGGTCGTCTCCCAGTAGAACCACGACTTTTTCCAGCTTGGCCATGAGGACCGAGTAAATATCTAGATGTACTGCTCGGTCTTGCCGTCATGGAGCTTTAGGTTGCAGCTCCTGGCAATTCCAGTCTACCTGCTCATTTCATAGTAGTACCGAAAGAGCTCGAGATCTGGAGGGATACCTAGGTGGCCTTACACAGATGCACAAATACACTAAGCATGGTGATTAAATTAGGAACCAAGTTTACCAATTCAATCCCAAAGTGCTCGAGTATGACTGTGAGAAAGGAGTGAGCTAGAAGTCGAAGGCCACACTCATAGTATGCCTGAAACACTAGGATTTATCCAATCTCTCCCTGTGGCTAGTTTTGTCTGGCAGTTTCGATCCATCTGGCGATTTTACAGGGAGGAATTTTCCCAACCTCCTCCAATGCCCTCAATTTCACAGCATCCATCTCCAATACCGGCCAATTGGATGAGGACTTAGTCATTTTTCCTGAGTGGTTGGTTTGGATTTGGAAGAAATTAGGGGAAGAAGATGATTTGGTTGGTGGCGGAAAGCTCGAATGGGATCGGAGCAGAAGGGGAAAGTAAGAAACTCAAGGGTTACCCTACGACAGATCGACGGAAGTCGATTGGAATTCTTTAATTATTCTGTTTGAAGTCCGCTTGTTTTCACAACTCAAGAAAAGTTACCTTGTTGGCCAAGCTCACTTTTGGTCGAAGAGAGTCGAAAATGTTTTACTTTTGACTATCTTTTATCTATGACCTCTCTTTCTCAAATAAGTTACTTTCTCTTGAAGTTAGGGGCTAGATAACGAGGATATAATAATTCTTAAATTATTAAGTCATTATATTTTTTGAGTACACCCCTTATCGATAAGGGAGAGGTTTCACATGGTAGTCGTAAATTTTTCCACGACCACTCTTCAGTCGTAAGCTTTTCTACGATCACACAGTCGTAAGCTTTTCTACGACCACATAGTCGTAAGTTGTCCTACGACCATTTCATGGTCGTGGACCTTCCTGCGACCAGTCTATCTCCAATTGGCTTGTCTACGGTGACCAACTACATCGTGTGTCTGTCTGACAAGGCAGTTAGAACGTACGTTTATTCTTTATAACCGCATATGATCTTTCTCTAACAACAACCGTCGCATGACGAACGGGCCATCACGTCTCTCTGACAATAACTCCCGTCGAACGGTTATCACTCAAAGCGTTAAGGCATCTTTTAGTGCGGGGCAACGACCGCCGCTTCGCCAACTATATAAAGGTTGACATCGAAGAGAAGAGGGATTTGATCTGATCTGAAGGGATGGGATCTAGTCCAAGCTATACATAATGCAAGGTATTTCGTATTACTCTCTCAGTTGTAATTAATTCTTTAAACAATAGCCACACAGAAAGTACGGTTATTATTCTCCCAGAAGAAGGATCGAACCTGTATAAAAATTCATGTGTCTCTCCTCTGCTGATCATAGTCCAGGTCTTCAAGAGTTACCTCCGAATCCAAGTAATCATACGTAAAATCGATATTAAAAAACCGATAAATTTGTTTAAATAAATGCTCATTCTAAAAGTAAAACTAAAAATCACAGCTGAAAACATCACACCCATAGTCTGCATACGCTCGCTTTACTTAAGAAAAGGGTTTTTATACGTAGCACGTTCGCTTCGCCGGCAAGTTTTTGACGCAAACGGCATCTGGATTTCAGAATTCACGCGACAAACGGACACGATCACACGAGTAACTAGGCGAGCGCATCACGGGAGCCTCACCTCTCGTCAATCGCGGCGCATCGGTACGGGAGAAGTCGGTGCATGCTCCATGTCCAAACGCTGCAAACTCGCACAAGCACGTCATCTCTTAATGTAGCACGAACAGACGTCGAAACCCGAAGAAAGCCGGTGTGGACGGTATGGCCGGCCACGTAGTGAAGCAGCTTCTCTCTTAAGGAATAATTGATATTTTATCCCTCAGTTTGATTATCTTTAATTATTTATTCTTTTTTATTTTGTTATTTATATTTTGCTCTGAAATTCTTATGTCAATTACTATTTTGCCCTATAACCTATTTTAATTCGCTTTTTATTCAATTTCGCTGGTATCCCATGTAAAATAACGAGATTGCTCTTAGGCCAATTCAGCCAAAAGACCCGAGCGAGCAGCCCTGTTCTATGTCTTCTCCACGGCCTCGCCCATCACAAATTCACGATGTCCTCTCCCGCCACAGCCGTGGCCGCCACCTCCTCGGCTTTCGTTCTCGCCTCCTCCGCGGCTTCTGCCATGCCAAGGGGAAGATTTATGAGGATTAGGTATGCTTGCATAATGTTTCAAGCTGGAAACCAAGTTGGCAATTTTAGTTCCCCTTAGGGTATCTGTAGTGTATATAACCCAATAAGCCTTAAGGTGGGTCCCATCTAAACCTTAAGGCTGACTCCATAGTGTATATAACCCAAGGGACCTTAAGACGATCCCACTTGGCAGATAAAGAAAAATTGTATTTTAATGCTTGTGGTCAGGTCTTTAGCTTGAGGACCAGCATTAAGCCTTTTTTGCTTATAGTCTGCTTAAGGTCACCCCTGTAATGTATAAGGTTGACCTTAAGGTGGCTTAAGACCATCTATTTTCATACACTACAGATGCCCTTATCGGGCATGTAATGTCTGAATAACGTGGCTCCAAGTTTCTGAGGCGATACATGTCATTTGCAATGTTTGTGTTATAGTGATTTGGCTGTGTAATTCTTTCCACCTGCTACGTTAACCCTTGGCATCCAATTATCCGTTCCTGCAATTGTCAAATCCAGCTAACCTTTGTGGGTATAGAAGTTTTAATGTTGCAGGCAATTCGTCCACTTCATTCATGCTCTGCTCTGAAAGTTTAAATGGATCTTCTTGAGCTCTCATAATTATTCTGTTTTAGTGAGTTCACTTATTTATTATTCTAAATCATTATAGTTGTGTCCGAACTGCACGTATGGTGCTTTTTCATTGCCAATAAATTGCATCTTTTCACTGTTCCTTTTAATTTAGTAAAGATTCCTAATGATGATTATGGCCTTCAGCTTAGGCCGACTGCCCCTGGGATCCAGAATATTGGGATGATTGGTTCCCTTAACACATCTCAGATGAGACCACCAGCAATCTCTGGTCCGCAGCAGCCAAGGCAGGGTCTTCCATCATCAACAACACCAGCTCCACCTGGTAGCCAAATGACAGGTTCACGAGTAAAATCTTTGTGTCCCAGTTAAGGTGCTTCTCTCCTGCACGGCGATGTCTCCCTCGAAGGTGTTCAACTATTTCACAAAAAGGTAATATGGTGTATTCACAAGAGCTCCAAGGAAAAAGACAAATAGAAAATAATATAATATTCAGATAGGACAAAAAAATAATTGGCATAAAAACTTTAGGGTAAAACATAAATAGCAAAATAAATAAATAACCAAAGTTAGCCGCACAAACAGATGTCGAAACGCGGAGAAAGCCGGTGTGGACGGTACGGCCACGAATGAACAGCTTCCAAAAAGGACCGGAGAGAGAGAAAATAATAACGAATTTTCGGCCCGGGCCCACGCACACGCCACAACCCCGTAGGTCTTTATTACCCTGTGGGAAAACGCTCGGCGGGGCCCACCAGGTCCACTGGGCTTTGCGACTGGTGCACGCACCTCCCCGGGCCCATCACACCCCGGATAGCAACATCCCCTCCACTGTTCGTCTCTCGCTAGAGCCAAGATAGATTTGTGTAGAGCAACCTTGGCCGGTTCTCGGTTGTAGCTCTGTTCCAAACAGTTTTTTTTTCTTCCATCTGATTTTTAGTTTTTAGAAATCAAAATTCATTTAGAATGTATTGATTTTTTAACATGATTTTTTATTTTTCATTTACATTGTCCGTGAAGTTATAACGGTATTTTCTATTTTTTCTTATTTTTTATTTTTATAATTGAATGTCTCAGAAAAACTAATAAATAATACAGTAGCATTTTAGTAAAAAGACAAAAGCCATAAAATAATAAATTAAACAGTTGAGAGATTGAAGTTTTTAACTTGTGAAGGTATGAGCCAAAAACATGTCTGGGATCGCTAAAAGATCCAAAGGGGAAGGGACCTGGTCCACACTTGATGGTGGCGTTTCTGAAAATCAGCTTCATCCACCTCGTGACATGTTCAGTAAACGAGTTTACCAAAAAAAAAATCAAACGACAAGAATAGGAAGAATCACACACCTGAAATAGCTATTCTTTTACTATTTATCCATCGAGAAAATCCAGAAAACGCTATATCATCATCTATATTTTTAACAGGATAATAATCACACGTCCGATCAACTAGCCACAAACAGTTGCATCCGTTTGATCAGCCCTATCCATTCACGGCCCTCTCCCACCAGTCCACAGCTACCCCCCCCCCCCCCCCCCTCTCGCCATTCACAATACTTCTATTCTCCAGCCTGGTCCATCGAGCAGATCTCAGGGCAAGCTACCCGTAGTGGTCACGGTGTGTGGTCGGTGTTAAAAATTAGCCCATATGAGCAAGGTATATTTTCTTAATTCTAAAGCATGCACAGTTTAGTACCATATTGCTAATGCGAGGTGGATGAGACCAATTTATAAGGTGGAGCACTTGCCACTCCTTGAATCATGTGACACATGGATGGGGATGGCACGAGGAGGGTTATGGCTAATCACACATATGCGCACGAACGCGCGCGTGTATTCGCGCCTTTTCGCGTGAAAATCGTGTGACTTGTGACTATTTAATCATGTCAGTTTTCAGTCTATCTATTTATATGCTTGGAGACATCCAGAGTATGAGTGAGAAACTTACTGCCTCCATTTCCTTTCTCTCTGCGATCTTGTGCTTTGGTACTGCGCCATCTGAACTTCGCCAACCTTTCTTCCCGGCGTGCACCTAGAAGGAGGGAAAGCGGCTATCTCCGAACCATTGCCGTAGAGAGTTCCTGCACGGGGCGACAATAAGGTTTTTGGGCAGCGCATATCTGCGCGACCGCTCACTTCACTGCATCAAGCTTATGCTACTTCACATGCGCACATCTGAAGTAGCAAGCTAAGGTGACGTGCCCCATCCAGCTTTTCTAACCTTACCGGGCCACCTCACAAAGGCTGTAGTGCCCGAGGGTGCCGTCACTCCCACTGGAGTCCAGAGCAAGGTTCTCGTCTCCTCCACGCTCATCGTCAACATACTCTCGGCCCCACCGAGGGTAACAGCTAGCTACACTTGTGATTACCCTTCCATTTCCATTATTTCACACAACATTGCCCCAATTTTGCTTGTATGTGTTCCTCATTACGATCTCATGGCCACCGATCTTTCCTTTTTGCTTCTGCTGCTTTTGAATAGATGGACAAAGCATTCTCTCCCGCTGTCATTTGGAATGATGTCGTCCAAATCATCATGCTTGAAATATGTTAGGAGGAAGTGGAGGCCAATAGCTGTCCTATGGGATGTCTGAATAGGCATGGCTACACGAACCTTACGAGGAAATTCAAAGAGTTCATCGGTAGGGAGTACATGAAAAAGTAATTCAAGAACCATTGAGACACATTGAAACACAAGTACATGTTGGGAAAAATCCTCAATCTGAATGCATCCAGGTTGGGAATAAACCCCTATACTGGGTCAATCGCTACTGACAATGACTGGTGGGAGTAGCAAAACTAGGTAAAGGGCCTTCAGAATTTTAATCTTGTCTTCATTTCATTGTTCTCCTTTGGTTGTAGTATTGGAAGTGTTTTCCACATTGTTGGTAATGAGGGTTGCATCAAGTTCAAAAATTGGCCAATGCACTATGAGGACTTGATGGAGGTGATATTCCACAACACTCTTTGCATGAACGAGCATGTGGTAGTTCCTGGAGTGAGTAGGCTGAATACGGAGTCAAGCTCCTCACAGAAGCAGGCCACCATGACCTCCGGTCTGGAATCAAAGAAGTCCCGCAGGCAGCACGGCCGACGGGTGCATGGAGCATATATGCGACATATACGAGAAATCGATGATCGGTCATGCCCACCACTTCCATGGTCGACAAGGATATCGCTCGCATCGGGGTAACCCAGTTGCTTGATTTGTCATTGCTGATGGTTACCCCTGAGGGCATAGACAAGCACATCTATGCCTGTGCGTTGCTCACAGAGAGGAAGCATAGGGATGTTTCCTGACGCTATGCATACGTGAGGGTCATGTCGGTTGGCTACGAAGGATGTGGCCACTCTACCAGGCCCATAGTGGCGCGGGACTCTTATGAGGGAATGTTCGTTCTAAGCAATTAGTTGTGTTAACTACCAACTCACTAGTTGTTAGTGCATGTCGAGACTGCGTAAAAAACTATGTATGTTTATTGAGTTCATATTGGTTTTAAAACATTTGTGATGTGTTTACGTCAAATTGTTGTGTAGTCATTTGTGGTTGGACATGCATTTCGTTGCTATGTAGTCATTTGTTGTTGGACATGCATTTTGTTGTACGTTTTATCTCTAATTCGATATGCATTTGTTTACTACATCTTGTTAATCTATTCTGGTTGGATGGGTATTGTTAGTGCTGATTAGTAGTACCTTAAGTTTGTTTGTAACTGCCAAGTTGATGGATGTCGTATTGTTTGTGCAAAACAAACATGTTGGGTCACGAAGGCGACGACAACAATGATGATAATGTCCCACCCCAGTGCTCGAAATGGCCCTGATTAGGTTTTTTCCGAGATGGCCCAGTCATCATCTAGACGTCCTTGTAGGGAGCCCATGCATACCGGGCTTGAATGGGTTAACAAACAACTTGCGTTGCCTCAGTTGTGCCATGACATGTTCAGAATGAGGAGTTATTTTCAAATGCTATATGACACGCTTGTCAATCATTATGGGTTGTAGTTGTTGCTAGGCATGACCTCCAAGGAAGCATTGTGGATGTTTTTATGGACTATGGGGGTGCCACAATCTAACGGCCAAGTGTGCAATAAGTTTGTACACTTAGGATCAACTGTCAGCCTGAAGCTCCATCATGTGCGAGACTGCTTATATGCCATATCGGTGGACAACATGAGGCCAATAGATCCAACTTTTAGGACTATGCACAATAGATTAAGGGATCCCAGGTTTCACTCACACTTCTCGGAGCCATAGGTGCTATCGATGGGACGCACATTCTAGTCATAGTGTTTGTAAATATTCGAGTAATACACACTAACTGGCACGGCTATACAAACTAGAATGTAATAGTCGTATGTGACTTCAACATGAGGTTCACCTTTGTAGTTATTGGATGGCCCGGGTTAGTGCACGACATGCACATCCTCCTGGACATGCTTGTCGGTTACGGCCATATGTTTCCACATCCTTCCGCAGGTACAAATCCAACTACAGTAGTGATTACGGAAAATATAGCTTTTGTGTATGTCCATCTCATGCACACTTCTATGTTATTCACAACACAGGGAAGTACTACTTGGTCAACTCAAGTATCCAAACAGGAAATGATTTCTAGCACCATTCAAGAATAGTTGGCACTACATAGCCAAGTTCGTGGATGACGGTTGGCCATGTGGGCGCAAGGAGATATTCAACTACATGCATTCCTCACTATACAACGTTATTGAGCATACGTTCAGAGTGTGGAAGATGACCTGCATATCTTGCAACACATCTCTAGCTTCGACGCGAAGACCCAAAAGAATATCATTTTCACCACTATGGCGTTGCATAATTTCATAAATAGACACTAGGTCTGACAATCATGATTTCAACAATCCCCACTTAGCATCGGAGTATGCTGGCTCTGGAGCAAACGTCACTTTGGATACGGGTGTAGTTCTGTCCAAGGATGGAGATATGGATCAGACACATGATGCGATAGCGGACGCTCTAATTGCATGACATAAGTTTGCATGGACCTCACACTTAGTCGATGTGTGCATGTAACGAACGCACATATACCTGTATATTTATATTTGTAGATGTATGCCTATAGTGAACACACGTATATTTGTACGTTTGTATTTGCATACGTACGCCTGTAATGAATGTATGTAATAGTTAAAGACTACTTGTACGTATACTATTGTGTTGTATTTGAACTGCTCATGCTTGCAGCTATTTTCCAATTGTACGTGCTTTGCAACTATTTTCTAATTGTGTATGTTCATTTTCATGCTTTGAATTGTATCAGCTAGCGTAATTCATCTTAATGAGCGAAAACCCAAAATCCATCGGCAAAAAAAAACACTAGGATTAAGGTGTCGCTCGGTTGGGTTGAAATAAGCTGACTTATGGCTAAAATTGTACTATAGCTGACTGAAATTACACTGTAACTGATGGTGGCTAATTTGGCGTAACTAAATTTAAAAAACTAAAAATAAAAAAGGTTAACCCATCACCGAATGCAAAAAATACGAAAAAATAACCAGCAAAAAAGCTCAAAATACCAGAAAACTAAAAAACGAAATTTAAATATAGTAAAAAATTGATCAGAAACTAAAACTCAAAAGCGGAATCTAAGAACAGGCCTCGGCACACCGGCTCACACCCCACTGGCAGACCGACCCTATAAATTCGCCACCACTCCTCCATTCCCCATCCAAGCACACCAAGCTAAAAACCTACCCCCAAAAAACCACTGAAAATCGCACCAAATCCGACAAAAAGCTCCTGCGACTCCGCCCCGACACCATGAGCTTCTCGTCCATGAGCAAGCAGCAGGTGCTGGACGCCGGCGAGGAGGCCGGGGAGGAGGTGATGGAGCTCATCCCCGGCTTGCCAGAGGAGGTCGCCGAGAAGTGCCTCCTCCACCTGCCGTTCCTCTACCACCGCCTCTTCCGCACCGTCTCCTCCACCTGGAACCGCTTCCTCTCCGACACGCCGGCCAAGCCGCTGCTCTTCCCGTCCGCGGCGTCGGTCTCGCTCTGGCTGCCCTTCCTCTTGGCCTTTGCCTTCGACCCCGTCTCCCGCCACCTCCAGTGCCAGGCGCTCGACCCCTTCTCCCGGAGGTGGCTGCTCCTGCCGCCGGTCCCCGGCGGCGCGGCGGCCGGGTCGTTTGCGGTGGTGGGGCTCCCCCGCCGCGGCGAGATCTACGTGATTGGGGGCGTGGAGGAGGGGGGCGACAAGGCGGTGAGGAGCGTGGCAGTGTACAGCGCGGCGAGGAACGGGTGGGAGGAGGCGCCGGCCATGGGGACGGCCAGGGGGTACATGGCGGCCGGGGAGGTGGGAGGGCGGGTGGTGGTGGCCGGGGAGGACGGGGAGGCGGAGCTGTTCGACCCGGAGGAGGGGAGGTGGACGCCGGCGGTGGCCCGGCGGGGCGCGGCGGTGGCGAGGTACGACGCCGCGGCGGCCGGGGGCAAGCTATACGTGACGGAGGGGTGGGCCTGGCCGTTCGAGCGCGCGCCGCGGGGCGCGGTTTACGACGCGGCGGCGGACTCGTGGACGGAGATGGCGCGCGGGATGCGGGAGGGGTGGACGGGCTCCTGCGCCGTCTCCGGCGGCCGGATATACATCGTGGCGGAGTACGGGGAGTGGAGGCTGAAGCGGTACGACAAGCCGCGGGACGAGTGGAGGATGGTGGCCGGCAGCGGGGTGCCACCCGAGGTGCGGCGGCCTCACGTCGTCGCCGGCGAGGTGGAGGAGATCGGCGGTGGTAGGAGGAGGATATACGTGGTCGGCGCCGGGCTCGACGTCGCCATAGGGACGGTGTCCGCCGCCGCGCCGGCCATCCTCGGCGGGGAGGACGAGAGGGTGGACTGGGAGGTGGTCAAGGGCCCCGCCGAGTTCGCCGGGCTCGCGCCGTGCAACGCGCAGGTCCTCTACGCCTGACGTGCCGGGCCCGCCTGTCGGTGGCACGTCGCGTCGCCGGAACTGCCGGCCGGTAGAACCACCCTTTTGCTGGGCCCACCTGTCATCAGCAGGTGACGCCTCCCGCTGATCGGCGGCAGGTGACGCCTGCCGTGCCGCCGGACGCACGCCCGGAAGGTCGCCGGCTGCTCGCACAGGCCTGCTCCGTGGGACCCGTTTGTCAGTGAGCGGTGCGAGGGGCTTGACAGTCATTTCCGCCCTTTGTCCTTCCAGCTTCTCCCCTGTCAGAGCAGAGGAAGCGTGTTTGTAAAAACTACGATTACTGCCGCTAGCCTACTCCTAGCACTAGTAAATTTTTTTCTCTGAGGTTTTTCGTGTACGTGTATATTGTATTTGTATGCACTTTTGGAGAAACTAGAGAGAGAGGAGGAAGAAACCGGTGTGAAATTGACGTCGACGGCACAGCTGAGCAAGGAAGAGAAGGCCGAAATTCTCCAGAGACATCTCGTTCCATTCCATTCTGCTAAGGCGAAATATGCTGGAGAGGAAGAGAATGTTTCTCTCCCAGTCACCCCGGAATCGTCATATTTAGAAACGCGCAAGATGGAATATTGGCTGCTTGCTTGCTAAATACAAGGTTTTGCCTTTTTCACGGGTGCGAAGCAAAGCAAAAGCGGATGGTGGGATTGGGCGGCACACCGGTGGCATCCGCGCGACGGGAAGATTCCGCAGAACTGACCAATCTCGACCTCAATTAGTGCTCTCTCTCTCTCTCTCTCACGCAGCTCTCTCATTCATTTTGGCTTAAGTGCCCTGTGATATAGGATGCGTTATTTTTTTACTATGACGTAGGTTTATGATTATAACTGATAGCTTCTAATTCTGATGTGAGCGTTTGTACGAATAAATCGATTACAGATAAAATACTTTGAAAAGACTGATCAATAAATCGTTTGAGAACGATGATAAAAAACTATCTTATATGTTTATTCGATTGGAGCCATAAGTCATACCATAAAAAGAACTATGTTTCCCCCTCTCGAGTGTTTTTCTTCCTAAGGGCTAATCATGTCGCGATGGCGACCTGTGAGCCCGAGAGCACGTCTTGCTTCTTAGTGGAGAAATGGGAAAGGCATAACAGCGGCGTGGGTGGTAGGCCCGCCGGCCGATACCATGCTCTCCTCTCTCTAATAGTCCAATCCATCCAAGACAGGGAAATCACTTCTAGCCTTCTAGACAGGGAAACCACTTCTAGACAGCATGATCCCCCTAGCCACTTCTAGATTATAGTCGGATGGTTATAAGAGGCACCCTATGCGGGATAGGTTCTATTCTTTTCAGCTTCTAAAAATTCTTTTCGACTTTTCTACAGTAACTAATTTTTAAACAGAGTATCTTTTTAAAATAGGATCTACTAGTTAATTATAGTACATACTGTACCGACTTCATTTATATCTGCAAAAACTGCACGTGAGTTTCTGTTACTCTATAATCTCTCGTACAAACAGTTCAAAAGCCACAAGTCGTAGCTAAAAACCACAAACTATAACCAAAAAGAACAGATCCATAGTCTTATAGTTGTTTTTCCCAAGATGAAGAGCAGTTGCAAAGGAAGTGTGCACGACGACGAACTGTACTATCTACTAGTATACACTTTAAAGAAGCAAAACCCAAATGATGAGCACTACACAACAAGAGCAGATCGTGTTTACATGATAAGACGCAGCTGGGGATGTGCGCGTGTGCCTCATCACTGCGTAGAATAATATGATCTTAAGGAAAGAAAGGGGGAATAAACTATAACTCGTTCTGAACGCTGGTATATTCTGTTGAGAAAAACCAAACCTCTGCTACGGTTTTTTTTCCCCAACCTTCTGCTACGTTCTGTATGTTGTACTAAAGAAGAATGGAGCCCTGATCAATATGGCTTTAGCTTTTGGCTTTAGCTTATTTTTGCACTATTTATAAATTTCGTCTTTTTCTGAACTTTTGGTTTTTTTGAGTTTTTTTACCGGTTCTTTTTTCCTCGTATTTGTTTATATTATACGTGATGGGCTAATATGTTTTTTTTATTTTTAAATTTTTTTAAATTTAATTATGGTAAATAAGACTCTATCAGCTACAGTGCTTTTTTCAGCCAGCTACAGTGTTTTCAGCCATAAGCCATGAGGCTTTCAGCCGAACCGATCACCACCTAAAAAAGAGATTAGATCAAGATTATGAGTGCAAGGATCCTGTGGTATTGCGATGTTTACTAGAAAGTAATTTTACTTTTTGTATTTTTAAGGTAATAGCTACTTATAAACATCTTTTTTAAAGTACATCTGTTGAAGATTCCGATCAAACTCTTCCAAGGTAACCGCAAACCGGCCATAACAGGAAGACAAAAGTTCATAGATGGGCCCACTGTTTTAAGGTGCGCCTTTACTTATGACTTTTGACTATTTGTGAGAGTGAATACAGAGTAAGAGAAAACTTACGTGCGGTTTTGACCAATATAAATGAAGTCGTTATAGTATGTACTATAATCAACTTATAGTCGTATAGACATCGTCTTAAAAAGGCACTTCATTTCAAAGTTAATTACTATGAAAAAGATAAAAAAAATAGTTTTTAAAAGCTAAAAAGAAAAGATCCTAGCCATTTCCATAATATCAGTACTAGTATAATACAAGCTATAGACTAAATTAGCCAACGAGATACAGCCACACCTTGCCTATCCCGACCACCAAGCTCACATGGAAGTGGGACTGAACGATTAATATTCTCCTCCACTCACTGATCGATAATGCATCCAAATTGCACACACGAGGAGATACCAGATTAGCTGTAGATATCTCCCAATTGCAAACTTGCACATGCATGGAAGTAGCTATATTTCTAGGTTTTTCTTAAAAAAGTTAGAAAGCTAATATAAATATTTGGCATCTCAAAACGGTTTCTCCACTCCTATCGCTACCATCTCACTTCGGAGATAAGGCAAGAGACCACGGTGCATCATCCACACCACTCTTCTTACTCCCATCATATGCACATATCTCTCCTTTACTTTTTTTTTACACTGCTCGTCTCTCCATATAAAAATCACTTATATTAATCACTACTATTTATTTTTAACTAAAAGTAATAAATCATAACTAAAAATCATTAGTAAAAGTGAACACCAACGACCACACGAACTACTCCCGGCTGATAGCTAGCATATGCATCAGGGCAAGATGATGTGATGCTGAATTATATAAATTAATCACAGTCGCAAGCAGGAATCGAGACCACTTGTGCAGTTGTGCTAGCTGATCACATAATCAACCAGATAAATTCTTCTGGGGCTCCAAGTTGCATATATGTCTCATTATTTTCAATACTTGTCTTCACAAGTATAGTTAGTAAAAGTCATACTGCTTTCTTCAGCTATTGCTGTTCTGCATATATTTCAACTTTTCTTCAAGATTTACCATCATCTGCATATAACCTGTTCAACGTTTTCCATGGTGTTTTCTTGATGGAGCAGGGCAATAAGTTCAAATTGGAGGGACTTATTTTGTAGACTGTACATATGGATCGATAAGTATGATGACTTACATCCTAGTCCTTTGAGATTTAGAAATATATGCTATAAAAAGTTCTAAATGAATTCTAATAGAATTAGTATTCCTACTTTCTTTTTAAGTATGATTTCTACTCTATTTTGGAGGATTAGAGGGACTATCTAAAGCTATGAGGGGTGGTCATGCATAACCTAAGCAACAAAGCAAATAAGCCACTCATCCAAAGGAAGAGGTGCACGAGAGGATTAGAGGTTAGATTATTCTTTAGCACTAGATTCTTATACAAGGTAAAGATCTGAGAGTCCTAAAAGATTTGAGACAGATGTGAGAAAACAACAATCCCTTGTACACTTTTGATGTTGTGCTTAAGAAACTTGCAGTTAGCTTTGCCAAATCTTTTCTCTTTCATTGTAGCTGCTTGAACGTCGTTACTTTGGTTCTCTCTACGAGATTCACCTTCTTCGTTCTTGATACCGTGCACGCTTGTGTTGTATCTCACAAATTGTGATATGATCCGGGGGTTGCTGAGCAAAAGAAGGGGTATTAATGTATAACAAGTGCTATCAGAGCTAAGATTGGACTAATCTGATTTGTGAAAAGTTTGGTAAAGTATCATATGGCACAAAATCAAGATCGATATCGATGATATATAATCAAGTATAGAAATTTTAGCATATGGTTATATGTGGTGATGAATGTCCTTATCCAGCATAAGCTAATCAATGCTCTTGAATGGGATAAACTGGAAAAGATGTCCAATGAAAACTGAAAGATGATATAGCAAAAGGCTATCGGTGTAATACGTCTATATCTCTCCGATGAGGTAAAATACTCGGTGATAAAGACAAATTCGTTAAAACAATTATACGACGATATAAAAGAATTGTATATGACAAAGTCGTTGACAAACTAGTGGGTGCTAAAGCGACAATTGTATAGGTTGCGCATGGAGGAAGGTACATAGTTCGTTGAACAACTCAGGCGTTGTTCCAACCCACATCGGATTTTGGCTTCCTAAAGTCGAAAATGGGTTGGAATGGGTGGGCTTCTACAGTAGCTTCTAAGAAGTCGCGTCTCATGCGACCACAGTCACTGCCGACCAAAAGGATAAGGTCGAGCACCGACACTTCTCGTGCGCACGCTATGTCTCGCCATCTTCCCCACTCCTCGTTCTCACTCTATCCCCCATTGCCCTCTGCTCTTGATCTGTCGCCACTGACCTCGGTGCATTCCGCCGTCACTCCTACCTTTGACTAGGCCGCCTCCACTAGATCCGACGAGGAAGTTATGTCTACGGCCTCTACCTCGACGTGTTCCTTCGTCACTTGCGCTCTCCCCGCCTCTGGCTAGGCTGCCTCCACTCTCCCCCTTGAAAATGAGGACATGATGGACATCATGTTTGGCACTGTGACATGCATGAATGAGCACTCGTTCGTGCCCGGTGCGAACACACTAGACTCGAACAATGAAGAGGACTCCCCTCCCCGTCATGCACGGTGGCAGCATTGGACCGTCCTGAGGGAAGCAACTGCAATTGTCCTCATCTCTGTCTAGCGACAGCAAGAAGGAAAAGGCCATTAACTGCAACACTGAGCTGAAGCGCCTCATCGACCTATACGAGAAGCTCACACCATTGGCACATGTGCATTCGATGTGTGCGCCACTTCCCCTATACGCGACCCGATGAGGGAAGAAATGGCATGGCTAATGATAATGGTTGAAGAGGCCAGTGCTAGTGAGGACATCAACTTGCATTACTGTGCCAGTCAACTCTTTATTAAGGAAGAATGTTGCAACAACTGCCTTACCATGAAAATAAATGACGGATGGCTATGGTAAATTAGGAGGACATGGATCGGCTGAAGAACTAGCTTTGAGCAATGTCGTCCATGTTTGTGCACTGTGCCATGTTGTACATTTGAATTTCAACATTAATTTGAGTTATTTTCACACTTATATAACGGCAGTACTTCTGAAAATCCTGTTTTTATGACTCCAACGGCTAGTTTCGAGGTGTGGGCTATAAATACTCCCTTATGACTGGTTGAGATATAGTTTTTGACACCCCATTTCACTCTCTTGAGCTAATATGAGCTTCTCTTCTCAATTGTGCATGTGTTGCACCTTATGAGGAAGGAGAGAGGTCTCTAATTGCATGTGTTGCATCTAGAGGTGGATTTTGTATCCATTTGAGTTTGTACATTCGTTGCACGTAGTGAGAGTCAAGTAAGGGGCTTGACTTATCACTCTTAGAGTTTACCGACTTCTAGACGGCGTTGGAGGCGTCGTGCGCGGTGATCTACTCAAAGAAGGTTGTGAGAAGACCTGGCTAAGTGTGAAGGTTGGAGCTCACCTACCCGGAGCAGGAAAGAGCTATCACTAGTAGGTTAAGGTGTTTCGGCTTAATTCGTGGAGCCGGTCCAATTCATTTGGGCTAACCTCAACTTGGACTAGGGGAGACCGGTAAGTCTCCGAACACCACGGTAAAAAGAGACTGTGTAATTTGTAGTTTGTTTTCTTATGCTCAATTTATTTGTACTAAACCAATTTGAGTTGAGCTTCCGCATTGTATATTTGTGTTTAGCCAAATAGCTCAAATAGATTTTTAAAGAGAGAATTTTAGAAACAACTATTCACCCCCTCTAGTCGGCCTCCTCGATCCTACAGCCCGCTGCCCACCTGGTGCCTGGCGCCCTACTCCGTTGCTCACCACACGTGCGCCGTGCTGCTGTGGCTTGCATGGGCTAGGGGACAGCTAGGGAAGTGAAGTGGGATTGGACTAATGGGGTGTATATATATATATATATATATATATATATATATATATATATATATATATATATATATATATATATATATATATATATATATATATATATATATATATATATATATATATATATATATATATATATATATATATATATATATATATATATATATATATAATACTTAGGACCCGTTTATATAGGTTTTTGGCTTTGGCTTATAAATAGTAGCAACTTGTAGAGAGAAACACTCGCGTGCGATTTTGATCGATATAAATGAAGTCGTTGCAGTGTATACTACAATTAATTAGTAGACTTCGTCTTGAAAAGATATTACATTTGAAAGGTAGGTACTATAATTTATTGTAGAAAAGCAGCTTTTAGAAGCCACTATAAACTAGGCCTTAGTACATACTGTTTTTTTTTTTGTTAAAATTTTTCAATATTCAGCTGCACAGCTATCTAAACTAATAATCCACCAGTTCAAATTATTTTACATCCACCCAACAATTACCTGCTCCACAGTCATGACCTTAACTACGTCCACACCACAATATGCACCCATAATTACACCATCATAAAAACGTCCGCACCAGATTAACTCTCCTCTATTCTCTCTCCTTACCCAACCATATCCGATGGTCATCCTTCAATGGATCTGCAGTACCCCTCCACCCGCGCCCCCGCTCGACCTGCGCTGCGCTGCCCCCTCCCTCCGCCTCCCCCGCGCCTCCCCTCCTCCCCCGCGCCTCCTCCGCTCCCTCCGCCTCCCCCACGCCTCCCCCGCGCCTCCCCTCCCTCCGCCTCCCCCATCCTCCCCCGCGCCTCCCTCCCTCCGCCTCCCCCCTTCCTCCCCGCCCCAGCCTTAACCCTAGCCCCGCTTCCCCCTCCTCCCCGCGCCGCTCGCCGCCACCCCGCCCGGCGCCTCCTCCCCTGATTTCTCCCTCGCCTCCTCCCCCGCCCTCCGCGCCGCCGCCTCCTCCCCCGCCATGCGCTCCGCCGCCGCCGCCTCCTCCCCCCGCCCCGCGCCGATGACCAGAGCGACGGTCCACGTGAGGCGGCAGCGGGGTCGGGAGGAAGACGGCGGCCGCAACGACCGCGAGCGGCCGGATCGAGCTCGGTGCGAAATTCCCCGATACGGCGGCGGCCCAATCCAGATCGGATCTGGCCCGGAGGCAGCCGGATCCGTGCGGTGCCAGACCGGCGGCGGCCAGATCCGAGGCGGCGGCGGCCGGATTTGTCAGATCCCAGTGGTGGCTGGTTCTGATAGGATCCGGGGGTGACGGAGCGCGGTGGCCTGGATCCGGCGGGAGGTGGCATATGGAGCAGCGACGGTGGGCTTGTCTGGAGACGACGCAGCGGCAGCGTCGTCGAGCAGCCCAACAAGATGGCACGGACGCGGTCGACGGCAACGCGAGCGCAGGCGGGCGTGGGCAACGACGGCCGCGTGCGATACAGCGCCGGCGGCCAGGAAGAGGTGGCCGCCCCCGGGAGAGGAGATCGATCTGCCGCCGCCTCCTCCTCCCCCCGCCCCGCGCCGCCGCCTCCTCCCCCGCTCCTCCGATCCGCCCTCGCCTCCTCCTTCCTACCCCGCGCTGCCGCCTCCTCCTTCCCACCCCGTCCCCCACCCCCGGATACGCTCTCCGCCGCCTCCTCCGCTCCTCCGCCATCGCCGCCTCCTCCGCTCCGCCGCCGCCCTCTCCTCCCCCACCCCTCCGCTCCGCCGCCACCTCCTCCTCCCCACACCCCGCTCCGCCGCCTCCTCCTCCCCCCACCCCTCCGCTCCGCCGCCGTCTCCTCCCCCCACCCCTCCGCTCCGCCGCCGCCTTTCCGTCGATCGGCTCAGATAAGATTGCTAATTTTTCATTATCATTTGGTATTTATTTCTGAGGTATCTTAATGATGGGATTGTTTATGCAGGAAAACCATGAAATCTTATTAAGGTGCGTAAAGGAAAATTTAGGGTTCAAGGCTGGCAAACCAGTTGCTGCATGCATCATCTATAAATGCCTTTTACACTGGCGTGCTTTTGAATCAGAGACGACAGCTATTTTTGATCATGTAATTGACGCCATAAATGATGTTCTCAAGGTAAAATCATTTGAAGCCCATATATTTTTCTGTTTGCGCGTGACATTTCATTTGTGGAAAAGTTAAATTGTTTGTAATTTTCTTTTTTGTTCTTATTCCAGGGGAACGAAACTGATGGAAGATTGCCTTATTGGTTGTCCAATACCTCTGCACTGCCAATGGATATTCCCCATAACTAACAATGGTAAGCACTTGCAGAAAAATGACATTTAATTAGAGTTTCACCACTTTGGTCTCTGATGTTATCAACAGAAACATAAATCATGCTTGTCCTTTTTAAAAATAGTTTAGATGGATGGTGACCAGCTGTAAGTTTGTAAAATAACTGATAAAAAAATTAATTTGCGTGAATGGTCATCTGATGGAGGAGATGTGCATTGCTTAGTTCCAGAACTTTTAGAAAACTCAACAACCACTTCTCAAAGTTTACTTTTTGGACAAATGTCATGTGTGGTTATAAATACGGAGGCGGAGGGGTGGGGGGAGGAGGAGGCGGCGGCTGAGCGGGGGAGGAGGAGGAGCGGGGGAGACGGAGGCGGAGGAGGAGCGAGGGTGGAGCGGACCGGGCGGAAATTTCGCGAGTGGGGGGAGATCAGAGAGAGGAGAGCGGGACTGCGGAGGAGGCCCACGCGTAGGAGTTGATTTAAGAGTTGATTTACCGTGGTTCTATATGTAAATTTGTCTAGGAGTGTTTTTTTATTTCTCTGTTGTTTTGTTTACTGATAATCTTACCTTACGAATTGTAAATAGGATAGGATCATGATTCTTGCAAATGTTTCTGCCGTACAATATTATGTTGTCTGTATTGTTTGTGATCAGGGATAGAATGTGTTTACTTTAAATAGGGTAGAAAGTAGAAAATTGTAACTTTAAATATATCTTCTTTAATAAAACATGTTATCACTATGTTGATATTTTGAACTTTGGATTATGAAACTTGGTCATTTGTGCTTTCTTATGTCATTGCAGCAATTGGAGGCCCAACTGGACAACAACTAGAACACAATGCACAGATCTTAAATCAAATCTATGCAAATATTTCAAACATGCAGGTACTTCCTATCTCCTATGTTAAATTTCCAGCATTCAGCTCTGACATAATAATTTCATATGAATAATACTATGCCTTTTGTGATCTATTGGCTGCGGATTGCAGGGCCAGCGAAGTTACGATGTTTTACCTGTGCCTTAAGTTGTGAATTAGTAATGGTAATAGAACATGTCTAAGAAAAACCTCTATGAAATTTCCTCTATGAAATTTCCTTGGGAAGTGTAGAAGTTTGTATTTTATCAATAAAGCAATATCCATTTCAGGATGTTTATAATCTTACATTGGCAAAAGGAGTGCCTATTTGAAATATATGTTTGTTTCATATGAAACTTGTAGGCTTGTTTTAATTTCATACTGATATAAGAGAAAATTAGACCTGTCATGTTTGTTTGATATTTGTCATGTTAGTAATATTCTATTATCTTGCATCTTTTGCAGGTACAGGAGAACTTCTCTCTTTTATGCCAAACTAGGGATAATATACTTGCAGTCCTGAAAGAGTATGTTTCTCCACTTAGCTTCTTCTAAGAGCTTCAAGAAACATGAATGCGAATGAATTTCCTAAATACCTGTTCAAATGCATTCGGGCATGCATGTAGAACTTGGGGTGCTTATCACCAAATACAGTACAAAAGCAAATGCATCCATACTGCAGATTTTACAGATTGCATAGCATATCAATGTGCTACTGTGCCTGTTGGTTAGGAATATATGTGTTCTTTCAACATCAGAATATTTTTTCCTTTTAGGATATGATATGCAGTTCTTTTTCCTCCTTGTTATGTCAAGTTCACTTTCTGTAAAATCATTTTAAAGAACAAAACACTTTCTTCTATCATCTTAAGATACTATATGTAATTTGTTAATAAGTAGCTGTTGCCGTTTTTGAGATATGTTCTTATCCAGTGAAACTGCAATAATGTAACAACTTGATTCTTTTTTTTTATTCTTTTTCTACAGCAGGATAAGTGATGTTCCTGAAATAATGAAGCAGATGCCACCCCTTCCTGTAAAGTTGAATGAAGATCTGGCCAACTCTATGTTGCCAAGGCCTCCACATACATGATGTGTGCAGTAGCTGGGCTCGCTTAATCATCTTTGCATGAAGATCAGATTAGAAAGCTGGGCCATTTCGCTTGTGCAAAATTTCTATAGATACCAGATGCCTGTTTGTGCTGTCCAGATCTTAGATCCGGCCTTGTAACAACTTTCGCTCCTTTATACATTGGTTCTATTTGTTCAGCTGATCGTAGAAGTTCCATGTACAAAGCTAGCAGTTTCAGTTTCGTAAGTTGGTAACCCCCTAGCCCTTGTAGAAAAAACATAGGGTTAAACTTTTGTACAGTGAATCAGTGTAAAGAATAGCAGATGTTCTGTTCCAGTTGGTATGTCTAGAATTGGCGTACCATTCAGCAAAGCATAGAAAAATTGTTGGCACGTGGTATTATACAAAAACTGATATAAACTGTTTTTTATTTCTCCGCTTTAATTTTGTTAATTGCTCGCGAGAAGTTACAAAAGTATCCTCAGTTGTTTGTAACTTTGTACACTCCGGTGTTTTTAGTTAAGCGTTGTAAGGTCGTCTGTTGTCTCTACCGTCTATTGAGAGTCTTGCGTTTACTTGTTAGTTTAGAGTTTTTTTTGTAGTCCAGCACTCCAGGTAAGTTGTATCATGTTAGCATTGTCAGTGCATTGACAGGAAGGGGTCATTTACTCAAGTATTATCATCTCTTGCTTCAATTATGCAGTGGTTTCTTTGTTGGCTTTGCATAGGTATGCACTAAGATGACTTCATCTTCATTTAGAACCTTACTCTGCAGCATGCTACTGACAATATAACTTTTCAGGATTCATCATATTCATTGCTGTTGTTTGGGTTATACAAGAATTTACAACTTTCCATATTCTGAAGTATGTGATTCTGTTCATAGGTGAGAATGAAGACCCCTTCCGAATATGTTCTTTTCGTTTATTTTGCACTTCGGGAACTCAAATTGTATGGTTGGAAATGTAGTTCTTATGTTTGTTTGTGTGTGACAGGTGTGATGAATAGCTTATTTTCAGTTTACGGTAAGAAAAAAATGCCTTTCCTTGTAGTTTTATGTTAGAATAAGCAGTGAGTTACCTATTGTACTTCTAAGTTAAATGTTGTTGAATTATCTAGATATCTATGATGATTTGATATCCTGAAGAGTTCATTCAAGTGATGCTGACAAATTTGCTGAAATCTGCCCTTGTCCTTGCAATGGTGTTGGATGGGGTGTTATATGGTCAGCTCTGCAATTTCAGTCATTTCCTTGTTTTCATGATATCGTATGAAGATAATGCTGACACTAAAAGCTTTTGTTTTCACTAACAATCACTGTTCTTTGTTTCAGGGGCTTCACCTCATTTATCTTTCTCTGCGCATCAATATATCTTGGACTGGTTATATTGTCTTGAGGTGATTCTTACGTTTTCATATTGCAATCAGCTGTGTTCTTCTTGTGTTGACATGCTCATTATGTGAGTAATAGCACTGCAATGCAGGATTACAGGAGGCATTTGCTCTATTATTAGGAAAAACACAAATATAGCATTGCAAGATTTACAGCACTGTAGACATGTAGTCCACTGTGTGAATCATAGCATTGCAAAATAGTACTTTTCCTTGAGGATAAAAGGGAAAAGATTTTCTAAAGAAAATAGGGGAAAATAGTTTAATTCCCATTCATGTTCCATTCAGAGAATTTCATCCATTCGGTTGCAGGATTAGGTCCCCATCCTGATTTGGAGCATTGGAGTGGATGAAGTCTTTTGTATCAAACCATCTTCCTTCTACTAATATGCTTCTGGCTGCACTGGGTTAGACTGCTGTTCTGAATGGATGCTGCCCTGAGTTGCATGTATTATGTGGAAGCACCATATCATACACATGTGGTCATCTATATTTCAGCGTTCATTGACTTGTAGCTGAACTTTTGCCATTTGGATGTCTTCAATTATTTGTAGTGACTGACCAAAATAATCTGATATATATGTCTGACTTTCATTCATAGATGGACTTTGTTGCCAGCAGCAACCCAATTATCCAAACAAAATATGTATGGCCATTCAAAAATTGGCTTTGACAGCAGGGAACAAAACATGTATGGCCATTCAAAAATTCGTTTTGTTGATTTCGTGTGTATCCCTAAAATACCGCCGTGGCGTTAGCACGGGTACTATACTAGTAAACCATAGTGGGTCTGACCCTGTGTTTTCATCCTGCATTCTGCCGCAACCGCAAGCCCGCCTTTCTTTTTTGTGGCGGTAGTAATGCGACCGTGCGTTCTGGTGTCTTTGTTCGGCACACTAAGCATGGCGTTCATGGCCCCACCTGTCATGAGTTCGCTCGTTCGGCCCAGGTATCCGCAAATGGGGGCCCTAGTTTGGCCGCGTTGGACTTTAGCCGGGTACTGTACCAATTGCGGCTCTGGCCCCGTGCGTAATTGTGAACGTGTTTTGTTTTGTCTTTTTTGGTCCCTAAGTTACGTAACACATGTGACCAACGGCCTAAGGCCCTGATCCATATGGCTTCAACTTCTGGCTTCAGTTTATTTTTGTACTATTCATAAATTTCATCTTTTTCTGAACTTTTGACTTTTTTTTTGAGTTTTTTTACCGGTTCTTTTTTTTCCTCGTATTTGTTTACATTATACGTGATGGGCTAATATGTTTTTTCTATTTTTAAATTTTTTTAAATTTAATTATGGTAAATAAGCCTCTGTCAGCTACAGTACTTTTTTCAGCCAGCTACAGTATTTTCAACCATAAGCTATGAGGCTTTCAGCCGAACCGATCACCACTCAAATTGCTCGAACGATACACGTAGGCTCGCCGCTGCTTGGGAGTGCTGCACTCTTTTGGGACGGTCTCAGGCCTTGTTTTCATTTGGTGTAGCTCGCAATCGTACAGCACGAGCCGAGATTATGGCCCTCTCAAAATGACTTATTTTAAATGGTTTTTGACTAAAAATTATTATAGCTGGCTGAAAAAATACTGTAACTAACGATGACTTATTTAACGTAATTAAATTTAAAAATTTTAAAAATAGGAAAAATAGGTTAGCCTGCACAGACAGTACAAACGAATACAGGAAAAATAGAACCGTCAGAAAAGCTTAAAAAAAATAAAAAATCAGAAAAAAACGAAATTATTGAATACTGGAAAATAAGTCAGAAACTAGAGGTGTAAACGGAAACGAGCAGGCCTATATTCACGGAACCGAAGTTGCCAGGTTTGTGTGGCACTGCTCATCGAGATCCCTGCGAACGGAAGTAAGGGCCTGTTTGGATGGACTATGACTAGTTGTTAGCTAGGACTAGTTGTTAGCTGACTAGTAGTTAGCTGGCTAAAGATTAGCCCAGTCCTGTTTGGATCCAAGGACTAATAAGTGCTACTATCTCAGTGCAAAGTCTGTTATACCCCTATGCATGGTGGTCTGGGAGGGTTGGCGTGGGTATCAACGTCTTTTTTCCATCCGGCTGGTCCTTTAGCCCTCATTAGTTGGGTTTGATGGACTAGTCGGCTAACAACTAGTTGGGGCTTTGGCTAAACTTTAGCCCACCCATTAGCCCTCCTATTTGGACCCTCAAGGACTAAAGTTTTGCAACTAGTTGTTAGCTCAAGGGATCTAAACAGGGCCTAAGGTAATCTGCGCCAAAATACAGGGTATGCTCCACTGGTTAGTGTAATTTTTTTCTTTGAAATCAGCTCCACTGGTTAGTGGATATGTCACATCGATCTTACCCTGGGATCATTGTTACAGTCCAAAGATTAGGATCGTGATCATGTTGTATCATATAAAACGCAACAGACGTTATAATAATCTCTAGATCCTCGATTTTCGAGGCATGATCATGTAGTAATCCTATGATCCGCATCGTACCAAAACGAATTGATCCGATCCCGACAACCCCAACTGCTAACTCTTAATTGAGATCTTATGCCCTATCTAATTTAAGTACGGTTGATGGCTTTTGATTTTCAATTAAAATGATATTACATCGGCTATTTGTTACTTTGTTAAGACATTCAATTAAAAAAATTAAAAAGACAGAAAAAAAAGTTATATCTCCCTGTCAATGAAAAGGAAAAGGGGAAAAAGAAAAAAGTAGAAGAAAAAAACTGCATTAAGAAACTAACATGTTTAAAATGGCTTCTGACTTCTGAAAGCTAGAAATCAGAAACCAAAGTTGTTTAGAATGGGGCTTAGTGTTGAATTGTGAGGATATGCATACCATCAGTGTTTTTCTAGGATTTCCAAAATATTTTAAAGTGAAAAGTACCCTGAGCTTAGGGGGGTTTTAATTAATTGGAGTTGATGATTTTTAATTGGCTGGAGTTTTTAGCTAAAATAAAATTGTAATAACTGAAAAAAAAACAACTATTAGAACAAAATTTTAAAAACAGCTTTTGCAAGGCGGAAACGCGGAGGAGGCGACGGAGGCTTTTGAAAGCGGCTTGGAGAAATCGCTTTTAAAAGCCGACGTGTTTAAATCAGCTTCCGGCTTCTCCAAACAGAAACCAAAATTTATTAATCGAAGCTGAAGCCAATTTGAACAATCCTAAAAATACCATGAAATGTTGTCCGGATAGGGTCAACTACTAACAACAAAAAACTGGCAACGTTGCTAGGCTGAACCAAACTTATCGTTTCCATTTCAATACCGGCCAGAATAGCTAAAATATGCCATACCGCCACCTAACACGGTACATAACAGGCTGTGTCCTCTCCTGGCCTCAATTCCGCCCAATCCTAACCGTTCCGGTCATCATTCTGGGCGGAATCAGGCGTTCCAGGAATTTTTCGGTACCAGTGGAACAAAGAGAAAGGGCGGTTGGTCGCCGGTTGTTGCAGGAGAGGAAGAAGACAAGAGCGGCGGCGGCAGATCTGTCTAATTCATGGAGGAGGAAGAACTCACGTGGGGCGACAAGGTAGAACGGAACCGCCAAATGGTCCTACATGGGTTGGATAAGCGTGAAAATAATAAAACATACATATATAATCTCTCTCTACATATATTTATTTATTTACTACACACCGGAGCGATACACCGAAATAACCCAACAGCTAAACCGGAATGCTAGTGGGAATGGAATTAACGAGACTGAGCTTGAACACAACGCCCCCGCCGTCTCTCGTCTCCCACAAACTAGGCGACAACTATCATGACGTCCGCAAAAAACGCTTGAATGTATAAACCTAATCCCGATTCCACTTCACCACTCTCCAAGCGCACACACTACACCATGGCCTTGGCAACGCCGCTTTGCCACCTCCTCACCGCGCCGCCCACGGCCGCTGCCACCACCACGGCTCCAGAGGCCACCGGAACCCTGACGCAACGCGCCTTCCCACTCCGTCGGGGGCACCTCTGCGCGAGCCTCGCCACGGCGACCAGGGCCGGGGTCGCGGCGTCGGCCGCGGCGGGGTGGCCGACGATGCTGGTGACGGAGAAGCTGGGGTCCGTGGGGCTGGACTGCTGCGGGCGTTCGCGAACATGGGTTGCGCGTACGAGCTCATGGCGGAGGAGCTGCGGGCCAAGGTGTCGCTGGTCAACGCGCTGGTGGTAGAGAGAGCTATACGTGTGAGAGGTGATGAGTAAAAAAATGAGTGAATCTGTTCTTATACCTCTTGAGGATTTATATGTTGCAATAGTTCAACATTACTTATGAAAAAGGAAAAAAGTACAATTTATAAGTATGAGAAAGTCTTTTGGATTAGTTTTTTAGGGGAGAAACCCTAATACCACTTATAAGGTTGTTGATTGAGAGGTTTACTTACGGATAGCCTATGGATTTAGATGCACAGGGTGTGCAGCTTATTTAAGACCCTAACCGGGTGGGGTTCCAGGGTTCAGATTCAACAGTAATATCAGAGTTTAGGTTCCCAACAGCTCCTTACTCCACCCATTAGACTAGTCTTTTGGAGAAGAAAAATCAATACAACTTAAGGCATCTGTAGTGTATGAAAATAGAGGGTCTTAAGCCATCTTAAGGTCAACCTTATACATTACAGAGGTGACCTTAAGCAGGCTATAAGCAAAAAAGTCTTAAGGCTGGTCCTTAAGCTAAAGACCTGGCCACAAGAATTAAAATACAATTTTTCTTTATCTGTCGAGTGAGACCGTCTTAAGACCCCTTGGGTTATATATATTATGGAGTCGACCTTAAGGTTTAGATGGGACCCACCTTAAAGCCCTTTGAATTATATACACTATGGATGCCCTTATAAGATTTGGGGACCGGGAGTAAATCCGGTTGGATCTGGCAAGGTGCCAAGGTCCAAATTCAATATTATATATATGGATGGAGGAGAATAGGGATTTTCTGTCTGACCCCTTAATAATTGTAAAGGGTAAAAACATATCAGTATATTTCTTTAGACCAGTCATACTATGCTATTGTGTTTATTTCACAGCTCACTAGCTAATTTAATGGTACAAGGGGCTGGGCACCCTCACAATAGCGTGATCTCGAGGAAAAAAACCTGTGCATGTGCTTTTATTACTGGCAACAACAATAGCGCGATTAAGTGAAAAGTGAATATATGTTTTGGCTGCAGTATCATCTCACATGGGCTGTGTTTGCTTAAGGAACAAAGTAGTCCATACTGATAAATGATAATTGCAGCACAAAATGCTAGATCAAGTGTTAATTTTGTGATGTTGCCAATTGTCATAGTACAAAAATATCAATAGTTTACAGATGATATAATTTGTGTGCTGCTATTATGCTGTAACGGCAGCTTTTAAGTGTATTGAAGCGCAATGGAGTTTTATGATATCTTGTCAAGACCCATTTTGTCCATATCTGCGATTATGTTCTGTTCCCTTTTTATTGGGATGAGTAAAAAAATCCTACTTCCAACATGGAAATTTGTTCGCGTCTTCTTAATAATCAACAAAAACTTTATCAAGCAGTTAGCTGCTTTTGACTTTACCAACATGTGATCCTGTCTCGTACTCTTATGAGTCACCTAACAGTTTTTTTTTGTTGTTGCTCTATGGGGTATATGATTGTTGCGATTTCTTTTTATTGTTGCTAGATTTCAGGCACGTCATCTTCCATTAGTAAATTGAAATTCAAGAATAAACTGTATAAATTTGAGTCAGTCCCAGCAAGAAACATGCATTGTTGGGTTCAGAACATCTCTATCTATCAACATCACAAGTTTGCAACAGAAACATTTCAACTGATATAAAACGCTTATGTAACAGTGGTGATATATCATTGCGTTGTACTTGTTAAGGGTATTAGAGATAAGGGTATTAGAGATAGAGTTTGTATTCTATTCCATATAACTCTATCTCCTTAACACCCCCTCAAATGCAAGGCGTATGCAATAGCGTTGCATTTGAAAAAAGGTGAACACTTAAAGCTCTGATACCATGTTATGAATATTGTGTGTATTGATATGAGACCCAAAAGGTCATATATATATAGGAGAGTACAAGGGGATATGCCATATAGAGATAAGGCATATATGGAATAGAATACAAACTCTATCTCTAATACGCTTATCTCTAATACCCTTAACAGTACTTACCTCATATGTACTAAGATATTACCATGATTTGCTTTGCATATATTCAGGCAAATGGCAACGTAATAAGTATGTTTGTGTTATGGGCTTTGGAAAGGTTGGCTCAGAAGTGGCTCAACGTGCAGAAGGACTTGGAATGGATATCGTTGCTGATGACCCATATGCTCCCGCTGATAGAGCTCGGGCAATTGGTGTAGATCTTGTATCATTTGATGAGGCCATCTCTACTGCAGACTTCATATCACTGCATATGCCTCTTACACCATCAACGACAAAGCTTTTCGATGATGAAACTTTTGCAAAAAAAATGAAAAAGGGTGTGAGGATTATTAACGTTGCAAGGGGTGGAGTAGTTGATGAATAAGCACTGCTGATGGCACTTGATAACTGAGAGGTTGCACAGGTAGTTCTTTTTGTCATGGCCATTCATCCAAATGTTGATAATGCATATTGCTGTCAAACAGTTGTCATGAGGGATAGAAATACCCGTGGGAACCGGTAGCAAAAAAAACGGTCGAAATTTTTCAAATATAAATTTACATTTATAACTACATAATGTACTTCTTATGTTGGTTTAGACCTTTTTTATGCTAGATTATCTATTTGAATTTCATGACTACATGATGCACTCTCAAATTTTTTTTATCGGTTTTTCATGTTTTTAGTGGTTTTCCGGTTTTAAAACAGCCTGAATTCAAATTTTGATATTCGAATTTCAACTAGGTTTTTTTTAGTTTTCCTGGTAATCGGCTAGTTACCGTTACCGACCACTGGGTGGGAACTTCTCCGGTATCGAGATCTCTATCCCTTGTTGTCATGAACTTCTGATATCATTATTCTCTGCCGCCTGTGTTGTTTAACGTAGATAGAACACGATGTTTATTTTTTTCGTCAGAAAAGGTTCTTGTAGCCTTTTTCCTGATTGCTTTGAGGTATGAGTCAGGCGGCACTTGATGTATATATTCACTGACGAACCACCGCCGAAAGACAGAAAATAACTTCACCATGAAAATGTCACTGTCGCGCCACACCTTGGAGCTAGCACAACAGAAGCACAGGTTTTCTGTTTGTTCTGTAGCAAACTTTATGCCGCATCTTACTAGCTTATCCTCTTAACTTTATGTGCTGTTCCTCTACAGGGAGGAGTAGCCCTTGAAATTGCAGAGGCTGTTATCGGTGCATTGAAAGGTGAACTGGCTTCTACTGCTGTTAATGCCCCAATGGTTCCTGCTGAGGTACTTCCATTGCCAAGGACAAAAATCTTGTATTTACAGCATAATTGTGCAATGTCGCCAAGCAAAGAGGCCTCCGCATTATTGAGGAGAGAGTTTCTTGATGGCTCACTAGAGATCCCTCTGGACTCTATCCAAGTCCATCTTGCCAATGTAGAGTCCAAGTTTGCCGGTGCATTATCTGACGCAGGTGACTTGAAGGGAAAGGTTAAGGATGGCGCACCACATCTCACACTCGTCGGGACTTTCAATGTGGATGTTAGTCTTGAGGGAAACCTAATACTGTGCCGCCAAGTTGATCAGCCGGGCATCATTGGAAAGGTGGGATCGATCTTGGGAAAGATAAATGTAAATGTGATTTTTTTTTTATGAGCGTTGGAAGGACTGCTCCAGGAAAGCAGGCCATAATGGCCATTGGGGTCGATGAGGAGCCTGAGAAGGAAGCTCTCAAGTTGATCGGCGAGACGCCATCTGTTGAGGAGTTTTGTCTTTCTTAAGCTTTAGAGCAAGTAGGCAGATTCCCATAATAACATCTCTGCTATATTGGCATGAGATAGATTTTTGCAAGCTTAACTGGTTTGGGGGTAGAATGACATTTTGCAGTCTATCAGGACAAGCCACTCATAGATATATCTCAAGAACTATGCGCAAAATGCGATGTTTATTCTTGGGCCTACTGTCCTGCTTGTCTGTTAAATGACCTTGTCATTGCTGGTAATTCGTTTGAAATTTTTTTCGCTATGCTGTTAGAGAAATTATAATTTCTAGTTTCAAGTTTTTCTGGATGCTGAACCGGAGACCACTGTTCTGACTTCTGATACTTGCCTGCTCTCACAACCTGGTGTGTGCATCTGAATTTATACTCCTTTTCTATTTGCATTACTTTTGCATTTCTTTCAATAGCATGTTTTGCATTTCGGGCGCTGTTAATGTGCACCTCTTGGACTGGACATGTAGAACATTGGCCGCTGCGTTGATTCAGATGAAATGTTACACCATCTGCATATCAGTGTTGTTACTCACAATCTCCTCCTAACTGTTATAGCAGCATTTTTCTAAATTCAATTACATCTAGCTAACGTTATGATGTCCAATATTCCATCCTATTGCAAACCCCTGACCCTATCGAACCAAAACACATCCTTGCTCTTACAAAAGAAAGGCTCTGCCGACCCTAGCTACGACTTAGCTACGTTTTTTCCTGATAGTACAACGGAGTACTAACACCGTACACACATGTACTTCCTACTACACACGCTAGAATTATTTGAAAGGGCCAGATAAATCTAGAATTTATCTGAAACCTCATAGTGCGCAGACACGCGCCTACTACGGCACGCAAACGCGTGTGTATACTAGGACCTGGCGTAGTGATGGAGCTAGGATTTAGTTACACCTCGAATTCAGTAATGAAATGATCTAAACTATATGAACTGGACCAAGAAAATATTATCCATGCTGAATTAAATTTACTCAGATTATATATTAGATATTTTTTCACCTCTCAGACTAAAACCTACCGTGTCTATCCGCCCCTAACCTGGCGAGACGAGCTAGGCTCGGTGCTGAGGATGGAATGGAACCGAGGCGCGCAGGCGGCTAGGTAATCGTTCCTTATCCTGCATGGTGAAATCCATGACCATTCCGTCCTTTCCAATTCATCAACGGATCACATGGTCCAAGCGAGCGTGCGACCGGGCATGCTTTTCTTTTCTTTCCTTATCAGGACTCAACCAAAGAGGCTCGTCCTTTTTACACGCATTCATGACGCAAATTTGCCCTTCTCCCCTTGGAGATCAAGCGCGTTCTTTTGGTTTTGGCTGCAGTTACAATTTTTTAAATAGTATATCTTTTAAGATAAAATCTATATATAGATTGTATTAGATATTATACTGAATTTGATTACACTGACTAAAATCATATATGACTATTTCTCTAAACATATTATCTATAACAAAAAGATAAAATTCAAAAACCAAACAAACAATGTCACGGTCCAAAAACAGCTGAGTGCTCTGTACACTAGATAAAGTGGCCCACTAGATAAAGCGGCTTTGGATCACGATGTGAACGGTCGTGGCTAAGCAGGAGAGGAATCTCGGGAACCTCAGGGATACACGAGTGCACGTAACTTGCTCGTCCCTGTTGTTGAGTCTTACATATACGGATATACCACTGTACGCACGCACTGTAGAGGGTCAATTTGCTGTTTTGGTGCTATATGCTACATGTCGCACTATGGAATCTAGCCCGCTACTGCGCCGAAAAAGATGCCATCCATTAGTCAGAACATGGGGAACGGTAAGATAAGACCGTGAATCATGTAAGCCCCCGTGATTACCAAAACCAAGCCTAATTTTGTTGTGTAAAAAATAATTAAATCCGCATCATGCCTCGAGGATATAGCCCTGTTTATTTTTTACCTAAGCTTTTAGCTTTTGACTATTAATTTTTAGCTGAAATTACACTATACGACTATTAGATTATTCAAAATCATTCAAATAAAAGAAAATAAAGAAAAAACATTATTATATCTCCACGGACTATGCTAAGGAAAAAGAATAAAAACAAAAAACAAAATTGAGAACCAATGCGTTCATTCCGGCTACTGGAAGCTGAAATGAACAGGACCATAATAGACGGATGTTAACCCACAGTCGTGAGTTGCTTGGTGTTTCTTTTTCTTTCGAACAAGATAATTCTCGTAGCAAGAATGAGATTTCTACAACCCCTCAGATAGAATCTGAGTATAAAACTCAGAATAAAAAAATTGCTGCAATCCAACAAACGATCTTGGTTAGGATGATTAACCAAGTTAATCCAAAAATTCTACTGACACATTCGAATAATTAAACATTTCACAAAGTATTGAACTAAATTTCTTGTTATTACAACTAAAATGTCCACAGGTTCAAAATCATTTAATCTATAATCATGGACAAAAACATAAATATACTCTGAAAGAGAAGTGGGTAGATGAAGTATCTGAAACAAAACCGAAATTTCAAAATCAATTTGAATTCTTGTGAAGCCTGGCCAAATTCTGCATCTATCCCAGCCATCCAAGCTCCAATCTCCCTGCTGCATCGCCCTTCAATCATTTTCGTGTGCGCACTATTCACTGCCCAAAAAATATCGCCGCCGCCCCTGATATTTTCGCTGCCACCACCTCTCTGCTCCTACGTCTTCTCATTGCTTCCCGCTGCTGCCACACCGCTGTAATAGGTCAGAGACTGTACCACCTCGCCCTTCTTGCTCTCACACCCTCTTAAATGCTCCGACCGCTTGTCAGAGCAGTCGCCACCGTTCTTGTTTTTCCCACCACCGCCTCTGCTCCCCCCAGTCTCACGACTGGCAACCCCGCGCTGCAAATTCGAGCACCCTGAAACCCACCTCTGCCAGCTCAAGCCACCGTACGCTTTTCCTTCATTGTCGTAAACCTCATTCCACCGCCTCGTCGACCTCCCTTCTTTGTCTCTACTCTCATTCTCTCACAGCTGCCGCCTAACACACCACACCACCTTTTGACCGCCGTAATACCGTGCCCGAGGCAGCCTATACCTCCCCTCTCCTAGCCGTGCCACACCCTCCCACACCTTCACGACTTCTGCCACGCACCACCACCGCCTTAGCCTTGCCCCTGTGCCGAAGCGCCATTCTCACCCTATTTAAACCCCTGTGCACTTCCTGTGGGATGCATCGACGTCCAAAGTGAGCCAGCCACCCTCAATTGCTCCGACGACCAAAGCTCCATCGGCGATCACCGGAAAACCCAAAGTAGACTCAAATTTCCATTCCTCCTATTCAGTCCATCCTTTTTCAATTGCTTTGGTATGTAGCTTCCTCATGTGGTATTCGAACACGCCGTGCTTCCGGTGAAGGAAGCTATGTTTAATGGGTGATTCCAATAGCGAAGCATAAGTTGATTTGAAAATAATTTAAAAATGTTAAAGTCTAGTAATCAAGTTTTGAAACCCAAATTCCTTAAGAAGTTATTGTTCTTTTTGTGTTTAAAAATATTTACAAATAAAACTGTATCCACAACTACTTAATCAAACCCATATATTCCCATCCCTTGGAAATCCTAGCAAGTAATTATATAGCATTTTCCCCATACGACTCGTTGAGTACGGTTAGTTGTATTCAGTCTTGCTTCATTTTACATCAACATAGAGATCAGGAGAAAAAATGATATTACAAGTTTTCGTGTTAGGGTTATGACCGCACTCAAGCATTTCTATAAGAGTTTTTCGGATCTTCTGACTGTGAGTTTTGGATTTGGACACCCTTAAAGCTATTAAAATTGATCATTAGATCTTATTTAATCAAATTAACCTTTTTGAAATGTTCATGAGTATGCATGATACTTCTTCTATCCATAACTGAATTTCTGAGCTGTTACGAAATGTACGACGTTTTAATCCTAGAAACAGGGTCGTTACAGTATTTTGACGTGATTTCTGTTTTTTTTTCTCTGAATACCCGCAAGTCGCGAGTTGGTGTCCAACAGTGCAACTGTCACACATGGGCTCGTCACTTGGGGCCTGTTTGGTTGCCTGTATCAGCTCATGCACCTGCATGCGCGTGGCCAGGCTGAGGAGGGAAGCTCCTCAGCCGCGTACGAGCTCAGCCTGGCTCCAGTTGCTTTTTTGCATCCACTCATGCAGGCTCTCACCCCGATGCAACCAACCAAACACCATCTTCTTGCATGAGCGGATGCGAGCTACCCTGATGCAGGCAACCAAACAGGCCCTTGGTCGTTGCAGCCTTGCAGGTCAATACTGTTCAAATCACGGCTTGACACAGGTGCTTAGCGACTTAGCGAGTTAGCGTCGTAGTAAGTGAGAAGGGTAGACAAATTTCAACGCGCGGAGATGCTCGACTGCAAACCTCGCACGATTTTCAAGCCCAAAATGTTTATCACGCCACGCGATCGCTGTACCCGGCTGTACTCGGTGTTCACGCCACGCGACTGATGGCGACGCGTAGCTGCTGCTTGGCCGGGCGGCCATGAAGCTCGGGGCTGAGCTGGCGCTACTGATTTCAATAAAAAAAAACTATTAGGCCAGTCTCAATGGGGGTTTCAAAAGAGTTTCATTCTCATTTAATGCAGTGACACATCAGCAAATTTGCTGAGTTGGCAAGAAATTTATGAGGAGAGAGAGCAACAGAGTTTCATCAGGATGAAACCCATCCGTCCCGGTTACCAACACGATGAAACCCAGTGAAACCCCCACTGAGACCAGGTCGTTTCGTTCTCAGGCGCTCCCGAGGATCTGCTGTGCATTCATATATATGCGAATGTACTCATGAATATTGGATTAATTAATATATTTTATTTGACCATGATTATTTGTCGGCATGAGATATATTGTAGTTACCAAAGTGACTATATTTAGTTTAGATATATTTTCAAACGGCTACATAGTTTACATGGTACATAGGATCACAACACCATGCATACGTTAATTGCTGCAGCTTGTCTATGAAACAGTGAAATGAAACCCCCCACTGAGAGATCCAGTTTCATTTCTCAATCCAAGCCTGCAAAGCTGACATGGCAGTCTTGGAAACTGGGAAATGAAACCCACCACTGAGACTGGCCTTATGACATTTCGTGGTTCACAGAAGCTAGAGACAGGATATGCGCGTATAAAGCTGCGTCAGGTTATGATGCGTATACTCACCGCATCAATACTGGGAACTGCTACTACTTGAGATTTGTATAGCTAATTAGGATCCATTTATATTGGTTTTTTAAGTTTTTTAACTTTGACTTATGAATAATAACAACTTCAGAGAAACCATACAGAGAGATATTTGTGTATGATTTTAATCGATATAAATAAAGTTATTACAATATCAATATAATCGACTAGTAGATCATATTTTTTAAAAATACTTTGTTTAAAAATTAGATACTATAAAAAAATAGCTTTTAAAAGCTAATATGAATAGAATGCGGCGGACTGGCATGTCCACTTGTAAACAATTTTCACGTCGAGAACCCAAGATTTCGTGTAATGAGAAGCCATCGATTGCCAAAGTCGCAACTAGAGCGTCTGGAAAATTCTGATCGCGAGCTGGCGAAAATAACGAGATTTCGCATCACGGCGAGCCATGGGCGGATGCAATGGTATTCCTGGGTATTCCCGGGAATACCCAACTTTTTTAGTGTAATCTTTAGTATATATGTATGTATACTTATATATATAAATATATAATGATGTATTCTGTGATATTTTCGCTATTCTAGCCCACAGCGGCCCAAAAAACAGCCTATTGGCCTGGCTCCCATCCTCTCCGAGCTGCGGCGGCTGCCTCCCGATTCCTGAATCCCAATTCCCAAACCCTAGTTGCGGGCCGTTCCGATTCCTGCCACCTGCGGCTGTTCGGCGCCTGACCAAGCTGCTGAACGAGCTCCACCCCTACCAACGCCAGCGCGAGGACGCCGTGAACTCTCTCGCCTACGAGGCCGATAGGCCGCCAGGCCAGCAGTGCTCTGCCTCTGCAGGCTGCAGCTGTCCCCTGTCCAGAGGATAACAAATTTGCAATGTGAGTTGTTGAGTATTGAGTATTGACTTGTACGCACAACGCACTATTGGTTGATGATTTACTGATTTAGAGTCATGTACAATTACAGCGCTATTAGTATTGGTTTGCAAAATGAAGAACAAAAACAAATCGATGTACAACAAGTCTTGCTGAGCTTTCCATTAAGCTTGTTGAAACAAAGAAGCATCTTAGACATGAAGTTGTTTACAGGCTTCTCAAATTGGTGCTAGTGCTTCCAGTAGCAACAGCGAGTGTTGAAAGAGTCTTTTCTGTCATGAATTATGTGAAGAACAAATTGAGAAATAAGATTGGGGATCAATACTTGAATGATTGCTTGGTTACATTTATTGAGCGGGAGTTCTTTCTACAAGTTAAGGACAAAGACATCATCAACCGCTTCCAAGCCATGAAGAATCGCAAGGTTAAAGCAACATTATAGTATTTTGTAAGTTCTCTTTATTACTTATTAGTTTGTTTCATGCATATCTTAGAGCTGAACAATTTGTTATTTGACTATTTTTGTGACTTTAATTATCGATAACGTACTACTCTGAACTATATTTTAAATCTATGGATTGAATTTTTTTATGTGAGAGTGGGAATACCCAAGGTTGAAATCCTGGCTCCGCCACTGCGGCGAGCCCAAAATCCCCTAAAATGCTGAAATCACGTGAAGAAAGCTTAACAACATGGGAAGGTGGGGCCCTCCAAGATGTTTGGCGGAAAAACCAATCATCTTTCCGCTGAGTTGGTATTGGCCCATCCCCACCACCCAAATCCGGTGCGCACGGAAGTGAAACGTACCAACTTGAGGCACCCAAATGCCCAACACCATTTTATTTCGAGAGTAGTCTTTTCGACTGTGACTTATAATTTATGACTACAACTGATAAATTTTAGTTTTAATATAAGTGTTTATACAAACTAATCGAATACCATTAAGCCAATAAGCTGTTTTGAAAAAAAAACTGTCATGATAAATCGCTTCAAAAAAATGACGAAGAATCCGTCCCGTTTATTTATTCGAGAGAAACCATAAACTATAAGCTGGAAAGATCGGCTTTTACCATGCTTACAGTGATATATGAGATAGTAGGTACTAGCTAGTACTAATTCGGGATCTATTTTGGACAGTTTAAATTTGACATATATGCCTTAATACGAATTCTTTTGAACAAAGCTGGCAGAAAAGTTGTTTTTCAAATAGACCTACGCAATTTTTTTAATAATTTATATGTTTAATTAAATGCTTATGGTAATGTTAAGAGACCATTCATAACACTACCAGAATGGGGAGTTTTCGCGACAGGGCAGAACCGTCAGGAATACTTTGAATAAGCACAAGAACATGCAAAAAAACAAATAAGCTTGGCCATGTTCATTTGAATATGCACAAGTATATTTCAAAAGTTAGTAGATAGATATACATGCAGCTAACTAGTAGCTACAACTAGAAATATGTGGTTTCTCATACTTGAGAAAGTTTCAGAAATAAATTGGGCGCATGCACAAGTATTAGGATGAAGAGCTAGCCTCTTATGTTATCCGATCAATGTAATCTGTGAAACGAAACCGAATTTTGGAAAAGATTGGAATTTCATTTTGATTTGATTTCCTCTTGATCCTTAGCCTAATCCAGCTCAAACCTTATCCATCCAAGCTTCAAGATTTGTGCTGCATCACCTCAATGACTCAACTTTGCGCCGGTACTGTTCACGAACAGATTTTTTGGATGTTTAGAAAGCTAAATATTTGGGGTAAATGCATATATTGAGCAAGAAAGAAACCTAGAAAATGAATTGTATACAAACAATCTGTACAATTACCTCAGTTTCACGATATTGTATTCAACCTTTTTAGATGACAGAATTAACAGCAGCCATGTCCTGTAAAAGAAAGAATGGTATATCAATTTAACAGTAACCTAGACATTACAATGGAATGACAAACAACCATTAAAGCATAATTGGCCTGGAGTTCTTTTTTATCTTTTAAAGATACATCCAGCTAAACTAATGTTACTATCTTGGAAAACTTGTAAGAAAGGTAGCAGTAGTGCACTTATTCTTCGAAGCCTTTGATGATAAAACAGATTAGTTAGCCTTAGGCCATCCTAAAAAAAATATGGTAAGGAAAAGTGCCTCACACATCTATATATAACTTACATCCAAACTTAAAATACCATTTGGCATTCTATATGGCTATTGCAGCTGAACAAAATGGTTACAAGAATGCAACTTGGAGAC
The DNA here is from genome assembly GCA_017311315.1 of Dendrocalamus latiflorus. NCBI lineage: Eukaryota > Viridiplantae > Streptophyta > Magnoliopsida > Poales > Poaceae > Dendrocalamus > Dendrocalamus latiflorus. Next base: position 4,725,243 of record CM029617.1, read on the forward strand.
TTAGGTTGTGTTTGGTTTAGGGACAAGGTGGGATGGGATGGTCCTGTCCTTGGTTTTGGGATGGGATGATCCCATTTTTTGTTTGGTTGGGGGGATAGAGTCATCCCTGTTTTTTGTTTGGTTGGAAGGATAAAGTGGGATGGAATGGTCTCATCCTTTGTTTGGATGGAAGGATGAAGGTGGGACATGTGTAGCATTTGAGTTTTTTTTAAAAAAAATTGAAGGCTATTGTTGATATGTTTCTACACATAAGCCTTTGAGTTTTTTTTAAAAAAAATTTAAACAAAACAGTACTTAAAAAAACAAAGAGGTGGGATGACTCTATCCCATGTGGGATGACTCCGTCCCATGAAAAAAAGAGGATTGCCTGGTCCCGGATCTACAAGGAATATTCCTAGTGGGATGTCCTTGACTCTGCTTGTCTCCCATCCAAACACCTACAAAAACGGATCCATCCCATCCCGTCCCACCTAGTCCTTGCAACCAAACACATGGTTAGTATGAGTTGGTAGACTGCTCATGTGACAATTGCTACTATCTCAATGGGACTCGGCTACCAAGCTGCTGTTCTACCAATTAATTAACAACAGAGAAAAGGTTGTATGTTGTTATTAAGCCCATGCCTCGTATCAATCTAGAATTTGTTCACCACAACAAATCTCTGAGCAAAAGGAAAAAATGCAAATACATGATCAGAGAAAAAACATGCAAGTCACAGACGGTAATTCGCGGGGCCATCACGAATAATCCTCGCCATCACGAATAATCCTCACCATCACGAAAGATGACACTAGTCTGGTTACTCTGGTAGTGTAATGTTATAGAGAGATACTATTGCTTGACATGTCCTGAACATAGAGGTACATGCTAGCTTACCTAGCTAGATAAACCAACACTACATGATGCAATCTTAAATAGTGCCATCCATCAAATTCAGGTGTTGTTTTTGGACTGAAATAAATTTGCTTATGACTAAAATTACATTATAGATGATTGAAATTACACTGTAACTAATGGTGGTTTATTTGGCGTAACTAAATTTAAAAATGAAAAAATAGGTTATAGCCCATCACAGATAATGCAAACGAATACGAAAAAAAGAACAGGCAAAAAAATTCATAAAAAAGATGAAATTTAGGAATAGTAAAAAATAAATCAGAAGCTCAGGTCCAAATGGGCGAGGCCTTGGTTGGATAATGTTGTTTGGACTAACGTTGGATTTCGAAACTATCCCATCTAAACAATCATCGGGTAACGCTATTGGTGGGATTTGATCCAAGGCATCGGTTTTCAATTCATTATACAGTAGTAATGAGAATATGCTGAAATCGAAAAGGCTTTGCTTGGCGGAGTTAAATTGAAGATCCAGAACGTACATCAAGAATAGAACTATGAAGAATAATATCATAAGAAATCTAGCAACTCCATCGAACATGAACTACCAAGTACACGGTTACCAGTGAGCCACACAACCTCCTTAGGGCACGCACGGTATTATGCCCAGACCGACCCCAAGGGCTCCCTCGAGTTGATCATACCACCGGAGGACAGTGACCCTAATTGTGGATCGAATCAAAATCTTGGTTTGATGCTTGGCCAGTAGAAATTTATTTCCCCACGTGGAGAGAGCTAGTTGTCAGAGCTGTGCGGTGGTGATCGGTTCGGCTTAAAAGCTCATGATTTATAGCTAAAAATACTGTAGCAGGCTGAAAAAAACACTTTAGCTGACAGAGGCTTATTTAGCATAATTAAATTTAAAAAATTTAAAAATATAAAAAATATGTTAGCCCATTACGTATAATACAAACAAATACAGGGAAAAAAGAACCGGCAAAAAAGCTCAACAAAAAGCCAAAAGTTCAGAAAAAGACGAAATTTAGGGGGTGTTTGGGACTGCTCTACAAACTCTGCTCCACGAATTCTACCGTGGAGCAGCTCCACAAAAAACCTAGAGTTTGTGTAGCACCCCTTTAGGTGCTCTCACAACTCCACCTTTTTTTCCTCGAACAGAGTCCGTGGAGCTGAACCTGTTTGGTTAAAAAACATAAAGCGGAGTTGAAAAACGTGGAGTGGAGCAGTCCCAAACACCCCCTTATAAATAGTGAAAAATAAGCCAGAAGTCAGAAACCGAAGCCGAATTGATCCGGGTCAAATCGCACGAGTTCGCTCGGACGAGAGAGAGGGTGATTCTTTTTTATCTGACCAGGGGTCCCATTTATTCGGACGGAACACTGGAGAAAAGGACGCAAAGTCACTACTCACTACGTAGCCTCTTTAGTCGGATCAACGCTGTGCATGCCCCTTACGAGGTTAGTTTGTGCTTACTAGGGATCGGCCTATTCAACCAGCCGATTTATTTAATATTATAACTGATGATGTTTTATTTAGTATAACTAAATTAAAAAAATAAAAAATAAAAATAGCTTAGCCCATCACAAACAAAACAAATGAACATGAAAAAACAAAAAAACCCCAAAAACCAAAAGGTTAAAAATATAAAATCAAGAAATAGTAAATTAAAATGCAGATTCCAAAAGATGAAACGAGCAGGGCCAGAGGGCTTATTTTGAGTGGCTTATGGCTTAAAAGCATTGTAGTTGACTGAAAAAACACTGTATTTGACGGTGGTTTATTTGGTGTAATTAAATTTAAAAATAGAAAAAATATGTTAGCCCATCACGGACAGTACAAACAAATACGGGAAAAAAGAACCGACAAAAAACTCAAAAAAACCAAAAAATAACAAAATTGTTGAATAGTAAAAAATAAATCAGAAATTAGAATCTCAAACTGAAATGAGCCGGGCGTAAGATAGCGCAGATCTAAGTTTGTACAGCCAAGCATCATACCAACGTGACAAGATATGTCCTGTGTCGTTGACGCATCGATGGGGCAACCCGGTCACATGGGCTGTGTCCGCACCGGATCCCCCAGCATTCCGAGATGACGGCATCCGGTTCGTCACCCGGCGCTGCGCGAAAAGACATATCTGCCCCCCGGGGCGTCGCGAGTCGACGCGTCCACGTCAGGCTTATGTTTCAAGATTCTCGGGGCGGACTGTGACTTAGCGCTGCCGAGTCGCCCGTTTTTGCTCTGAAATTACCAACGAGCCCATCTATCTCGTCACGGCAACTCCAAATTTCCTATTTCCGAACCCAACAGGAAAGCTTTGCCCATTTCTAAGGCAAACTTTCTCCGAGAACAATAAGTTTTTTTTAGGGATGAGGACAATAAGTTGGTTTAGACTCTGCTCCAACCAGCTTCTACTTCTGACTCATGTCTTTTAGAACATGTCAATTTCTTAATTTTGGTTTTTTCAGTTTTTTTCTTTTTTCTTATAACTTTGCATTGTTCAAGAAATTATAACGGTGTTTTTTTAAAATTTTTTCTCAATTCTCGCTAATAGTTGGTACAGAATAATTTTAGCCGATACAATGCAATTTAACCCAGAAGCAAGTTGAAGCAGTATCTTATTGCATAAAGACTCACAAAAAATACATTTTTGAAAGCTTGATGTACAAGAAAAAACATATTAATCAGGTATATAGACTTTTGCAAAAGAGGATACATTCCGAGACTAACATCTTAAGCTTTACTTACGCCGTTGCTATCCCTAAATAAGTTTGCGTTTCAGATATATATAACATTTTTTTATCGTTTCTTCTATAAAATGCTCTCAGATTGGATATGATCTGATAAGATAAAGACTATAGACAGCTACATGTCCAAAATGTTAGTTTAATAAACGTTTCTCACGGCAGGTATTAAGACATTTTCTAATATTTGGTTAGGGCTGGACTATTAGAGGGTAGTTTCGACATTTGCACGGCCCCAAGATCTGTTTAGTTGGCAGGGAAGGCTGGCGAGATACCGATGGGCTGGCGAATCACCGCCTAATTATTATGATAGAGGTTGCTAATCTCCTAACGGTGCAGTGGACGGCGTCAGGCCTATAAAGCTAATCTTTGTCTTTTCCATTTTTTAGGAATTACGGAGGTTGCAGCTAGTGACCCAGAAGAGTGGTTGCTTTCAAAATATCCTTAGTTATTAGCTCCGAAGATCCCATGTCCACTCTAATTTATGATATATTTTGACCTGGGAGAATAATCTACGGTAAAGCGTGATACTATAATGATTAAATGAGTAATATAGCATCAAGTGGTTCGGGAGAGGTAATGTCCCTCCAAGAGTTTTGGAGAGCAAACTAGCGGGCTTGTTCTTTTTAGCTAAGACTTATGGCATTTGACTACAGCTTGTAGTTTTTAGATTGTTCGCGCGAAGGATTACAGAGTAATAGAAACTCACATATAATTTTTGCCGATATAAATAAAGTCGGTACAATATGTATTACAATTAACTAGTAAACCACATCTTAAAAAGACACACCGTTTAAAAACTAGTTACTGTAAAAAAAAGTCAAAAGCAAAAGCCACAACCCGAAAAACAACAGGGCCATAGTATATTACCTCATGTTAAAGGATAGTATGTTATTGAGAACTCGGATATAGAGGGCACACCGGACACGCTTGGCTCTAATTGATTCGCAAGGGAACCAACACATGCGAACATAGTCCTCTCGCAAAATAGGTACCATAACGTCGGGTTAGATAAGACGCTAATCACACGAGAAAACCGATATAAATGAGGTCAAGCCAGATCTAGGACATGTTCATATTGATTTTTGTTGATTATTTTTTTGCTGTAACTGATAAATAGTAGTGGATGGTAGAAGTAGCTGATAAAAGCGGGTGATAAATTATAGTGGCTGATGAATAATGGCGTGTTATGTAAAAAAGATAGTGCAACGTAAGGCACTACAATATTTGTGATATAATAAAATATAAGGTACGTTACAATATGTGAAAGATAAATAGTAGTGATTGATGAATAATAGTGGCTGATATAAACGGCTTATAGCAGCTAAAACGTTCATACTGTCTTTAATTTTTAAAAGTAAAAACGGTTTATAGGAGACAATATAAAAATATACCATAAATAAGATGTCTCATGAATTAGCCGCGTTATGTTTGTAAGTCGGGGGTCTACTATGGCCACGTCCATAGCCGTGTCGAGCCATTGCTAGAACTTCCTTTGGATAATTACAGTCACCGTCAGATGAAAGAAACAAAATCCAAATCGCCACTATTGTTGGAGAGCAAACACGGATGCATCGTACATTGTTCCTGTAGGCTGTAGCAAATCGACCGCGGGCAACCGTAGATGTCTTTCGCTAACAATGGCATTCTCCAATGACCAACAAGCTAAAATCTATGAACTTCGTATCCATTGTAGATTGGTGGCAATAAACTTCAAACATTTTTTTAATGAAACAGTAAAGAATTTCAACATCTTAACCATTTACACCATACGAAACATCTAGAAAAAAAGAGATATATGGACATTCCAAAACAAATTTGACCTTGCACAATAAGTGATATACGACCACCGTTCCAAAATAAATCTGACCTCGCACAGCAGATGATATACAACACCCAGAGAAAGAAAATCTTCCACCACCCAGAGAAAAAAGATAGTCTTCCACTAGAGTTGATATCCTTATGTATCCTATGTTTTTCGTTACAGCTCACTGTTTGTCTTTTCTCTTTTGAGCTCGTGACATGTAATGATTTATTATGTAAGTCGATGCTGTGGCGTGATTTTGCTTGCACATTTTCAACATCTTTTTCTCTTAATTGGGATGGGAGAGCTTGTGCCATCTTCTTTTTTTTTAAAAAAAAAAAAAACCGCGGGTGTGCGGCAGCGGCGCCTGGACACGTACGGGGAACAGGGCGACTCCTCCGTTTGTCCCCCGGCGTCTAATCCAGCATTACCGTGAGGATTAGTCCCGCATCGATTCGTTCCCCCGAAAAGCCAGCCCAGCCGAGCGAACGCACCTGACCTAGATATATCGTGCGCGGGGCCCACCACCCCTCACATGCACAAAATCGACTCGCGGGCCCCGCACCACGATCCCTCCAAAATCCCACAATATTATACCCCCATTTCGCTTGGCTCCCAGCCCGCCACGTGTCCCACCAGGCCACGTCACCGTCGCCCAACCAACTCCCTACATCTACCACCCCCATCACCGGTTCACCACCACTCTCCCTCCCTCCACTGGCCCTGCGCGCTCCCACCACCACCACAAGCACACCACACGGCCGCCATTTTATTACCAACGCACCAAGCTAAGCCAAGAAGTGAGCTCGCGCGCGGTAGTGGCGGCGCGGCTTGTGGGTGGAGGAGGAGGAGGTGAGGCGCGCGTGGTATGATGGAGCTGCACAAGTACTGGGGCGTTGGGGGGCGGCGGTGCGGGACGTGCGAGGCGTCCCCCGCCGCGGTGCACTGCCGCACCTGCGGCGGCGCCTACCTCTGCACGGGGTGCGACGCGCGCCCAGCGCACTCACGGGCGGGGCACGAGCGCGTGTGGATGTGCGAGGTCTGCGAGCTGGCCCCCGCCGCCGTCACCTGCAAGGCCGACGCCGCCGTGCTCTGCGCCACCTGCGACGCAGACATCCACGACGCCAACCCGCTGGCGCGGCGCCATGCGCGCGTCCCTGTCGCGCCCATCGGGTCGGCCGCTGCTGCGGCCGCGGCCGCGGAGGCCATGCTGTTCGGCACCGGCGAGGCCGAGCCCGAGGAGAAGGCCAACCCCGCCGCGGCGGCCGAGCAGCAGCAGCACGCGCTGAACCTTAACGTGGAGGCCAAGGACGTGAAGCTGGACTACCTGTTCTCCGACCTGGACCCGTACCTCAACGTCGAGTTCGCGCGCTTCCCCCACGCCGACAGCGTCGTCCCCAACGGCGCCGGCGCAGGCGCCCCCCTCGAGCTGGACTTCACGTGCGGCCTTGGCGCCAAGCCGTCCTACAGCTCGTACACGGCCACCTCCCTCGCACACAGCGTTAGTTGCCTTGCCTTGAGATGAACTTCTTGCCTTGTTGGGAGGTCGTGGATCAACGTCTTGCTGAATGATTTTTACCTACTCTTTTAAAAATTTTATAGGGCTCGTCGTCGGAGGTCGGTGTTGTGCCGGAGGCCATCTGCGGTGGCGGCGGAAGCGTCGAGCTCGATTTCACCCGGCCCAAGCCTCAAGCCTACATGCCGTACACGGCGACTCCTCCGAGCCACAGCGTAAGAGCTCGACCAAGATCCCACCTTTCTGATGCATACGTATAGTCCAACTACGCACACGTACTGATCTGGATGTGAATTTGGTTTCGTATGCAGGTGTCGTCGGTGGACGTAGGGGTGGTGCCGGAGCGGGGGGAGGGGGCGGTGGTGAGGGCGGCGGTGATGGGGGAGGGCAGGGAGGCGAGGCTGATGAGGTACCGGGACAAGAGGAAGAACCGGCGGTTCGAGAAGACCATTCGGTACGCGTCCCGGAAGGCGTACGCCGAGACGCGGCCGCGGATCAAGGGCCGCTTCGCTAAGCGGGCCAACCACGACGCCGACGACGCGGGGGCGGAGGCGGAGGCCGCCGTGCCGTCCTCGTACATGCTCGATTTCGGCTACGGCGTCGTGCCGACCTTCTGATTCGACCGCTCGCGCTCGATCCGGCACCGCGCGGGCGCGCGCCTTGTACTATTGATGTGTAGGGGACCAGTAATCCCATGTACTGTTTTTGAGCTAGCTCGATCGCGCTAGCGACGTACTCCTGTACTACCAGTATGCTTGACTAGAATAGCCCGTTTATTTTTGTTTTGGATCCCCAAGAAATTGTAGTATCCTCCACGAATGAATCATCAAGCATCTAAGTTATGGTAATCACGTTTTACTGATTATCACGAGCGGTATGATCCTCTGCTATTTTTAATCAAGCTTGTCTACAAATTAAACTTGAATAACGCGTTATGAACTGGGAACCAGATTGCAGCGTTCTCTAATAATAGAAAGTGGCTACTACCCCTTCACCGGGGAAAAAAACTTGAATAATGCACTTAAGCACATGAGTTGGGATTTGTATTCGGGAAATGTTTGATGCATTCAAGTGCGCGTGATCTTAGCACAATGAATAACTCGCCTGATTTTTAAAGTACGGAAGAAATTTATATATAGTAGTTGAAATAGAAAAGATACATAGATATTCAGTGTATGATGTTACAACGAAGTGAAATTTATGGGCGGCAACATGCTATATTATTTCGGAAAAAATATCATTTCAAATGTAAGATGAAACAAACTATATATATCAGTTGTTCAACATCGCTTGGTTTATGTCCGGAGAACAGTTGGACCCTACATCTACGATCGAGCAATGGACACATGCATGTAGGCGCCACTATACTAGTAGATTTGTGTTCCTCTTGAGATTCGAGAACATTAATACTCACTGAATGACTAGAATGCCTACACATTCCTCACATCAACCAATAACCTAAATTGCAGGACTGATCACACTCCACACATAATTAACCATTTGCATGGCCCATCTCTAATAGGGCCAACATGTCACAATTCTGAACCACATTGTCGCATTGCGAGGTCCAGTGTTAAGGTCAGAATAGCTCATAGCTGCAGTTCTACAGCCAAGCATGTACATCCAGAAGTAGAGTTGCAAATAGAATGAATAATTTTTGTCCCACCGATGGATCGAAAGTTTGTGAAGTGAATATAGAAGAAGTAAATGGGTATCCGGTACTATCCATATCTGACTCTGACTCCAAGAAAAATGTGAAATATGATACATGATGAGTAATATCTATCCGTATATATATATATATATATATATATATATATATATATATATATATATATATATATATATATATATATATATATATATATATATATATATATATATATATATATATATATATATATATATATATATAAGTCTGTTGTGACTTTACTTAGAAATAAGATAACATATAGGCGGATTGCCACATCTAAATAGGTAAGGAATATTAAGTGCTCTTTCTTAGATATTTCAGTAATTAGTCTCTTCATGTTCACTCTGATTATATCATATTGTCCAATGTCCTGCGTAAAAAGAGATAACATATAGGCGGATTGACCATCCGAAGGTTTATGAAACGAATATGGAATGGAGAAATAGATATCTAGTATTATCTGTATCTAACTCTAGAAAAAAAATATAAAATAAGATACAAGACAAGATATATCAATCCGTATCCGCTCCCCCTACCCAGAAGGACAGAGAGACAGAACAGGTCTTGAGTTGCAGTTGTATTTGGTTTACCAATGTCTTACTGCCAAATGCTAGATCCGAAACCTGTGAACAATTCGAGGCAATTACGAGTCACAAGTTAACAACCCATTGTCCTTACCAAATATTAGAAACTGTTTGAGAAACGAAATTTCTCAAACTTCTACACTGATGCATCACACAAGTTATTTTGTTATGTTATTAAGTTGTCCTACAAATGACATCAGCCAATTGTTCAACAATTTAGAACAAGCAAAGTTTAGCATACAAGAACTTATTTCCAAAGTTCCACAAAACCACAAAAGATTCAAGGGAAAGCACGTACAATAGAATAGATTACCCAAATCCAACTCTCAAACTAATTAAGCACTGGTTTACATCCAACAAATTAATTGCCAATGTCACGCAGTACATGATCAGATCTTGATACCATCTCCTCCAAACCTCTTGACGTAGGCGTCAGGTTTCGTCTGCACCGGCATGGCGCCAAACGCCCCAAAGTTCATGCTGCTCTTGTCGCCCATCGACGAGTACTCCTCCACCTCGTCGTCGTCGATGTCTTCTTCCACTTCCTCTTCGTCGTCTTCGTCTTCCCCCTCTCCGTAGTACACGCTGCTCTTCTCTATCTCCATGAGATGATCCGCGTACTTGACGCTCGCTAGCCTCACCGGCCGGTCCCCCTTACGCAGCGGCGCTGCCGAGTCGCCGTCGCCGCTCAGGATGCGCACGACGGCCCGCATGTCCGGCCGCCGGTCGGGCTCGCTCTGAACGCAGAGCGCGGCGACCTCGACCACGCGCGCGAGCTGCGCGGTGTCGAACGCGCCTCGCAGGCGTGGGTCGACAAGGTCCCCAAGCCGGCCGCGCGCGATGAGCGGCTCGGCCCACTCGGTGATGGTGCGCTTGGCCCCCGACGGCAGCCGCTCGATGGGCTTCCGGCCGGAGACGAGCTCGAGGAGCAGGATGCCGAAGCTGTAGACGTCGCAGGCGCCGGAGACCTTGCCCCACATGGCGTACTCCGGCGCCAGGTACCCCAGCGTGCCCTTCACCCGGGTGGTCATGTGCGAGACCCCCTCTGGTACCAGCTTCGCGAACCCGAAGTCGGCGACGAGCGGCGCGAAGTCCGAGTCCAGCAGCACGTTGCTCGCCTTGATGTCCCGGTGGATGATGTGCGGCGTCACCTCGTGGTGCAAGTACCTGCGTGCATGGTCATCCTTAAGCATATACTGCGCCGTGAATTAAACGAAAACGAAACGACACAAGAATGGCGTATAGTACACGAGGCCCTCCGCGGAGCCGATGGCGACGTGCATGCGGCGCTTCCAGTCGAGCTGGACGTCGGCGGCAAACTGGCCGTGGAGGTGGGAGAGGAGGCTGAGATTGGGCATGTAGTCGTAGACGATCATGCGCTGCTCGGCGCTGGCGCAGTAGCCGCGGAGGCCGAGCAGGTTCTTGTGGCGCACCCGGGCCAGCACCTCCACCTCCACCGCGAACTCCATCTCCGCCTTGGAGTTGTTGGTCGCCTTGAGCTTCTTCACCGCGATCTGTACCCATCAAAACACGCGGTGGGCTCAGTCTGCCTCTGTAGGCCGGCCCTAGACAGACCATGAACTTCACTGCGTTACCTGCAGGCCGTCGGAGGTCTTTCCCCAGTAGACGCTGCCGAAGCCGCCCTCGCCGAGCTTGTTCTTCTCGCTGAAGCCGTTCGTCGCGGCGTGGAGCTCCTTGTAGCCGAATATCCTCCACGTGCTGCTCATTGAAGCGCTCACACACCTAATTACAATGCCAGTAGAGAAATCATCTCATCTCAGTAACAAATGTCTTGCCTGCAAGTCCTGTACATGTGTGCTAGTTACGATTAACGTATAGAACGTACCCTTGCTCGACCTTCTCAGAACCGCAGCAGGAACTCGCCACCGAGCCCATGGAGACGCCTTGATTCAGTTCCTTCCCGAAAGCGTACAACGCAGAGCTCTCCGCGTCTCACTTAACTGGAGCGTCTAGGCCTCCAATTGGGTTGGGATGTGTGCCTTGGAGCGAACGAAGCATGAACTCTGAAGATGAGTGGGAAGTGAAAGGTACTTATCATGTTCGTACTTCAGGTACCGTCCACGGCCGGCGGAAATCTTTATGCGCCATTTGCAGTACGCTCTGGGCTGACCTGGTTTGATGCGAGAGAGAACAAACAAACGGCAGGGGTGTGGCCTCCATGTGGAAAAATGGTATTGGCCGATTGCCTGGAGAAGTCAAGCGCCAATTGCACGCCAGCAGAGGGGTGCAATTCAACTGCCGCCACAGGTGCATCAGCGAGAGGTTTACGGGCCTTCGTCGTTTCGGTCAATCAACAACAGAGTTGGAATCTGACGAAGCTGTCGTGCGTGTTTCTGCTCGGTAGCAGGCGGATTAGTCAATAGGTTGAAAGGCAAACGACGAAACTTCATCAAAGTTTTGCATGGCTTCTCCTACCTCCAAATTGAACCGATGCTCCAAATCGCCATGCTTCTAACTTGCTCACGTACCTTTGTTAGCCCCGACGACAGCGCGCCATTATCGCAGCCCACGAGGCTTTTTCGGCCTGGTTCCCGGCGTCTGCCCTGCTACTCGTCGTCCGGCTTAGCACGCGGTGGAGCATCTGCCATGCTCGCAGCTCGGCGAGCCCAGCATCCGGCCCCTTGGTGCTGATCCATTTCTTTACGTTTATTTGGGACAATCATCTCCCTTATGTTTTTTTCTCTTCTTATTTTTATTACTCTTAACATAGAATGAATTTAAACTCAAAAATTTTATACATAGATAGAGTAAATTGGGAAATACATATAGATTTTTTAAAATTTATTATGTTAATTTGATGCGCGATTGCAACAGAGGGTGATTGCACGGCATATGTTGCGCTTTTGAGAACGTGGCAATTTACCGAATCTTGTAGTATATTTTGATTTATCCCTTAACTACAGTCTTTTTTCATTCATTAGTAATTTTGACTTGTTTGAGTAGTACTTTGATTTGTTTCCGTAAGTATATTCCTAACGAATATATTTTCCGACACAAAACAAAAACATTATATTATGAAACACGATTCCTAAACCTATAATTCCCCCTTTCGAATTATCAGGGTGGAAATGTACCTGCGCTGTGTGCTCGACGGATGATGCACCTACCTTCTACTCTCATAACTCATCCTTCGAGACCTTCACATTTGTATTGTTTGGTTAGCTGTAGGAAGAGTAATCATGGAATGGTAAGAAAGCTCGTAATTGTACGCACTGGTGTCGCATGTTGTGTGGACGATGAACCTCCAGGAAACTCCACTATAGGGTACTTTGGTCCAAGGTAGTCCGCTCCAGCATAGCCTGATGTCGTGTAGTCCGAGCTGTACAGGTGGACTGTGCAGCTATCGTACGTTCGATCATACCACTAGCCACGTTGGTGTAGGTGAGGGTGATCGGCTAGTGCGTACGTGTAGTAATGAACTTCGCAATCCTAGAGTGGCATATGCCTCAGGCTGCCACCGGATGAGCATGGACGTGCAGTGCTTTATTGTCCCCACCAGGGTGAGGAAGGTCCTACTCCTACATTAGGTTGCCTCCATGATGAATATGAAAGTAGAGTGGTGTCAGTGTGAACAGCCTGCATGAATACAATGAAACTAATGCATCATGCTGGTTGTAGAAAATTATGAAATTGGCATACCAGAGTAGTGTACTATGTAGACGATGAATGACCGAGGCTAAGGCAATATGTTGAGGAGCTCGGACATACGGACGAAGTTACAAATGGATGCCGGTGCGCCTCGTCGCTCCTTAGGATAAACATGTCATTAAGACGGCCGCAGTTGATGGTCCCCAATGCATGTCTAATATCATCTTACATGTTGTGGACGGATGCCAGGAGGAGTTCGAAGGTGCTCAGTACAGTACAAATACGAACTTGAAATGTTTTACCATCTCATCATGTCACGCGACACGGTGTTCATTTGGGCTAAGTGCCAACCTGTTGGTGTGCATGGTCTCTGTTGGTGGCTCTGGATGGGGCCCTGTCAATCTGCAATGTGTGCGTGGTACATACCACCACAAGTACACGGTGGTTAGGTGGGACCCATGCGCTATAGCCACAATAGATTGGGCCCACTTGTCAGTGACTCACCTTCACTTAAACAAATTTGAAAGCATCTTTACATAGTAAAAGGCCCACATGTAATATATTCTGGATTTCAATTAAACACGGTGGGCCCGTGCATTAATGAAGATTAGCAAACGGCTAAGCATGCCATTAGTCTTAACTAATCATCATTTTAAAATTAACTACCGCACTACAGTTCTTCTTCTCTGCCAAGGAGAAAGCGGCGCTTGTCACCGGCGAGGAGAGGGTGGTGGCTCATGAGAATGCTCAAAATGGGATTCTCATCCCAACACGCACCTCTAGGCTTGGTTTCATGGCTCGATTTGGCCCACACATGGCAATATGATGAGCTACGACATTTCAAACTAATTCCTCACACTGGGAGTATCTACGAACCAGGAGAAAGCTACCTGGGAGGTTGTTCGAGCTTAGGAACGGCTGAGGTAGCACGACGATGTGTTCCGGCAGTGGTGTAAGGGTGAGCACGGCACCCGAGCTGCTCAAGCGATGGCAGCCTGAATTAATAGGTCGGGGCGAGGTGGCTGCAGTGAAGCTCTGGTTTGAAAGGATTGGTCGAAGATGTTGGAGTCAGCGGATCCCAACTTGGCCGGAATTGGAGAAAAAGAAGCCTCTAGTGAGCTACGGGCTAGTAGGGAACAATTCCATGGAGGAGGAGAGGCAATGGGGTGTGGCGATTCTATCTGAGGCATGCTCTAGCTTTTATGGGTGGTGAAGAGACTAGGTGATGTGGGCAGCCATGGTGGGGCATGGATATGGCGTGGGGGGGGGCAAAGATGGCTGTGTCATCACGTGGCATGGCATAGGGGTGTGGAGTGATGGTGAATGGTGCATGACATGACGTAGAGCAATGACGCTTAGTACGGCAGTGCACGGCACTTGGGGCAGGGCGCGCGTGACGTGCGATACAACGTGACACTCAGCATGGGCGTGGGTACGCTACAGGGAGAGGGGAAAGAAGGGGACCAGGGGAAGGGATGGCTGCACGCACGCACATCAAAGCGGAGGTGATTGGGCGCTGCAGCAGCACAATGGACGGCGTGGCTACAATGGCTTGGGCTGAGCTAGGTAGGGCCAAAGGCCCAACAGGCCAGGAAAAATGGACTACAGCCTAGTGAGCCAAGCCCAACTATCATCTTCCCATTTTTTTTAAATTTCCATAAATTTCTAATTTGACTTTTCAATTTAAACTACCAATTCAATATAAAGCCGAATTGCATTTGAATTTGAACCCAATTTAGATTTGTATCGAACTCAACTTGCTACAACACCATTTAGGGTTTCTGAATGGCAATGGGACAAGATTGTCTCAAGTCTCCAATTGGTTTCCTATTTTAAATACAATTGATCTTGATTTTGCAATTGGCTTATATTTAGAACTTCATCTGTTAGATTTTTTTCTTTTTAATCCATTCTCTCATCATTTTAGTTCATGATTTTTTTCAACAAAATATTTGCTTAATTAATTTTTAATTCAATTTAAGCATGTCAATCCTACTTTCTCTTTACTATTTTATTTTTAGGTGTTATTTCCAATGGAAACTTTTAAATAAAAACTCCAATAAAAACAATGGCAAATTAATGCAAGCAAAGAGTTTTTTACATTCTCACATTTTCAAGTAACAGGCTTTTTGGGTTGTTACAGAGTTGATGCAGGCGTCCAACACCTCCCAATCCTATCTGACAGCACGGTGAGCATCACTTGTGTCGTCATCGCCGCCACCGCCTTAGCTCCATGGATTGTAGGAAGTGGAGCATTCCGAACAAGTCCTTGGTGTCCTCGAACTCACGCCATTCCTTGAGGGAGGTGGCGCCTCAGGTGCAACAGTTTGCTCAGGAAGGGGGAGGAGCAGCTGAAAATGGAGATGGCTACGTCACTCACTTACCATCCTCCTCTCCTATGCATGGAAGACAATGACAAGTGTGGCCACCCCTAAACCCTAGCGAAGCACTGCACTACCTCCACCCTCAAGCCCAGTTACACCATCTCTCAATATCGGTTAGATCTGGAGCACTTGATGAAGGTGGTGGCTCCACTTATGATGGACAACAGCTAGGAAAGGGTCGAGCAGTGGAGACTCATGGGTGGTTGGGGTGGAGGATGGCTGTCACATGAGGGAGGAGCAAGGGGAGATGAGAGAGAGAGAGGGAGGAGTAGATGGGTGTGAGATGTTCGAACCAAGGTTTTTGGGGGAGGGGGCGCTGGTTGGGGCCTACTTGTCGGTGCTAGTTTTCTGTGAGAAGTGGTGGGATGGATAACGTACTAACATTACCACCAACCCCTTCTAAGCAGCAGATATATATATATGGACGACACGACATATGCCTTGTCAAGTAGTGGGCCTCTTCTTTTCGGCTTCACCTTTTGGCTTTTTTTACAGTAACTAACTTTTAAATAGAGTGTTTTTTCAAGACGGAGTCTACAAGTTGATTATGGTCAAAACCGCATACGAGTTTCTCTTACTCTGTGCTCTCTCACGGTCTCTCTATCAACTTACTATTTATCAGCCGTAGCCAAAAACTACCAACCGTCGCCCAAATGAATGGGCCTGGTAGCGTCAAGTAGTAGCTGCTTTACCGACTATATCTACCCATTGTTTGGACATTGGTAAAGTATACACATTACAGAACATATTTCAATTTTGCAAAACTCTCAACGAAATTTTATGTCTAATTTCACAATTAGCCAAAACCAATCTGTAGAATCAAATAGGCAATAGGGGGGTGAATAGTGCCTTAAAACCTCCCCAAGTATTCAACCAACCCTTCTTGTCCAATAGCTACAGAGCTATGAAGTAAGAGGTGGAATACTCACTGGAACCGAGTGAACAGGCTGATAACAGAAAGGAAACAATCACGACCGAAAACAAGAGTGCACAGTGTTTACTACATGGTCGAATGCAGAACAGAGGAGGAAGAGAACGCACGACCGCGAGATCCAATTTCCGAAAAACCTTTGATTCACGGATCAATTGATCATGAGACTTCAAATATAACAAGACCACGTCCTCTGGCTGTGAAAAATCAGAGCGGTCGAAGTCTCTCTGTAGTGGACAGAAAGAACAGCAAAGTCGAAATTGAAACAGAGGACCAGAGAGGCGCACGACCACCTAGCTACGACTTTGAAGAACTTTCGACTGAGAGAACCAAAGACCAAGAAACTTGAAACACAGAGAGCTTCAGATCTCAAGAAACTATACTGATCTTTAATTGAAAATAGATCAAGTGAAACAAGATCTTTACAAGACTTCACAGAGAGAGCTTTTGATCAAGTCCGAAGAAAAGAAGAACTGTGACAAGACTTTGCTCTCGGGAATAGACTAGCCAAGTGGCCTTGGGGATGATTCCCAGTTTAGAGCAAGTTAGGTCTTTGAGCAAACTAGAAGAGCAATCCTTCGGACAGAAGAGAATTGGAGGGAAGAAGAACAGATAAGACGCAACCAAATCAATCAAACATCATACAGACAAAAGAACACAAATAGAGGCACAGAGATGAATGATTACATTCATGGAGGTTTCTACAGCCACTCCATCCAGGAGCGCATGCTCTCAAACCCAGAGAACAACTCACACAAGATAGAAAGGAAAACCAGAGCTTCTCGGGAACAACCTCCCCGAGCACTCATGCTTTACCTTCTCTATTTATAGCCTTCAGATACCAGGGAGAACCCGTTAACCCCCAACTAACACCGAGTTTTACACAGCTTTACCCGTCATCACCAACAGACTCCAGTGCTTTAACAGAAAGCAGTTTCCTTTGCAGACTTTAAGCATTTCTCCAAAATGCCCCTCCTGCACCTTCCCGGAAACTTCCCGTTGCCTTGCTGTCTTCGCACGACCGCGCCTGCCTTCCGATCGACTGGACCTCGACTCCTCCCTGAGCCTAGTCTTGGTCCACTCCGTTGCACACGACTGCACCCGGCATCCGACTAACTGGACCTCGACTCCTCCCTGAGCCTAGTCCTGGTCCACCTCGTCGTTGCCCGTCGTGTCCACCTCCAGCGGCTCCAGCTCCGGTTCCTCGTCATCCTGGCTTGCAACCACCTCACCAGCCTCGATCGCCTTCAGCGTCTCCTAACCGTCTGGACCTCAACACCTCCTATGCCTAGTCCCGGTCCTTCTACACCTCACCATGACCTAGCTCCGAAGTCTTGCAGCCACACAGATAAGCAAACCATCACATAGCACCGCACAAAATATCGTGAACATAAATCTGCATTAGGAAAAAAATGTACTCGTAAGACATCCTAGCTGGTCATAGACCACTAACGACCGGTCGAAAGCACAAAGCATGCAACGCTCAAGGCCTACGACCGCTCTACAAGTCGATACGACCACCCCAGAGGTCGGTACGACTGCTTGAACAGAAGCTACGACCATCGCTGCGAGTTTCAACGTGGTCAAAGAGACTTCCGACCACGTTCAACCTCGTTCGACCGCATACCAACTTCTTTCGACCGCGTCTGACCATTTCCGATAGCACTCCGGCTTTGTTCGAGCGCTTCCGACCGCGTTCGACCACAACCGACCGCATCCGACCTTGTTCCGAGCACGTCCGACTGCGTTCGATCGCTTCACAACGTGGTCGAAATCCGCCGACTTCCCAACGTAGTCGGAGACTCGACTGCCGACTACCGACCACAGCTCAAGACAACGTGGTCGAAGACTGCCGACTTCCCAATGTGGTCGTGGTCAAAGTCTACCGACTTCCCAACGTGGTCGTAAATCTGTTTGGTGGCTTTCGATTGCTGACAACGTGGTCGTAAACCTTTTCGACCACGACCAGCGTGGTCGTAAACCCTTCGGCTGACTTCCGACCACGGCCAATATGGTCGTAATAGCTTCCGACCATAGCCAATGTGGTCGTAACAGCTTCCGACCACGACCAATGTGGTCGTAACTCCTTCTCCCGACCGTATGCTGCCGACAATGTGGTTGAAACTGGCTTTCCGACCACTCGATAGGACTTGCGACTTTGTAGAGACAGCACAACGTGATTGTAACTGGTTCTATCGACCTCGTGATCGTATCCTGACGTTCCGACCACTCACTAGAGCTTACGATTTTGCAGAAGCAGCCCAAACCAAACCCAATCTTTCTAAAATAAGGGTTAATTACTTATCATAAACATATGATCATATCCACATGGTCTCTCACAATCACGCCAAGAATCTACATGTCCAGCTAAAACTAACACCAGCAAGGAAGAGGGGGAAAAAGGGCAGAAAGTGATCACCCCACCCAAAAAAGAAAGCTAAAACAAAAGGCAGCTTTTATTGTGAGCTTTCTTGCTGCGTCGTCGTACTGCTACTCTCATGGCTCCGGCTCACCGCATTGGCGCCATGCCCTCCGAGCTGCGGCTGCGAGCTCACCTCGCAGCCCTGCTCCTCCATCTTCTTCTCCTCCTCTTCTGAGCCGCCGTCGTTGCACGAGCTCACCGCATGCGCGGCTCCGAGCTCCACGACGGCTCGGCTCGTCGCCGGCGTGGCGAGGAACGTCGGCCTCTCGTCACCGGCCATGATGACCACCACGTGCTCCAGGAACCCCACGGCCGGCCTGGCCGCGCCGGCCGCGGAGCCCTTCTCCTCGTCGGTTCCCGCCGCCGAGTCTGCCTGGTCGGCGCCCGACCCGCCGTCGAGGTAGCCCGAGAGCTTCCAGTAGGAGCACGCCAGGATGAGCAGCGCGAAGGCGATGAGCCCCAGCATCGCCGCCATCCCGCCGAAGAGGTATGGCACCGGCGACTGCCACGGCGAGTGCGGCCCCGCCGTCCCGTTCAGCGCGTGCGGCGCCGCCGTCGGCGCGCCGCGGCTCATGGGAAACTCGGCTCCCGGCCTCATGGTGTAGCCGTGCAGTAGAAGATCGAGTTAGCTTGTGCTGCTCTTGGTGTTAGTTATGAGAGATCAGAGGAGTGCTAGTGCTTTGCTTGTTTCTCTTGGAATGGTGTGGAATGGTGAGAGGGAATGGGAGGTATTTATAGAGGTCGGAGAAATGTGACTACACATACATACTAGGGAGTGTCTATACAACATTCGACTGTTTTTAGGACAAAAACAGTCAGATTTTGAGTCGTTAGATGGAGATCTAACGCACTAGATCATTTTTTTGGAGGGGGACTTGTATGGGTGGATCCGTTGGATGAAGATCTAACGTCCCAGATTAATCTGACTGTTTTTATCCTCAAAAATAGTCGAATGTTGTATAGCATTACTCTACATACTATACTAACATCTATGTATGTGTGTGATGCCAAGGAAAAGGGTTTTTGGTGGGGGCAAAGGCATCAGTAAGAGTCTGTTGTGAACTCTACTCCTAGTTAATTAGTAGTTAACAAGCATGGTTATGTGGGCGTTCAAGTAGATAAGATGGATTCTTGGGTGGAAAGAAGCAAGCAAGCAAGCATGCTTGGCTAGTTTATTACAAGTTTCCTATGGCATGGAGTTGTGAATAGTTTGGCCTTGATTCTACCACGTGTCTTAGCTAGGTTCCATGCACTCAAGAATAGTTAAGGTGAAGCCTTGCTTACTTAATTTGTTCACTAGGACAAAGTTCTCTTATAGGTTATTTGGAGCGTATGTACAAGAAATATTGCCCTTGGGGTGGCAATAGCATTGTTTTGAACTACCCGTTTTTGAAAATTAGAGGCTTATGGTCTCATTCTTTTTTGCTTTATCGCCAGATTTTAGTTTCAATTTCCTTTAATAATCACTATTCATTAGTTTAATAAGTCGTAGCTATAAGCCATAGTTCAAAAGAACATCTCCTATCCCTTTGCTCTTAAAAAGGAGATAGCATGCACGTATATATAGTTGCTCTTGATCATTATCTTGCGGAATTAGGTTGACTACAAATTTAACAAGGTGATTAAATTGCACTCCCTCTGTTCTTTTTAATAACATTTTAGAATATACGTAGTCAATATTTTAGAACTTTGACTGCTAATACATACAATAATATTTGAATTTTTCATGTGTAAATGATGCTACTAGATTTGTCATCAAAATACTTTCATAGCATTATATTTTAAATAATTGTTATTAATATATAATTAGTAAAAATAATAATCAAAATATATATTAAAGACTATACAGATTTTTTTTTAAAACGTCAAGTAAAACAGAAGATAGTACTGCTGCGTGGACACTGCACATGTACACGAGGATACATAGAGGGAGAGACCATCTTGGACTGTACAGGAATGATTGCGTTGTGCAATTATTATTGGCAGACTCCAAACCAAAAACAAAAAGGAAGTTAATGATATGGTTTAGGACGTACGTAAGCATCGTCCTAGCATCCTTGTTGAACTAAATTATTGCAAAGACAGAGATATGTTACTAGCAATAAAGGGGAGCCTTGCAGATTTGTCATGGTGGTAGTCTCCCGTTAACCCAAATCATCAGGGAATATTTCTAGCTAGGTTAACTAATTACACAAAGATATATTAGGTACAGTAAAAATCTTCCTTAACAATCAGATCAAGAGAGGTGCATGTTGAGCTTGGATTTGGTTGGGTACAGTAAGTTATCAAGGTTAGCTTAAAATCACTTGGTTGTATGTACGTATAGTTAGAACATAGGTTTTAGTATGCCAGACCATATGGAGGTTATCCTATTTTATGTGATGAGTATTTGGTTTTGCTTGAGTTTTGTGGTCAAAGTTTGAGTTTGATTTTGTGTTATTTATACTCTCTGGTTTTGTTGTTAGGTGATCAGCGTTTGACAGGCCGTAGGGGGGCGGTATGATTGGGGAGTAGTTGTATCGGTCTATAGATGGCGTTATGTTTATTCTAGAGAGATATTTGTTTTGTTGCGCAAAGGTTTTGAGATCGATGCGACTGGTCGAATGATGGTGGTCCGACAGAGCTGTGTCAACGGGTCTAACTGGCATGGTTGCTACGGTCAGACCAGCTCCCCTATTACCGGGTTTTGACCAGGGTTAACTGGGGCGGTCTAACCGGCTGTTGGTTGGTGGTCAGATTGGTTTGTGCTGAGTTGAGTGAGTTACGTTTTGTCTCAGTTGTGTTGTTTCTTTAGGAATTTTTTGGGAGTCGTTGCAAGGTGTTAGTCATAGCGGGAGTCCATGCATTGTGTTAATCATGGTTGGGATTATATGGTGTTTGCTAATGAAAATTAAGTGTATGTTACTTGTGCTTAGGACAGTTGCTTGTTCTTTGATGTGTAGAGTACTTGGTGATTGTTGGTGGTCAACAGCAAAACCGAGGCTAGGGGAGAAGCCCGAGGCTGTGCAGGGTCGCATATGTCTGTGTGAGGTTGCATCTCAAGTGGAGAAGCAAGGGGAAAAGATAAGGATCATGATGAGGCAAGTGTATGCATGTGATGTGCCATTGGATTTAGACTGTTTCAAGTGGAGACGATCCAAAAGGAGGCTAAGGCATATAGGCTCGACGACAAGTCATTGGGCATCACGGACTTTGTATTGTAGTTTGCTTTGAGGAGAAGCATCGTGAAGGCTGGTGAATGGAGAGACGGTTTGCAAAACTGTAGTAGTTGCCTAAGGTGGAATATGTCACATCTTTGTGGATGGAGCGCCTTATTAAGCTATTAGAGTTATGTGGAAGTCACGCTCTGAAAAACGTGCAAGTGTATAAGACCCATTTGTGTGTGGATTACTAGGTTTTCTCAATTGTAAATGGTTGTATCCACTAAGTGTGGGCTATATGATTTCAGAGAAAAATCTCGTGCTTGAAGACACATTTTAGGGTTAAGAATTTTCTTGTGTTAGGAGCTTTGTGTGAGTGCTTTAGGGGTAGAGCTCTGTCCTTTATGATGGAGTGGCTGTAAATATTTATCTTCGAGTATTAACAGATCCACCAAATTCATCCAAGTCTTTGTTCTCAAGTTGAAGTTCTTGATTTATTGATTTGGCTTGATTTTTGGTGTTTCCTACTTCCCTCTTAATCTTTCTTAGCGCCAAGGACGTGTAAGTGATGGAGATATCTCTTGGAAACTAGATTCTATCCATTTGAGCACTTTCTATAGAAAGTTCTTGAGTTTGCTCGGTTTTGGCTTGATTTGAGGGCATCGGTGAGAGATCTTGATTCTAGTGTCTTTGTCGTGTTTCTTGCCGTGGTTTTGCTTGCTCAAACGTGTGGGAGTTCATCCAAGGTCATCTTGACCTTTCTTAACTCACGAGCGAGCTTTTGGCTTTAAGTTTGGTTTTGCCTCGGTTTTGGTAAAAACACTCCTTGTTTTGGATAAATGTTAGAATTTTGACATTGATCTTCTTGAACGTTGCTTGGAATAGGTTTTTGACATCCTTGTGAAGATTTTTTTTGATAAGTTTCATAATATTTGGAGCTGTAGTTTTTGAATTGGGTCTTTTGGAGGTTTGAACTCAAGCCATACTTACCTCTGCCTGAGCCTCGGTCAGACTTGCCTAAGGCACCGGTCAAACCGGTGGAGCGGTCCGACCACCAGTGACCTGTGGTCATGCTAGCCAAATGGTTAAACCGCTACCTCCTCAGTTAGACCGTCAGAGGAGTGTTTTGCTTTGGTCTTTATAGGGTTAGCATGTACGAGTTGTGTGTTTGATCTTCCGTTGTGTGTTTTGAAGCCGTGGATAGCCCGAGGGTTCAAGTTGATATTAAAAAAGTGTGGACTCCTATTTACCTGCTCTAGTCACCGCCTTCGGTTCTACGTAGTATATGCACACCAGGGGTACGTCTACGGCTACGTTCATTTGAACCCAGATGACAGTTTAATTTACAAAGTATGGTTGAAATATGCATGTTAGCTTGCATGCAGCACAAAAGTTCATAATTACTCGAAATAATAAGCCATGTCCTTATCCGTAAGCATCGATTAGCTAGCTTAATCCATCACTTAGTGGAGCTTTACCTACAACAAATTAATGTGGATTACGTCTGAAAGGTTTAGCTAGCTAGCTGGCGTGACATATTTGATGAGTGGAGAGGCCCCCAATAAAACGATACTCTATAGATTATAGAATTGATCACATATCCAAGTAACTAGATACTCTACTTGCAGTGTAGTACTCCTTTAAGGTTGCTTTTAACCAAAACATATGTGATATGTTCCCTCATAAATCTTTTCAACCACTTTTTGTTAGGGCGTATTCCTCTCATAAAGTATGTTCCCTCAATATATAGTGCATCAAAACGCACCTTTTTGCCCCAAGGTAAGAGATATGCATGTGCATACAAATGGGCCTGTTCTTTTCGGCTGCGGCTTATGACTTTTGGTTGAAAATTTTGAATTTTGGCTGTTTACGGTACAGATTACGGAGAGGCAGAGACTCACTTGCGATTTTGATTGGTATAGATGTTGGGCTTTTAACGTGTAGATCGTTTAACTTGTAGACCCCATCTTGAGAAAATATTCTGTTTAAAAGTTAGATACTATAGCAAAAATTAAAAACCGCCAGCTTTTGATTTAAAGAATAGGCCCTACAATGACCGGCTTAATTTGTTGCTAGCTATAGCTCTTAGTGTGAGCTTATCCACAACAAAAAGAAATGATGGGCCCGAGCTAGCTAGGTTTGTATTTTGCACACCATGGTCGATCGATACATGGGACGTCATGGGTGTGATGTCTCGATTTTGCACACAGATTTTTTGTACTCATCAGCTGTGTCGCGGATAAAGCTACAGATAGTAGCTAGGTTTGGAATACATCATTATACATGTGATATATTATGGATGGATTTACTCGTGAGAGATATTGCTAATATTTTTATTTTAAAACCACTTTTTTGGAAGTACTCATGATGCAATATATGCATGTAACAAATTGTTATGCATGTCAGCATTACAATGTCTTCCTCACATACTACTTTCATGTACTTAATTTGGTTAAAGGCAGTGAGCTCTTCTGAAACGCCTTCCTTTGCTCCCGTACACGTATCTACGCTATTAGAGTCGTGCGTGCCATCTACACATACGGAAGCTAGCATTTCCTAGCTAGAAGCAAAGATGGATGTGTAATTAATATTGATGATGGAGACGACAATGATTCAAAGGAAGGTGTGTCCTCTCCTAATCCTAATATCGTCTTATCATCATGATATATGCTTGGTGTGCATCATTTGCAAGATAAATATACTAAGAATTAAGAATCTTAGTTATTGCTACTCCCCAACTTTCCAGTAAACTAATAACTAATTTGATATTAAATATAAAATGTATTCTATATTTAAAGATAAAATTATTTAAAAAATACGTCTTATAAATTTGAACGGGGAGAATACTAATTAAATTGGCTTTATTAGTGAGCTCACAAGCTAGCGTATCTCCCCTCTGGCCTGCTTTATCATGTGGTTCGGCTCACATGTTGCGATCTCTAATTGGGTGGTTACGTGGTTTTGTCCGCGCAACGGTAGAACCGTAGAAGTGCTACGGGGCGTACGTGTCGCATTCGGTTCCGATTGCTGTTAAAATCATGGTGACTTCGACTCCCAACAAAAAAAATATCAACTTCATTTGACATCTACTCCGTATGCTGTTTATAATTAAGTAACTAGTTGCCCTAGTGACATGCATGGGACGATTCTTTTTCCTGTTTCCATGAGATTTTGAACAGTGGAATTGTGCGATAGTTGTTAAAACATTTTAGGGTAAATGTCCAACATTCATGTGGAAATTCTTTGTCCAGAATTCACATGGGAAATTCTTTGAACGCAGGAATTTCGTATGATTTTTGCATAAGTTTCATAGAAAACAGTTTAATTTCCAAAGAAATCGAGAAAATTATTGTGTTCCAAATGGGCATAAGGAGCTAAGGACTTGTTTAAAACACAGAATCCCATAGGAATTATGGAGGATTTTATATTGTGTTACATGAATCCATATAAGAATTATGTGCGATTTCCTCATTCAAAACATGCATGCTCTGAATATTTATTTAGAGAGCGCTGTCTTCATTGATATGTTTACATGTAGTACCTTTTAGTTTATTGCTTTTCTTAACCAATTGCCAAGCTCTCTTTTAAACCGATATAAACCTAACCAAGTTGGCACACCTTGCAATGGAGAAAAATTTAGGGTCTAGGAGGACCATAGAAGCTACCTTGCTTCAATATTCGATGTGGATAGATGAGGTGGCAATCAATATTTGCATGGTCGAATCCGACCACAACAGTCATGTGGTGTATATCTTCCGGAGGCACATTTTCATATGAGAGTGTCTCATGAAGTCGATCAAGCCCGGGTGACCAATGGAATGCTGCCAAAGTATCATTTCCCTTTTTCTGGGAACAAGAAATGTTGGGTCCTTATTAATAACCAATGATCCAGTTTTTTTTTAAAAGTCACAAATGACGAACTATATGTAGGGATACCAGTAGGCTATATTGCTGCAAATTAAAATTTATACCGTATAAACTAAGAAGCCACACGAGTAAGAGATCATGGATTGTTATCACTAGACGTATAGTGCAGCAAAAGAAGAGTTGAAGCAGCCGGTTCAACATAGCATGAGTCGATATAGTGAAAGTAGTTGATCATCCAACATCCTTAGAAGCCGATCATTTTGATCAGCACCGCAGTTATAGCAATACCTCTATTAAAGTCCACACGTTCAGGGAGGAAATCCATGCACCGGTATGCTAGCACCAGTGAGCATGATAGGGCCTTTGTGGGGTGGCGGCTAGGGTTTTAGCTCTATGTCTCTCTTAATATGTCCCTCAGTGGAACCCTACGTTAGAGGCCTAATAAGATACGAAACACACTTGACCCATTAGTAACAGATTTAATTTGAACCAATATGTTTCATCCCATTAAGTGTATAACTCTGTAGGTTCATGTATATTCGGTCGTGTCTCGAAAACTTTTCTTGTCCACAAGTCAGTAGTGGTCCCTAGTAAGAACAACTCCCAAATATGCATAAAGATTATATTGGACGAACCTATATAGTGTTCATGCATCGAACCTTTTGCCTCACAATACCAGATCAAACTCAAGATGAGAAGTGTGACATCCTATGATAGCTCGATCCTTCACTCATTCTTGTAGTGGATTATTCAGTTGCAATTGACTCCCAATCACATTGGCTATGCACTTCTTTAATCCAACTACATCGAGAAGCCCAGAAATATATATCATGTTATATGGAGGGGTAAATTCTATCTTGACCACTCACATTCCTCCGCATGTTTTTACAGTAAACCTGAAAGCTATCTTTGTGGCTACCAGTTACGAAGTAGTGTTTGGCAACCCCTAAATAAATTATTACACATATAGAAAACTATAAAGTTCTTAGGTCTAAGTATGCACATACACTATGTATGAGACCAACTGATGATACTTAAGAACATAATAATTCCCACAGTATCTTATGGTGGGTCAATCTAATACCATATTCTCTAACATGGGTCCACATTATTGATTTGATATTTCTATTTCCATGATCCATGAAATATGATCATCAATCAATACATGTGCTGATCTATAAATCATAATTATCTCATATAATGATATAAGAGCAGGGATAATTTAGAAAAATGTCAAAATATGAATAAAGAGTTTTACAAATAAGTCACATAATTATTGATCAATACGAAAAATATTTATTCAAGAAACAAAATAACATATCATTTAAAAGATCATAAATATAGAAATAATATAATTATCTTCATAATTATCTTTAGGATATATCACTAACACGATATGACTATATGATGTAAGAAGCTGGTCCCTGCTTGCCTAGAGGTGTGAGATAGAAGTTCTCTAGAAACACCTGTTGCACTACAGCCTTGAAATGTTGGTATGTCCTGACTGTTACATCGATGGTCCTGAATCCTATCTTTTTTTCCAAGTGTATGTGTTTCTTAATGCACTCAATTCTTTCGGAAGAGAGCTTTCTTGTCAATTTCAACACTAATAGTCTTCCAACTCGCATGTGATTCACTTGCGAAAAATAGATCCTCGCTTGATTTAGGCCGCGTATGGAACACAAAAAAAAAATTCTAAAGCAATCTTTTTTAACTAAAATTCTATAGCAATATGAAGAATTTATGTCATCTCTTGTAAAGTTTATACAAAATTCCTTATTTCAAAAGTGACCTACACATGTAGGTAAGGGGGCATTCGTATTATTTGCGGCTGATAGCTTTTGGCTGAAAATAAATAGTAGTACCTAAAAGAAGTGACTTTGAGAAGCAAAATATGAGGGGCGCAGGGAGTTGGAGCCGGGCCGGAGGAGGCGTAGGGGGTGGAGCCGGGGAGGTACAGGGGGCTGGGGCCGGAGGAGGCGCAGGGGGCTAGAGGAGGCGCAAGGGCCAGGTCGGAGCTAAGAGCCGGGAGAGGTGGCGGCGTCAGTGGAGTTGTGGAGACTGCGAGAAAGTACTGGGGACTGGGGTTGAGGTGGCAGCTGGGTGGGGAGTCTGGGGACTGAGGTAGTGGGGTGGCCGACTAGGGATGTAGGGTTGGGGATTTGGGTTGGGCCTTGCCGGTTGCTGCCTTGGGCCTTTGGTGACGCGGTCTGCATAGTTTCAATGAGCTCCGTCAAACTATTCAAATTTGGCTCGAATAGGCTCACGAGCTTCATATCAGGCTCGAGTTCAGCTCGTCTGAAGCTCGATCTGAGCTCGAATCGAGTTTACGCCGAGTCGAGTTTGAGTAGCTCGTGAGCCTCGAACTATTTTTACAGTCCTAGTGATAGAGCCTGTTACTCTATGGAGATAACAAAACCAACCAACCAAGGTCGTTAGCGGGTTACCGCTACGAGACAAGGCAAAAAAAAAGCAATCGAAACACGTCAGATATATACAGTGGTACATACAGCTATTATCTATAGTATACTTTCATATCATCTATAGACAACACTGACATCTTCTATAATGGTCATCTGTAAGTTGTCTATAATGCATTGTCTGTAAAATATAGACAACATTGATACAATGGCACGTAAGTCATCTATAGTAGGCTATTTTCTCGTATTTCGACTGTCTATATAATTACAGCCGACCTCATTCTCTCTCCTTTTTCTCTTTTATCTACCTCAGAAAAATTTCTATATGGCACCTTTTATAGATAACTTATGTTGTCCTATTATATATGCCTAAGTAGACGAACCACAAAACCGTAACAGACACCGTCACGTAGTAACGACACTGTAACAGAATAACGGCAGGTGAGATCACACTACTCTAATGCATGCATGATGCATACAGTATACTACCTGTTTCTTTGCAGCGAATTAGGCCCTGTTTGGTACAGCTTTACCAACAGCTTCATGAGCTGTTTTTTGCCAAACACCTTTTTTTGCAAACAGCTTCATGGATGAAGCTCCTTAAATCATGCTCTCACAAGGGAATGGGGTGGGGTGAAGCTGAAAATAGTAGCTTTTCACAGCTCTCTCCCTCAGGCTCGCAGTTCTAGGAACCCACTATCCTTGTAGTTGACAGAAATTACAACACTTTGCCACTGGGTCCCCACGTCTGTTTCCTCTCCTCCCGTTCACACTTCTCTACCGTTCGCACTGATTTTAATTTTTTTAATTTTATTATTTTAATTTTTTTAATTCATACTCATTCAAATATATTATTTTTTTTAATTCATATGACCGTATACAAACATACAACTCCAAATGTTAGAACAAGTCAGGTAGACAGGGGCATCTTGGACAATTGCCCTCTCTCAGCTATGCATGAAGCTGTTGGTGAAGCTGTTTTGCCAAACAGTTTTCCAAAACAGCTTTAGTTTCACCGGTGAAGCTGCTCGTGAAGCTGAAACAAAAAAAACAGCTTCACTAGTGAAACTGAGCTGTGCCAAACGGGGCCTTAGTACCTTTTCTCGAATTGCAACGAATTAGTATGTCATACGTTACGTACTAATAATGCGAACATTTTTCCATTTTTGCACGCCTCGCTAAACTTGATTTGGCGTTGCAAGTGCTCTTTGACCTGTAGCTTCTGGCTTAGTTCAAATGATGAAATGAATGATGCGTACTTCAAACATGTTTCAAAACCATGGCTTCAAGAAATACATAGCATATTTCTATATTATAATATGTCCACAGAAAGCCATAACATTAACATGTACAACTCAACGGGTAGAGGTGTTCTTTTGAGCTACGGTTCATAGTTCTTCACTGCAGCTTATTAGTCTATGGAATAGTGATTGTGAAAAAAGTCGAAACCAAAAAACAGCCGAAAAGCCGAAAAGAACAGGACCTAGAGTGTGTCTCCACACAAAAATAGATAGGTCGCGAGTTCAATTCCCCACTCCCCTTAATTCATTTTCATAAGTGTGCTTGTTGTGTAAGCATGTATGGGTGTGAACTACGGTATGTATTACCACCAGAATAGATATTATCTCTACTAATATAAAAATTAGATACAACATAACCAATTACTGCCTGCTTGGTGATAAGATCTTCCTTTTATGAATACAGTGTTAGTATAGAATTAACTTGATCTTGGTGTACACCAGTCCATTCGTATGATTGTGCTGGCAGTGCATTAGTAACCATTTATGTTACATGTGCTTCTAATTTCTCTATAGTTCAAAGGGTGAAGTCTCGAATGCTACGAGGAGAGGGGACGGTGGAGACTCGAGGGGTTGATTGTTAAGGCATGTGTATATGCTAGGTCCCAATTTCTGTTGAGTGGTTCACAAAATGTTATGACAGGTAAGGCATGTGTATATGTTAGGTCCCAAACATAACAAGTATCGTCTGCAAGATCATTCTTACCATCATTAATTATCATCGTTTCTACTTTGTGCACTAATTGTGGTTTCTATTGCTTCCCTGCAGGAATCCTACATTATCTATACATAGGTGTAGGAAACAGTAAATTATTTTCCATTTACAAAATGAGGTCAGCGTTACATATATTTGTATCACTCCCAGTTATGGTACTACTTTACAAAAGAAAATTCAAACCTTTACAGAAATGCCTACTTTGTGGATATAGATTAGTGATTATTACAAATCAATAGTTTAAGCATGTTGAAGGGATGCTGCCAACAGTTTAAAGATTATTTTCAGTCTATCCAAATTGATATATGAGTTCAATTAAAAAAATTGCAACTATGATAGGTCATCATCTGTTAAAATTTTTGCCCATTTACCGCTTTGTTATACCGTGAGGATTCAACTCAGGTCCTCCTCATGTTAAGAAACTGTGGCGTAGTTTTTTTAAGCTAGGAACTATTAAGAATTTGGTTTTTCTTTCTTTGTGCTCTCTTACTTCAAGCCTTCATGAGCTGAATGAATACTTCCAAGGTCTTTCTTCGTATGGTTTTAGCTTAAATAGGTTAGTGCCACAAAAAAAAAATGCTTCATTTGTATTCCAAATTTGAATTTAAGGTCACGATGTCTGCTATGGATGCTACTTCGTGATATTCATGTTTACAGTTTCCCATTGCTTGTTCGAAGCTGCAATGAATCGGATTGCATTTTAGTAAACACATGATAGACTGATAGTTTTGTGTTTTCATTCATAATATGCTGCCGTTATTGCCAAGACATTTCACTGCTGAAGCAGGTCCTTAAATTGAGCAGGGGTTCGATTGAACGACTATGATGTGATTTAATTACAACTTCCATAAATTTTCATAAACGGTGGCAGTATGAAAAGGAGTGGTAAGGTGAGCACTTTTGCTACCAGGGGCGGAGACAGGTGAGCGAGCAGGGGCTTGGCCCTTCACAATACTTCTATTTCCCTTGATTAGCTATTAAGTATTTTAGTAATTATCTTGTAAAGTATTTATTTAGCCTCCCTCATGAGTGAGCAAAGTTCGCTTTTGATTAAATTATTGACATCTATGATCTTCTTGATAAGCATAGAGTCAAATTTAAATTAATATAAATGTAACTTTCTTTTGTATTATTATGTTATATTTTTATGTGATTATCACTTTCTTGGCAAAAAAAAATTATCATCTGTTTGGCCCCTTATATCTGAATCCTAGGCCCGCCCATGTTTGCTAGTTGCTACAACTGCTTATTTGCTTAGTTCATAGATCATGTGTATTTTGTGTTCGTGGTCTTGTGGACACATACTTATTACTTCTTTTGTTAAACAAATAAAAGTTTTGTTGAGCTCAATGATGTGCACCTTGGTGCTGCTTTGTGAGTAAGTTTGTTATTTCTAGATGGTCTAGTAGGTACCTATCGTATCTCGCTGATTTACACATTCCATTGTGGTTGTTGATGTCATTCGTAAATGTATTCTAAATACTAAAACTTCATAGAGTAAACCCCCTTCCAAATAGACTTGAAAAAAAATTCTATTGCATAAGAACAAGACATGCCCCATCGCGGATAGTGTAGACCAAGTATGTCAACGATTTTTTCAGTGAAACCTTTTAAAGCTTGCTTGGAACATAAGAGTGTCGTAAGAAATAGTTCAAATATTCTTGTAGAAATTAGAAAATTCAAAAAAGTCTTAATTTCAATTCTTTATTAAATCACTTAGTACAAAGTAAATTATCTTGAGTTTCATAAAACACCCCACTAAGAAAAACTTTTACATAGCATAAGATCGGAGATAAATTCATAACATCACTTAATAATATCTATTACCTGTTTTGGGACATCGTAATTTGGTCGCCTCTCTGAAGGAGGAAAAAGAAAGGCGCTCTCAAGGCAGCCTGTTGACAAGTCAGATACCATCGAAATATCACTCAAGAGAATAGCGCGTCTACTCTTAACACGG
Organism: Dendrocalamus latiflorus; assembly: GCA_017311315.1. Lineage (NCBI taxonomy): Eukaryota > Viridiplantae > Streptophyta > Magnoliopsida > Poales > Poaceae > Dendrocalamus > Dendrocalamus latiflorus. Next base: position 4,757,182 of record CM029617.1, read on the forward strand.
GAAACTGTAAGTTTTTGCTGCACTAAACCGCGCAATAACACTTGACTAGCCAGTTGATGTGAAGAATACTGCAATCCGAATGCATGAATCTATGTATGCGAGTCCCCATCGAACAACATTTTCAGTGAGCTGAATCTGCATCGAGCAAGTGAAGTTTACATGTACATCCCATCACTGTCCCAGCATGTGTTCAGAATCGCAAATATCCTGCACAATTGCATTGCGTGCATCTAACACTGTGTTTAATTGCTGTAAAATTATTTGGATGACACATCTTAAGCATATATACAGCCATCCATCCTCCGCGATGACGACGTTTCAATGCCGCATTGGAAGATATTGAGGATCAAGTGGCCAAAGTTATCCAAGCCACCGTTTGCATCCGAGCAGCTTGATGGGTTTTAATCCCCTCTAAAGATCAACACTCGGTCGAAACACGCGCCCAAGTACTCAGATATCAAGTGCTAGGGAAGAACCGCCTCAGGATCTGTACGCCCAAACTCAATACGATCGCTCTGCAGTACCTACGAGTACGGTGAAAACAGAGGACAGGAAGAACAGTTCGCTCTTGACCACTTTGTCGTCGGACGATGAATAGTGCACACTCGAGTTACCCGTGGACACACTACACGGGAAAGAGCTACTCAAGTTACCCGTGGACACACACTACATGAGAAAGTTGAACGAACAAACACGAAGGTAATTTTTCTGACGCAAACACAACTTGCATCGTTTTTCTTCTTTCTCTACTCATTCGACTTACTCTGCTCTTACAGATTACATGGTGTGTGTGTGTGTGTATACATATAATCGGGCCTCAGAGCACTCAACTGCTTCGTCGCTCGCCCATGCTCTGCTATGAGCACTGACAACTGCTACAGTGCCTACCAACCGCAACTGCTACCTATACCGAGCACAGTGCTGACGACTGCTACAGTGACCGCTGTAGCTACAGTGGTCACCGACCATTATAAAAGTTGGTCGTAACCGACCACTCACAAAAACGTCACGACGCTGGTCGTTATGACCACACACAACGTGGTCGTAATCGACCACTCACAAGAGCCACGACCACGGCCACTCCGACCATGGTTACTTCAACCATGGCCACTCTAGCCACAGTCACTCCGACCACGGCACATCATCTCGATGCTTTCACCATAGCTTCTGGGACTGCTTTGACCATGCCTGAGCACCGACCATGGACTGCTGGCCAGATCTTTAACCGTGGCTTCGACCACGGCACCGACCAGGCCTTCGATCACGCCTTTTTACATGTGGCTTCGACCATGGCACCGATGGCCACGTACAAATCATCAAGATTAATTCCAACACAGCTTCTCCCTGTGGGCTGTAGGTTCTGTGCTGCTTGGACCTCCCACTGTGCGCAGGTATTATGAAACCGTAGCTGTAAAGTGAAAGGAGAGGAATCTGACATATGCATTGGCTGCTGTTTTGGTGAACTTCCTACTGAGTTCATGATGATGAGAACGATGATGATGAGCATCTGATGCTTCAGAAGATACCAGCCTCAAGAAAGATTAATAACCTGGTTGCAGACTTGCAGAACATCAATTCAATGTTCTGAAGGATAAAAAATTCAGCTTCTTCTTTTTGGGGGTAAAATAAAACATCTACCGAATAAGCAGACTTCAGATGCATGAATGTTCTTGAGTTGCAGCACATGTTACAGAAGGGGTGCTTATCAGGCAGGGCATAGGAAAGCAAGATCCATCCACCAACGCATATGCCATCAACTTGACCCCTTTTGGTATCTGAAAATGGCACCATGCAACTGAAGCTCAGTGGTAGAAATGGCTGCTGATCTGTAGCTCTTTCCCATGGTCGATCGCCATCAAGATGACGAACCGGGTTGCGAGAACAATGCATAAAGGAGACCATGCCGTCGTCACAAGCTGGTTCCATGATACACCTGTTAAGGGTATTTCTAGTATTGTACTTGTAGTCTAGAATTTAGTATCACTTGAGTCTTTATACTATATATATAGCCTCTATGGGCTGTGCAATATAACCAATATTCATCCATCTCTTCTCCAAAGATAACATGGTATCATAGCCCTAGAGCTCGATCCACATTCTGCTGCTGCTGCCCTCAGGAGGAGCGATCTTCGCTCCCAGGGGCCATCGGATCCGGCCGACCTTCCCGTCCTCTCCCGACCGCCTCCGGCCTCCTCCACGCCGTCGGCCCTCGCCCGCGTCGACACCCCATGTTGCCGGCCCACGCCGCGCCGGTGCCCGCCTGGGCCTACGCCCGAGCATGCCTCTGTGCCGCGCAGCCGCCGGGCTTCCTCCTAGCCGCCACCAAGTCGGATCCGGCTGGATCCACCGCCTCCCGGTCGCCGCCTTGGATCCAGCTGCCGTCGCCTTAGATCCGGCGATCACCGCCTCGGATCAAGCCACCGCTGATCTTCCTCCACCCAGATTCGCCCGCCTCCGACCTCCTTTGCGCTCCATGCCACCGGACTGCGCTAGATCCGACCGCCTTTGGCCCGCGTTGATGCTCCACGCTGCCGGTGGCCCATGCCAGATTTGGCTCTCTCCCATCTCCACAGCCGCCAGATCTGACGGCTCCGCGCTGGATCTGGCCGCCGTCGTCTTGGCCGGCCTCCTCGTCACATAATCCGCCAGCTCTGGGTCCTCTGTTGCCTTCCTTGGCCCCCGCCGCTCTGATTGACTCTGCCGCCGCCAGCTCCTGCGCCTCCACCCGTCGGTAGGAGAGAGAGTGAGGGGGCAGAGAGAGACGGGAGGGAGTGAGAGAGGGTGAAGAGAGATAGGAGAGGAGGGGAATTTGAAAGCATAGTATTATTGCTGCTGTTATTATCTGTCCTTGAGTATTTTTTTGTTTTGCGTCTTTCGTTGCGTCGATCTAAGTTCGTTGCCATCTCTCTATCGGTTCATTAAAGCCATGCGAGTCCACAAATTCCTTGTCAATCAGCCGATTGCTTTACTAGCCACAGTCCATCATCTCGGATGAGTGTGGTCATCCCCTTCCTTTTGCATAGCCTCAGCCGCTGCTCTTCTCTTTGAGTCACTGCAGATCGTAGAAGTCTTTATAATGTCGCCGCCCCGAGCTTCCATCGCCGCCCCGCTTCTTGTGCACTGCCACCGTCTTGGGCTTTGATCTGCGTTGCTATACTTCTATCTATCCATCTTCAGCTTAATTTGACAACTCTCTCTATTTGTGTTACATTCCACATCCTCTTTTTGATATTGTTGCGGTCGACTTTGCTCCCGCTTATCTCTACTTTCCTAGCCCCTGCATTTTGTGCTTTTTGGGCTGTTGCACGATTCCGAATGGTTGATACTCGACACAATTTTTCAAGAACCACACGCTATGACGATAACTTCAAGATTCGGACTTTGGATTTTCTCTATTTTAATGTCAACCCTTTTCAAATGTAATACTATTGTATACGTCTTACATTTGAGAGAGAGTGCTAAGGATGTTTTTGGTATTGTACTTGTAGTCTAGAGTTTAGTATCTCTTGAGTCCTTGTACTATATATATAGCCTCCATGGGTTATGCAATACAACCAATATTCATCCATCTCTTCTCCAAATATAATAACATCAATCCTAGCTCGTGCAGCCCTTGTGCTCTGCACTGCTGAACAAACAACATTCCCCTAACATGAAGAAAAGAGAGCTTTAGCCATGTCATTGTGAGGTCCCTTTCTGTACACCCCTTTCACTGCTGCTAGTGACACTAGCACTTGCAAGCAGTAATATACAATGCTAAAACTAGAACCAAATCTTTATGCAGCAGCTCTAGGATCATCTGCCAGAAAAAGGATACTGTAATTAAGAGATGGTGCTTCATGCTTGAGCATAAAGAGAAGTAGAATAAGATTTGATGCAAATCTGTTGTCAGCAACAGGAAGGGGAATAAGTAACACTAGGCTTAGTGAGGTCCCCATCAGAAAAGCATGTGTTTTATTTAGGTGATGGCTGCTTTAATCTAACATAATGATCTGAGAGATATCACTTAGCCTTTGTTATCCTTGTGGGGGCTCAATCTAGCTTTTCTAGTTCTCCTTGTTGAATTGTTTGCAATGCTCCAACTTAGAATTTACTGGGCATGTGAGATACAATAATCTCTGGACATTTTTCTTAATGAGAAATCTTTAAAGATAATGCAGTTATTATTACTGACATTGTACTTTTGCAGTTGGGCCCATAACTAGATGTCAACTGGTACCAAATCTTCGCACATAGCATGATGAGAAGAATATGGTGACACCCTTCTCTATAATAAAAACATAAGAAACTTCTAATGATGGTGCAGTTATCATGAAATCAATGTTTTCAGTAACAGTGTAGCTGGATTCAAAATCATTGCATACCAGGTATGCAGTATGCTCACTATCATAGCTAAATGGGCAGATCATGACTCATATACCCCACAGCATTCACTAGGATAAGAAACGGAACACACAAATTGATCATCTATAAAAGAAACAGCACTGTGAAAATAGGGCAATTCACCAGTTGTTTGCCAGTATTTTGACTATTTTTCACTAAGACGAAGCATGGACAACAAGAAAAGGATAGTAGCTTAAGACAACGATTTTTTGGTGCAATACATAAATCTTTGAGCCGAAATTATTAGAATAAGTTTCACATCAGAAAGATGACAGCTTTAATGCACAAATATTTGGTCAATACATATATTGGTAGCTGTTTCACATCAGAAATATGACAGCTTTAATTCTACATCACATCATCATAAATCGATGTTGCTCACAATACAGATAGATTGTTAATTGTTAAAGGATAAGAACATCCATGAGAACTATATACAGGTGACACAATATCATGTCTCATACAACAAATGGGGACTAAGTTTTGAGTTAGCTATGTGATGTTACTGATGGGGCTAGGTTAGCATGCTCTCTAAAAAAGAGCTCTGTCTCTCTCCCCCAGTAGTAAGATAAATGGTTGAGAAGACAGGATACACTATATTTATTGTGCATTTCTGATGCATTGAGAGAATGAGATTTACAAGAAAAGACCAATATGATTTCACAAAACTTTCCTAAGCTACAAATTACCTTTCTACTTTACAACAATTGGTTAGTCATTGAGATGACAAGTACCGCTGCAGACATTCTTTTATATTCTGGAAGTTCACTGGCTTAGATATGTAGGAATCCATGCCTGCAGCAAGGCACTCATCGGCGCTCTCTGCGAATGAATTTGCTGTCATCTGCAATGCATCAGGAGATTCTCCGGTCATACAGTATCCCAGAAAGACATGTATTTAACATACAGCCCCTAATCCCCATTATCTACTTTGACAAAAGCGTACGGAAATTTCATGCGTTGACATTTAAAGATAAATAGGAAAACAGGCGAAGTCTCATGACCAGCAAGACGCTGAAAAATCTCCAATCCTTAGCATCTACATGCTTAGAAATGTAAGACAAAGACATAAATATAGTTCCACTTTTGATCAGTAAAGAGAATCCTCATGTTATTCTTCAGTGGTTTCCCCAAGACTAGGTCAATTATCTAAAAAAAACAGCGCATACCCTCAGGGGCATAGTTTATTATCACTCTAAACATGAGCATTTGAAAATTTTGTCTTGCATATGAATATATGATCAAGGAAACAGCAAATTTATGAAGCAACATGGGAGAAAAGCTGCGATGGAGATCCTAGTCAACATGAATTTGGGATTGCTTAAAAGTAAACTTACCGCAATTATAGCAACTCTCTTGCCTTGCTTTTTTGCGTGTGCACAATCAGATGAAATAGCTGAGTCAGCTATCATCTGGTTGTCTTCAGGCTTTACAGAAGCGTCCCAACAGCCAGTATTCTCAAAAGAACGGATAAATCTAGTGGCTTGTAGGCCATCCATTTCTGGCATGTGAACATCCTGTCAAGCAGACACCATTAGCACTTTAAGCAGAAGAATAGAAGCAAAAGGTTAATATATGATAAAAGTTTTCACTTGGTTTCATAGAGCTATCTTGATATACCAGGTGCTGTCATAATTTAAGATTGTTTTTACCAAGGTAGTCCGGGACTACCAAAAAAATACCACTTGTACTGGTTCACTGGTGACTGGTGAGATAGGAACAACGAGGACAACTAATCATTGTCGACAACATCAGATAACCTATGAAGCTTGGAACAAATTTGAAGTGACGAGCTATATACAGTATGAACAAAGCCAGTATGAACAAAGCCAATTGATGATCAGCATAACCCTTGCCTATAGTTAAGTTCAGATTGATGTATATCTCATTGCCTAAAAGGTTAAGAAGCTTTTCGCTCAATGTTTTTAATACTTCCAAGTGTTCTGTTCGTGTAAAGCATGCAGTTGTTGGCTGGAAATTTTGATGCAAACTTAGCGTCCTCAGGGTATTGCACTATTGCTTTTGCATCTTAGACAATGGTGAGGTGAGGCAATTGAGAATGAAGCGACAACTACATATATCTTAGACTATGGTGAAGTGCTCAATTGAGAATGAACTGATGAAGTAAATATGAGTAACCAAAATTAATGCTAATCATATAACATTTATAGTTAGATAATTGAAAATATCTCTTGTCATACCATCAGGATAAGATCATACTGATGCTGCTGTACTGCACGGATTGCTTCCATTCCATTGTTTACTATGTCTATTCTGTGGCCCAGCTGCTCCAGCATTGATTTTGCCACTATTATGTTGACCTTGTTATCTTCAACAAGGAGGATCTTTCCCTTATTGCTACTTGGTGAACACTTGGATTTCTTGTTAAGCGATTGATCTTCAAGAACTTTGCATGGTTTCCTTTCCTCCTGAATGCTAGCCTCTGAAACTGATGATGTGTCACCTTGAGAACTGGAAACACGATCTTCAGCTGTGCTCCTAACACTTGGACCATTTGATTGATGAGCAGAAGAGGTACAGTTTGTAGAATTATCTTCCACTGACGCAAAACCATTTGCGAACAGCTTACGATCCTCTAATATGTTGGGAGGATCATAGCACGTAAGCTTGCCACCAAACAACTTGGTGTTGGTCATTATTGAAACTCCAGACAGCAGAAGAGAAGGTCGCACTTGTGGCTTGAAAAGGAAAGAACCTTCTATATCACTGGTAGTGAAATCATAACGAGAAGTGGGAACTTCATGTGGATCATCACTGTGCTCCTCTTTTAGAGGAATTTTGCAAGGCAGCATGAATGTAAATGTTGATCCTTCATTCTCTTTGCTGACCACAGTTAGAGTACCACCCATCAACTCCACCTAAATCATTGTGGAAAATCAGTAGAACAGTTACACACCTTTATAAAGTTACTGTAGACCTGGTTTGAGTTAAAAATATCATTATAGTTTTTACTGTTCTATTTCCAGATATTGGTGTTTAATGCATGCTTGTCTATCTATATATCTACAAACAACTGGCGAGATTTAAGGTGCCTCCTTTGTTTTAGAGGTCTAGAAAATTCCACAATAATCCTTAAATCAGGGAAAAAAGCAAAAATCCTAGAAATTATCTTATTATTCGAGAGAGAAAAAGAGAAGATCACACTAGTTATTTTGGTAGGGCCAGATTATAATGGCGCAGATTAATCATACATAGATAGTATAACTGTTACAGTTGTACAACAAATACAATTATATTTTCGAAAGGTATTATATTTATATAACAAATACAATATGTTGCAATATCTAGTCATGCAATTGCACGGGTAATTCCGCTAGTTCTCATACAGAGACAAAACAAACACCTTAATATCTTAATTGTGTCTTTTAGATGCATCAGAATTGAAAAAAAATCATACCAACTGCTTGCAGATCGCAAGGCCAAGCCCTGTCCCACCATATTTTCTTGCATGGTCAGTACTGGCTTGCATATACCTCTTGAACAGCAATGGTAAGGACTTCTCTGCAGGTGATCACAAGTTGAAAGGATCAAGAAAATAGGCAAAACATATTCCACAAATTACAAAAAGTTTTTCCATCAAGTGAGATATGCAGACAATGATCATGCATCAGGTATAATCAATAAATGTCAGGAAAAACCTGGTATTCCTATTCCAGTGTCACATACGTCGCAACGAAGCCAAACAACTTCCTCTCCCTCATGATAATCCCTAAAATTTTCATTTGATGCAGTGTCATTCTGACAAGCATCTTCACGATTGGAGCAATGCAGAGTATCTTTATCACAGTTTCTTGGTGAGGCAGCAGAATGTTCTGCAGCAGTAGTAATTGGGCTTGCAGAATGGGCTTTCATGCAAAGTTGCCCGTTTTCTATTCTGGATGCCAGTAGCTGCTTATCTACAACATGAAGATTTATCTTAACCTTCCCTTCATGTGTAAACTTCACTGCATTGCTGGAATGGTTACAAATACCAAATATCATCAGACACATATTTTGCATTATATCCAAGCAAATGTGTTTAAATTTTATCAAACCTCTTTAAGAAAGCTAGTATGCCTTAGGAATATACAATATGAAGACCTTACCTGATCAAATTGGTCAGAATTTGTCGAATCCTTAGCACATCACCAATGACCTATACCAATATAAAAAAAATTCAGTCAGCTGAATCCCTAAATTGCCAAAGACTTTCCTGCTCTGCAAATACTTAAATTTTATAAACAGGTACATCATTTTCTTTCTTAAGGCAATTGAATTTCAATTTGTAGATACATGAATACAGAACCTGAAGATTATAGACAAAAAAAGCACAGAACAAAAGATAGCTAATTCTCAGTACCTCCAATGGAACACCATCACCTATGCTCCCCTCAAGGGTCAATTCCTTCTTCAGAGATGCTGCAGCAGTTTGGAGTACATGTTTAACTACTTCCCTTGGTCTAAACGTTGTAGCTTCTAGTTTCATAGCTCCTGAAATAACAAAGGCAGAAACAAATTACTTCAGATTTCAAGTGCCTTAGAAACATGAAAGAAACATAGCTAAATAGGGCAACAAATGGTAATGCATCAACCAGCTTTTGAAATAATTGTTTGAAACAAGTCTCAAAAACCATCTCCCCTCTCAGAAAATCTCATTCTTGACTTATTTACCGCAAGTAACACAATGGCAAGGTAAATATGCTTAATGTATACATTGTGTCCCTATAGCATGTGTTCCATCAGAAATTTCTAGAACAACTTGAAAACAAAAAAAGATAAATGGCTCATTTCACTTAAATATCAATGATTTGAAATACCTGACTCCACTTTGGAAAGATCAAGGATGTCATTGATCAATTGCAGTACAAGATCTCCAGAGGATAGCATAACTTCTAGCAACTGATATTGTTCTTTATCCAGTTTGGTAGTTGCAAGAATTTCGGCCATGCTAAGAACCCCTGAAAGGGGAGATCTGATTTCATGGGACATGGTGGCTAGCATTTGTTTTGCTCTCATTGTTTCCTCTGCAGCGTTAGATAAGTGCAAGTATTCAGTGTACCATTCTAACTTAAAATGCACTAAAGTAATATTATGTAGAAGATGCAAACCTGTTATGTGAAGAGATCTGCTAAGTTCTGTTTCCTTGGCTTTCTGGACAGCTTCTCTCACCCTTATGTCCGCCATTTTCTCTCTTGTTTTGACCTGAAGTGCAAAGAAGTAGATGGATTGCTGTTCAGAATCATGGAACAAAATGTAAAACAGCATGCAGCATACAGAACACAATTTGATTAGGTCACTTCTTTTTAAATGATAAGGGTGTCTCAGCTCATGTGAAAAATATCCTCAAAGAATAGTTTATGCAATCAATGCAAGAAGGTTTTAATGTGCAATAGCAAAATCAAAACCATACCATTGGTCACTAATGCCAAGTAGCTACAAGCCAACAAGAAGAGACTACTTCTTAAAGAGTTGGGAATTAACGCATTGCCACTGGATGGAAGTGAAATTTTGGCATGTAGTTGTAGGTACAATATTATTCATCCCTTTAAGACCAACAAGGATGGTGAAACCATTTTTACTGAGAAATTGCACACTAGAACCAAGGGCAACAAAGGCCAATACAGTCAGTCTCAGAGTAAAACCCAGACAATAATAATAATTTATGTACAAGCACAAGAAGAATAGAGACAGAGTGCTTGTACTTCTCCGCCCTCTGTCCACTAGGCTTCCTAGTGTTTGTAACTCTCACTTCCTCTTAATGAAATGACGTGCAACTCTTTTGCATGTTCCTCAAAAAAAAAAAATAATAATTTATGATTCCCAAGATTCAGAAAGAAAGGGAATTAAAAAAAGCATATATGAGAAAACTTAAATTCAATAAAGCACCTGATCTGTTATGTCCATTGCAACATAATTCACACCAATTGTTTCCCCAGATTTGCTGAAAACTGGTTCAATGTATGTCACAAAGGTCTTCGCTCCAAACAATGGTGTATTAAATACAAACTCTCTCTTAGTCGCTACACCCTTGGCCATAACATCTCTCTTGACATTGTTCATCTCTTCTATACCCTCACCTGACAGTATCTCGTAGTCTGTCTTACCGATAACATCCTGAAAAATAAGTTATGCTTCAGCCAAAATTGCAATATATAAAAAAAAAAGTCGACCCGCGGGGGTTAAGACGACCCCCGGGCGTTAATTGTTAAGAAGAAGATCTTCTCACGCAGATCGAGAAAACCCCCGAACCCCTACTCCGCCCTAACACAGCGGCATCATTGCCCGTGAGAACGACCCAACGACCTGACAACAGCCTTAGACCTGTGCTTTGGTTTATGGTAGCAGGCGAGGGGGTTTTTTTCCCCAGCCTGAAATTCGCTCCCACTGGGAGTCGAACCCAGGACTTGGGGGGTGCTACTAGAGCGCTTTAACCGTCAGGCTAGAGGCCCGTTCACAAATTGCAATATATGAAAACTACTTGAGTTCACGGTAAAAGAGCAGTGCACAGTATGAAGCAGAAAAATCGACGGTGATGGCAAGATGAACGTATCAACTAAAATCAAATTACCTCATCAGCAAGTGTCGGGTAGTGATTAAATATGAAACGGTACCGTAAGTCAGCATCCTGAAAAGGGAAAAAAAGAGCATATTAATCATTTATCTATACCTATCATCAAAGTTCATGTTCAGTGCTCCATGATGTGCCTTCTTTGAAATGACATCTCAATGTATATAGCAAGTTGCAACAGGTGCTGACACAGATAAAACATACCTGATGAGCAATAACAATAGGAGCACTTTGAAGAACCAAGTGCAAGAAGTAATCAGCCCGTTTTAACATTCCAGAGAATTCCTCCACTGGTGTGTGTGACTGAAGATTCTTTATATCTTCCTCCAGCTTTTCCTCCAATGAACGCTCCCTTTGAAGGCTTGCCTCAAGCGTTTTTTCTAACAGCATCGCTCTCTCTTTCCAATAGGAAATACTGTCGTATTCTGCATCTATTTTAAGCTCTTGATTATGAGAAAGGTCATCACTCTTTTTGCTCGGACGTTTCCATTCATCTTTGTAAACTTCATCCAGTATTGGTACTTGCCGCTTCACAGCATAATAACTTTCGTCCTGAAACCGTTGCTCCTCCAAGATTTGTTGCTTCTTTTGTTCAATCTCTTTCCTCTGTTGGGAAAGAAGACCAAGCTCTTCATTAAGAAGCCGAGCAGTATTAGCCCTCTTATATTCCCAGTGCTTCACAAAGTACTGCATTTGAGAAACGCCTTTCTCAGAATTTGCCATTTCCATAAGCCGATGGAAATCCACTTGAAGAGGCTCCTCACTAAAATCAACATCCTTGAGCGCATCTTGGTCCTTCCCAAGATTCTCCATTTTGAACTGCTTCTGGTGTTTATCCCCTATGTTCTCAGGCCACATCGATGGTGCGACCTCATCCTCAGGCTCAATCAGGTATTCGTCCCCCATCTTTCTTAATAACAAGCACTATTGTTACCTGGTCACATTGAAATCTCACTCAAACGTCCGCGATTGTTGCACCCAACAGTTGCTATTGCCGACTGTAGCGCATAAGCACTACTTTTCACTTCAAATTTCAATGTTTCCAGTGCTCTGAGAACGGTACAAGTCGTGGCATAACTCTTTTGTGGACCAATCTGAAGAGAGAGAGAGAGAGAGAGAGAGAGAGAGAGAGATAGAGAAAGAGAGAGAGAGGATCAGCAGCTACTTCTTATCCGCATAAACATCTGGTTTGCAACTCGGTGCCAAATTAAAGAAGGAAATCTCATCATGGCTGGTAGTCAAATTAGATAATCTATATGGCAACAGACGATCCATTGAATCGCAAAGTAAACTGGATGGGCTGAAGAAATAAAAGATTGACCTGAGAGCAAAATGTGAATAACAGAAGGCATTATGAGAATGCAGAAGAGAGCATGCATATTCGAGTCTAATTCTGTAGCGAAAATGCCGACAGAAATTCAGCTTTCATGGAATGCCTTTTAGAGTAGAGGCTTTGCTTTAAGCCCCTAACCAAGCAAACACTTGTCACTGTAGCATCAAATGCAGACGAAACATGCAGCTCTCATTTAACGAAATTCCAAACCGTAAAGATGGCACCTTCCCTTTCTTCAAGGCAGCTGGAGAGCATCTTCGGATCAAGGGAAGACAGTGAAAAAAGTACAGAACCGAATCTAAGATTCTAACTTGACTCCAGCAATCACAAAATCAAACAGAATGCTGATGAAAAGATGAAAGATGCAAATCTCTCAAACTATTAGCATCCAATTAAACTGAACTCTCCAAAAGATCAGACCCGAGTCACTACGAATCAAATCAAACATATACATCATAGAGCCAGACATTTCAGCACCGGAGAACGGAACACATGGAACGATCAAGAAATCAACAGCATACACAAAGCACACGTCAGAAACCTGATCCCAGTAGGATCCAACCTTGTTCTGCTCCACTGTTCCATGGCCAAAACCCATTCGACAGAATGCCAAGGAAATCGAGTAACACCGGAACACTAAAGATCAGATGCTCCGCCTCAAGAACCATCCGATCAAACGAGAAACACACCAAAAACCACCCAAAGCCCAACAGCTCGACCAAATGGCACCACGCACACCACCCATCCGACGAAACGCCTGACCGGCGGTTCCGATCACGAAGCCTCACGACACAATCAAAAATCGCGCACCCACCTGAAAGAACGGAGCACGAGCTCGGAAGAGCCTCCCTCCCTTCCTGCGGAGCGGCGACTCGCCACGGCCACAATGGACGGAACGAGAGGAACAGGATGTGTGAGCAGAGAGGAGGAGGGTGGTCAATGCGATGCGACGCAGAGCAGAGGGGGAGGTGGAGTTTGCGGAGGATCTAATGGCAGCGAGCGGAGCAAGAAGGGCGCGGCCATGTGATGGGAAATAGTATAAAATGCGGGGGGCGGAAACGGGCGCAAGGAATCGCGCCCACGGGCCATGTGCGCGCGGGCGAGGGAACGGGGGCGAGGAGAAAAGAAAAGAAAAGGAATTGCGCAACTCTCCTCCGCGGCCTCAATATTTTTCTCCACTCCGGCCGATCTGGTCGTCGTCCCGGTGGTGGCGGCGGTGGGCACGGTGAGAAGCGACGAGGAGGGGGTTAAAAAATGGCGGAGAGGGAGTGCTTCTTCTTCTTCTTTACATGTAGGAGAGGGAGTTTTTAAATGGCGGTTGAGTTGTGACTGTGGAAGGGTGGGTGGGGCCGCCAGTTCCCAGCTGCCCTCTACTGTGGCAACGAGTGTCCTCCAGAACCTGAGATGGATGTGTTGGTTTTTTAATTTTAGGTTTTTTTGGTTTTTTATTTTTTTTCCTTTGTATTGTCCTAGATATAATAATATTTTTTTTCTTATTTTCTTTATTTTTTAATTGAATATTTCAAAAAAATTAATAGACGCTATAGTATAATTTTAGTCAAAAGATAGAAATCCGCTATAGTGTAATTTTAATTGAAAACCAAAAGCTACTAAAGATCAATGTTATCGTTGATAATATCCTATCGGACATACGAGCGGGGGGTTCCGCGCAGGAGAGCCCCCCCACGTCACCCCCGAGCGCTCCCTCGGCCGGCGCGTGGACGCGGGATTCGCGTACGGCCGGGGGAGCCGGTTTCCCTGAACTTTTCGGAAATTACGTAAATATCCTTTTTCCTCGCGAACAGGTCCCTGCCAACTTTTTTTACCCCTCCACTTTGCAGGATTGCACCCCGCGTTTTCCTAAATTACGTACAGGTCCTCGTTTATTTACGTGCAGGCCCATTTATTTACGTACAGGTCCTCGAACTTTGCAGGATAGCGCCCCGCGGTTTTCTAAATTACGTACGGGTCCTCGTTTACTTACGTACAGGTCCTCGCTTTTTTACGAAGAAGACCTTTGACTTTTCCGAAAATACACATGTGCCCTCGGTTTTTTACGAAAAAGACCTTCGCATTTTCCGAAAATGCACATGCACCCTCGGTTTTTTTAAAAAAAAACCCTCACGAATTATCGCCTCTTTTACTTCGGTACACACGGTGGCTGGTGCGGCGTGTCGCCGCGCCTATGAGGCTAGTTGACCTGAAAGCTTGTGTCCTTTGAATAGAACCATCATTGATAACACTGAGCTGAAAGCTTGCGTCCTTCGAACAGAACCCCCCCCCCCCCCAAAAAGGATGTCCATCACTGACAAGTAGGAGTATTGAATGATGAATTGCTAGATTGTTTTTGCAGACTGATTCCAATTAATCAAATGACTGTGCTACTAAAGAAAGTGTGTACTATTCTGCTAAGAAAGTATGGCAAGCTATAGTTATAGCAGTGAATAAAACATGTGCCTAACATGGTATGGTTACAGTTAAGACTTGGTAACATTAGGCTTCAAACCAAACATGCATGTAGTGTATTGCTTCAGGTAGAATTCATATGAAAAACTCATGCGTCCTAAACGAATGCTTCGATTTTGAGTGTGGGTAGACCTCGGCATTTTGTTGGTCTAGCCTGGCTTAGGGGTAGGTTGGAAGTGTTTGGGTTGAGTTTTGTAGAGGTAGTTATACGATTTATGCTGAACTAATCGCGGAAAAGAAATCTTGGATGGCATCGATGTAAGAAAGATATTCAAATTGATCCGTGAGAATTTTTTGACCTAATGTTTCATAAAGATTTTCTTATCCAAAAGCCACGTTTCTCTCTCTCTCTATGGTGTTGGATTACCAATCGGATCGCTCGTCCAGCGCAACTGAGGCGAAGGTTGGGGTCAAGGTTCTAAAACCTGGAACAAGGAGAAATCCCGGTCGGTAGCCGGTTACCAAAAAACCGGTCACAATTTGAAAATTTTAAATTTGGGATGTTTTGAAACCGCTAATCAGAAAAACCGAAAAAACCGACCAAAATTCGAAAATCAAAAATTGATACTGGTCGGTTTTTCAGTTAACGGTCTCCACCGGTAGAAACGGCAACCGCCGAGATTTTGAACACTGGTTGGGATAATTGGATAACCTAGCTTCCCAAGTGCAACATGGTTAGCCTCACCTGTTTTGTTTGGAATGATTTTTTGAATATTATTATGTCATAAACTTGTAATACTAACAAGGAACCGTCCACTTGCTCACTGCATGCATTTAAAAAATGAAAAATAGAAACAATAAGAAAGTACAATTTCTATAATTTATCTAGCGTATTTTTTTTCTCCCTCAGGGACGGACTTGCAGAGCTGCTGACCTTATAATTGCACATTTGCATTGTTATGTCCAATTATGGTCGACATAATGACAAATCCGGAGCTGCTTAATCAATTTGAAGGAAACTGATTAGCTGTCTATGATTAAAAATGTGTTGTTGATCTTGCTCCCTCGACTTATACATTAAAATTGCTGCGAATTTCTTGCCTATTCTTTGAATATAAATCCATCGTTGATAACATTGAGCTGAAAGCTTGTGTCCTCAGGCTGTGATCATTTTGGCTTCAGTTTTTAGCTTCCGGCTTATTTTTCACTATTTATAAATTTCGTCTTTTACTGAACTTTTGGCTTTTTGTTGAGCTTTTTTTCTGGTTCTTTTTTCCGTATTTATTTGTATTATACATAATGGGCTAACATATTTTTATATTTTTTTAATTTTTTAAATTTAATTATGCTAAATAAGCATCTGTCAGCTACAATGTTTTTTCATCCAGCTATAGTGTTTTTCAGCTATATGCCACCAAAAATAAACCCAAATGATCACCACTGAATAGAACCATCATTGATAACACTGAGCTGAAAGCTTGTGTCCTTTGAACAGAACCCAAAAAAAAGGATGTCCATCACTGACAAGTAGGAGTATTGAGTGATGAATTGCTAGATTGCTTCTGCAGGACTGGTTCCAATTAATCAAACGATTGTGCTATCTTCTCTCCCCAAGGCACAAGGTTCATTGCATCGAACATAATACATCTACTATCATCTCCTCTCCCTGAAACGTGCGCAGTGACGACGGTATTCTCTTCTTGAGTAGTAGTCCTAGTACGTGCAAAAGGAAATTAAAATGACATGTTGGGTGATTATGTTAATGCGGCCATGATAATCGGTGCCGGCATCGCGCCAGCATTGTCCCACTAGATCCCTAGCAATGCCAACTTCTCGGTTAATTTATGTGCAAATGACTGTGAATTGAGATGACCCATTTGATGCTTGGAGTAGTTTGGAAAACAGTAATTTAGGTCCACAGGTAGAACCCAAAAAGGGCACAGTTGGGACGGAGCCAGAAAATTAACACCAGATCGGGAGATAGAACCTGAGAAATTGAGACGGTGAAGTGAAATTAGCTCTATTAGCTGTTCATCGGTTTAGTGTATTCAACCGATGTTGATATAAAATTATGCCACGTAACGTAAACATAAGTTTGTTTTTTTTCCAATATATTGAACTAATTTCTACTAATAACTGAGATCTATATTACATTAAAAAGCTATAAAATAATAATATATTCTTTCAACCATACTCTCTCCTGTATAGTTGTTTAATGTTTATATAAATTGTTTAATGCTTTGAATCAACTCCTAAGTAGAGTCTGATTTCATGCATTTTTTTGTTGGAATCGATCCCTCTAATATATTGAATCGATTCAATACTTTCCCTCTTCTCATTTAAAGGCTAAAACACAATATTAGATATGGTCTAATTTATATTTAGTAGAGCGACCAATACATGTCCATGTACTTAAGAACATTGTCGTAATTGACATGTTTACTTGTGTTGCACAAAAAAAAAGCACTGATTACCTAGTTTAGGAGCTAGCTTGGTTCAACTAGCTAAAGATTGTCGCAAAAGAAGGAAAGAAAAATCGCCAAAGCAACACAAGACAAGCCTGCAAACCCTCGTGATGGTCTGTAAGGAACGAATCTATAATCAAGTGAATTTATCTTGTAACATATATAGATCGAGACAGAGAATCTTGTAGCTGTTTCCGCAGGAAATCCTGGACATTGTCGATAAATAGTTAACTACCTACCTTTATCCCGGAATGGAGTGGTTCATGTACGTAATCATGTTACCATTATGCCAACCTCTGATAGATTTTTACTTACCATCGTTGACTTTTAGTTAGTTTGAGAAGAAATGTAGCAGCATCTTGTGATTGTGCACACACTCACACTTACCTGTGATCAAAACCTAAATAATTTCGTTTTTGGAAGATGCAAATAAGATCAACCTAGAGGCTAGATGTGATCCTAGCCAACTGAACTAGCTAGGTTCAGAGGAAGAGCCAGCTCTCAAGAACAAACATCTTAGAAGACAAAAGATTGAACATTCTTGCCTACAATATCCACCACCACCCACCATTTTGGCTGTGTCCTATTACTTGAGATATATAGTGGTAATTAACTAGAAACAGTTCCTAAAGCAACTGCTCCACTTGCAAAGTACCATCATATAAGCAATTGTTCCTAAAGTACTCTGCTCTGACTCTTAATTGGTTAAGGACTATGTGAGAAGATCCAAATTAGTGTTGTGATGAATCATTACAATGTTTATAGAGTGATCAAGTAAGTTTGCAAACATCGCGCTTTGACTGGTTTGGTTTTGGGCAGAATTTGAGGATTTTGGGATTTGGGTCATGGATTGAAGTAGCATGAATTGGGTCATTGGATTAAGATTACATGATGTATGTCTTGGCTAATGTAGGTCAAGTTGTGAAAAAATTATGTCTAGAAACGATTTCTTTGTCTTTAGATGTACAAGATCACTTGAAGTCAATTGTGGTCAACGGCAAGGATCGAGGCTAGGCTCAGGGAGGAGTTGAGGCTCAGAACAATTAAAGATGCCGAGCGAGATGGGAGCTCAAGCATGACACGAGAAAGGCAGGAAGTGTTGAAGGTGAGTTTGAATGGCGGGATGACACCATGTGACTTGCACGGGCCAAGTGAGCCGTGGTTCGGTGAAACTGGAATGGGAGAAACTTGGCGGCGTGTGGCAAGCTAGTGGTGCATCTACACATGGCAAGCATGACGATTTCTTACAAAGGTTGGTGAAGATCAAGTCAATGGAGGATATTTTGGTAGTTTAACCAAAATACTAGAAACCTCCTTGGATTAAAACTGTGACGTATGGGTGATGCGTTAGAGAGCAGTTTAGGTCATGGTAGAGCTGGTTTGATCAAGACAGATCAACGCTAAAGATTTAGCGGATACACACTTATGCTTTTGAAAAGCGTGCATAAGTGAACTTGTGTGAGTAAAACTCGTGTGTGAGGGGTTAATAGGTTTCTCCCATTGTAATAGTGGATAGGATCCATTAAGGGATGTAAATGGCTAGTTGTCCACCTATAAAAGGGATTGGAATAGATATATGTAGGGGTAACCATCCAACCTCTCTCTCTCTCATGTGTGCTCTCTAGGTTAGGGTTAGGATTTGAGAGTGAAGCACTTGGTGTGCTCTTTGTCCTTCAAGGTGGAGTGGTTATAAAATCTACATTCTCAAGTAAGTAATACATCAATCTTTACGTATTTCCATATATCCAACTTGATTTGCCCTTGATTTGGCCTCAAAGTATGATTTCTTGATCCGAGGGTATTTGAGTTGATTTCTTTGGTGTTCTAACTTGCTGTGACATGTGGAAATACAGAATACATCTAGACCCATCTTCATCATCCACCCACGAGCAAGTTGTATTCACCAATTTTGATTTTAACTCGATTTTGGTGGAACCTTCCAATAAACTGAAAAAGGTATCAACTTTTACCATAATTTTTATGATCGTTTGTTGGAATAGGTTCAAATACTCTAGAGAAGATCCCTACAAAGTTTCATATCATTTGGATCTACGGATCAAAATTTCCATCAATTTTCGTTTTGAAACGAAGCTGAAAAACAGACTCTACTCTGTTCACCGTCTGAATTTTCGACCACAATAAGGCTTTCGACCACGTTCAAGTTTTTGACCACATTGTCTCTCTTCGACCACGTCAGTTTTGACCACATCAGTTTTCGACCATGTTGGTTTTCAACCGCTCTCTGGTCGTTAACTACTCGAGTTGAATTTCGACAATGTTGGTTTTCGACCACTCTCTAGTCGTTGACCACTCAAGTCGAATTTTGATCACGTTGGATTTCGACCACATTAGTTTTCGATTAAGTTGGTCTTCAACCGCTCTCTTCGGTCGCTGACCACTAAAGTCGATTTTCGACCACGTAGTCAGATTTTGACCACATTGTCAGTTTTTTGACCAGATTGTTTTCCCTGGTGACTGGTTGTGTTCAGCTCTGTTCTCTGTCTTTTCAAGTCGTACTCAGCTCTGTTTCTTTGGCTTTCAAGTGGGATTTCTACCCTAATCTTCATAACTTTATAGTTATCAAAGAAAAGGATAAATAAATACTTGAAATTTTTTTTAAAGATGTCATTTACTTTCTCTATTGTCTATTCGGTCGTATAATTAGATGCTTACTGCCTGCACAATAATTGTTTTACAAGAGGCCAAGCAACCATAATCTAACGTGCTGCCAGCTTGATTCCTGCAGCATGCACCACAGCCGTTGATCATATAGAAATTACGACATGCGGCAAGATGTACCAACATGCTGGGGCTAGTATTGCACTTGAGTTATTTTTATCTAGTTTTGTAGTTACTTTAAGTATATATGGTCTTTGTGGCTATGCTGCAAGTCTGCAACTGGCCATGTACTGCTAACATCTCTTTCTGCAAAAGTGTATAGCTGGCTTAGTTACACCTTGGGATTTGTGTATAATATTGTACTAATTAAGGGGCCAAGCAGGGAGTATAATCTAATGCATTCTAACAGCATTTGCCATTGCTACAAAAGTAGGACAAGAAGGCTGAGCCCTACGAGAAGCCAATGGCTTTATTTTAAAATATCACTACTACTTACAGGCTACTACTAATGCATGCTTTAGGGTGTGTTTGATTGAGCTGTGGCTTCTGAAAAAGCTGCTGTGAGCTGTGGGCTGTGGAAAAGCTGTTGTAGGTTGTGGGTTGTGGAAAAGCTGTAAGCTGTTTGGTTCAAACAAGTATAAAACTTACCTCCTATCTCTATTTTCCTTGAAACAACTGTGAAACAGCTCTCTATTTTCACCATTTCAAAAAGCAGAAAGCCAAAAGCCAAAAGCAGGGTCCAAGATGCTTTCAAAATTGTACTACCCAAAAGTAGCTGCTTCTGAAAAAGCAGCTTCTAGTTTCCACCCCTTTGGTTGGCTTTTGGCTTTTTGGAAGCAAAAGTAGCTCCCAAAAGCTCAACCAAAGGCACCCTTAGACCACCAATTATGAACAATGCAGCAAAGCTGCTTTTGGGGAAAAGGAAGAGAACTTCAACAAAACAAAAGCTCAGCGGTGGGTTCTTTTCGGATACTACATGCGGCATATGGTTTTTAGCTCTAATGTGAGTATTTGTATGAATGAATCCAATGCTGATAAGTTACTTTAAAATAATGGTGGAAAAACCGTCCCATTTGTTTATTTGAAAGAAAACATAAGCTAAAAATAAGGAGACATATGAGCATTGTACTGTAATTGATATGAAAACCGTTTCCTAGTTGGTGCACTAGATAAAAATGAAAAACTAACTCGACTCAAATTTTGGTGGAAAAGTGAAGAGGAGAAAGGCAATTAAATTCAATTAGTCATTTTTTCTCCTCTAAAACATATAATTAAAAATAAAATATGAAATATTTGAGTGTGCAACATATTAAGAAGGAACAATGCTGGACAACATTTGGCAGCCTTGATCGATGGAATTGTTGGAGGTGGCACTAACCAGCCGAACCATAAAAGAAAATTAAGCAGAAGCGTTCATTCATGTGACTATGTGACCACATTTTTATGTTCTCAACATGTGAGCAACTTGATGTGTTCACCTGCAAAAAATTTTCCCTTCAAACAAAGTCAACTCCCAAAAAATGGAGGCGCCCATAGAGATCACGCACGGGCAACCCCTGGTGCCTACCAGAGACATAAAAAAAAGCTTAACATTAGATAAAGTTGGAGCAAATAAGTGAAAAAATACTAAACAATCCTATTTTTTTAAATCAAACAGCTATATATATAGCATTTGCGCAACTTGTTTATTTCTTTCTTTTAAAATTTGTACCACACGAAAAACTAGCAACACCAAGGCTCCCATGTGCAGCTAGAATAGATTAGCTAGTAATTGTGTTGTTAATTAAGTTATCATGAGGTCTTGTACAATGGTGTGATGTCAGTTGTCTATAAACCTTGTCACGAACGATACGAAATGATGTAGAGGAGAGAGGGGAGAGAATAGAGAATTGGACCGTCTATTATGCAGTAGTCGACTGTAATATGGTAAACAAGACACATTATGTCATGAAGAAGTTATCTATAAAGGTATACAAAAAGACAATATATTGTATGAGCCGTCTTTAGTGCAATCTATAGATGACATAGAGGATATTATAAATATCAATTGTTTATACTATTGTATATGTCCTAATGGTCATATTAACTAAAGCTTGGCATCTTAGAACATGTAAGGTGGTTGCTTCCATACTTAGCTTCTTCGTACGCGGTTCTTAGCCCAGTGGATGAGGTATGGGAGAAATTTTGAACGGAAGAAAACTTAATGATTAGTTTTTTCAGGTCCCGTGCAATTGGAGATTTATATATGCACTACATTATGTATGTACATTTAATCTAGTCATTTTCTCTCAGCTGACCAAAACATAAATAGAAAAAGAAGTAACAAGAAACAGCAAAATTGATCAAGCATTTATTATTTAAGCGATAATTGTGACTTTTGGGTAATCCCTGTGAGGAGCTTGTCAAAAATTAGCAGCATATAATTATTTATATTTTTTATAATCAATACAGCTTCGTTTGGAAGCTTTTCTAAACCAACCAGACACTCACCTCAAGTAGGACGCTGCAAGTTCACTTTTTTATTGACTCAGGCATCGTATATCTGTGCTTCACTGTGGTTCTTTTTTTTTTCAGAATTTGATGTATCTCCTGCAGCAATTCTCATTTATAAATCAATATTTGGGTCCATCAAAATGATAGACAACTTGAATAAAGCATTGTTTAAACACATTAATCTTTTGAAAGTTGTTTAATCGCATTAATCAAGTGGATGTCGTGCGAGGCACATTCGTTTTTGGCAGTACTATTTGCTTTTTCAAGCCTTGAGGATTAGCTAGCATAGCGTTAACTATGACTTCCTTTTTCCAAGAAATATATTCTAGTTTGTGTGCATTATTATTTGCGTTATATATCGTCAACTTGCCAATTTGATCAGCACAGTTGGAAAACCTTAGCCTGTCAAGATGAACTCCATCCTTTTGATGTAATAATAATATAACTATAAAATAGAACTTTTATATGGAGAATATTTCTAGCTTGCTTTGGAAACATGATTGGATAGAGCAATGAATAGACTCGCCGAAAGCGCCTATGTGCCATCCCAAGAGTCCAAGAACACAGGGAAATAATGGATTAGGGCATCTTCAATAGTAAGACGACTTAAGACCGCAAACTAATGCAAATAGTGAGAGTGTGAGATAGAAAATTATGGTGATAGTATAAAATAGTTAGAGAAATTATTTACTGTTAGAGAGGCTATCTCTAGTGTAATCTTTAAATGCGGTGAAGCTTTAGACACAATTGTAAGAAATAGACTATTATACATGTCCTTAATCTAGCTCATCTGAACAACCTGACTTAGTCTTTAAAAAGTCAGTGCAACCATCTGCAAAGCAAATTATAGCGACAAATCAGTTCTACATACGATGCACAGTTAATTTTACAACACAAGTTATTTTGCAGCGCACGAAACAAAACTCGTGGAACCGTCCAAAAAAATACCAGAAATAAATATAGTTAATAAAAATCGCTAAACCCAATCGAATCACTGGAGAACTTCTTGATTTTCTCGGACAAGTTCTTCAGAATTTACGGACGGAGAACTGAAGTCCAGCTCGTCCCAAAAGTGCCTTAAGTTAGAATCGAACATGTGTCCTCTAATACAGTAACAACAATCGATCTTATCCGCTGAGTGCCATTGAATTGCTCATTCAGTTAACATCGATAGTGAGATAACTTGTTCCTTAGTGTCGTAGGGGTGGCCCCCACCTGAACCCAGCAGGCTTGGTAGGAAAACTATAAGGCCTAGAATAGACCATGTGTAATGACATAACTGCCCCAGAGGGGGTAACCAGATGTGAGGGTACAACTGTAAAAGCATTCCTCATGGATATATATACGAATACAAGCCATGGGGAGGCCCCCCCAGGCCATTACACTCGACATCATCACTCTCCACCACCATCTCTCTCTCTGTTTGGTCTGTAGCCACAACACTTAGCTAACGAATTAACTGTTCATTAAGCAGGGAGACACAAGAACGAAGGGGAGCTAAAAATTCTCCTAGGGTGTGTTTGGTTGCTTGAATCTCTTTCGTTCTGGCTGGGTGGATCCGTATAATCTGAAAAAGAGCATGTTTGGTTGCCTGTATGAGTGGATACAGCCTGCATGAGCGGATGCAAAAATACGCCCTCATCCTGGATGGGTTGATACGCTCAAAATGAGCTTCACTGGCCATCCTGGATGTGTTGATACAGTGTATCTTATGTGGTCCCACGTGTCAGCCTCTCAAGTTTGGTAGACTGCATCCGCTCATACAGGCAACCAAACAGCATCTCAGTTTTTTTGCATCCGCTCATGCAACCTCACCAAACATCTTCTTTTTCTGAAATACGATTCCACTCAGCCTGCATCCACTCAGTCAAGATATACGATACAACCGTCATCCACGAACCAAATACACCCCTAGTTGATGGCTTGATGCGATCCGAGTGGAGACAGCGAGACAGGTTCATACTGGAGTGGTTAGCTGGCGCGGCGACAACAAGCTTATCTGCTTCAGGCTCCGTATAGCCTAGTTAAGGTGTGACTTAAGCTAGTTTGGAGGGTGAATTAATTAATGAGCTAAGCACGGATTAGCTGCCTCGGGGCGCGTAGTCGCTTGCCGTGCGTTGCTTCCAAGTTCCAAGCCGTCGAGTGGAGAACTTCATGTGATGCCGCGCCACCTCTCCCTCAGGACCACACATTCTCACCTTCTTTTTTTTTTTTTTTGCAGAGATCCCCGTTACTACAGTAGATCGACGATTCAAGAGCCGGCAACTGTTACGTGCCCCACGAGATTGAAAGCCTAGGAGGGGTGGATTTTTTGGGCTAATGGTTTATGGTTTGAATATTTGAATTCTAACTATTTGTGAGAGGTAGTACGTATAGAAAAATAGTTGTATGTGATTTTGACCAATACAGTTAAACTCAGTATACTTTTTACTATAATTTTCCTGTTGACCTCACTTTTAAAAAAACGCACAGTTTAAAAGCTAGTTACTGTAGATAGTACAAGCATAAGCCGGTTAAAAGTCGAAAAGAACTCAGCCGAGATTTGGGAAGAAGAGAACGAAGACAGCGAATGGGAAGAACAGTATTGGAGATTTCTGAGATAAGTTGTTTGATGTATTTTTCTCGATACCCCTCTTACCCACAATACCTTAATAGACTTCTCCCTCAGGAATGGACTAAGGCTAACGCTCTTACATGGGCTGGCCCTGGCCGTTTTTCACCTAGCCCATTCGGATTCAAGGAACCGTTGATTTGGTCACCATATGCGTTGACTCCGTCAGCCAGACTCATGTTCAGTTTCCTTTAGCTTCATGTTGGAATCGATAGCTTCAGGCGCCGTGATATTCTCAAGTTCAATCTCCTTCAGCTTCAGATTGACGTCGACGGCTTCAGGCGCCATGACATCTCTCCTTCTTCAATACTGGCTTGTTCCCAAGCTGGCGTCTATGGGAAGCGGCTTCTAAGCTCAATATATATGGTGGTGATCGGTTCGGCTGAAAAGCTCGTGGCTCATGGCTGAAAACACTGTAGCTGACAAAGACTTATTTACCATAATTAAATTTAAAAAAATTTAAAAATAGAAAAAACATATTAGCCCATCACGTATAATGTAAACAAATACGAGGAAAAAAAGAACCGGTAAAAAAACTCAAAAAAAAGCCAAAAGTTCAGAAAAAGACAAAATTTATGAATAATGCAAAAATAAGCTGAAATCAAAAGCTGAAGCCATATTGAACAGGGCAACTAGTTTTCCCAAGTCGCCATCACTGGAGACTCACCTGACCACTAAATCAAGTCTTGGTAGTGATGTAACACAACTGCAGACCTAATGTCATTTCGAAGGCCATCCACAAATTGAGTCACAAAGAAAACTGCATTCCAAGAAGGATGATGTGCATCAGGTTTTGCATCAACTCTGAGAACGGATCAGTATACTCAGCCACAGAGTTGGTTTAATGCAAATGGTTAAACTACTTAATTTGATTTTAGAATTCTTCTCTACCAAATTTAGCACAAACTGTCGCAACAAACTCATCCCACACTGTGTATTTGAGGTGAGCCTGGGATGATTGCAACCAACCTACTATTCTACCCCCAAAATACATCAAGGCCACACTGACCCAGAGATCAGGATTCACTGGGCAGATCCTAAGGGCCTGTTTGGGAGAGCTCTATCAGCTCCAGATTCACGAAAAACAGATCCGGATCCACTTTTCCAAGCCAAACACCTCCAGCTCCAGCAGCTCTACCGTGGATCTGCTCCACCAAAACCATGGATCTGGCTCCAGATCCACCAAATCCATGGAGCACCTCAAGGGGTGCTCCACCAAACTCAAGTTGGTGGAGTTGGGGAAAATTACCCACCATGCCACTGATTACACACAAAAAACGGTTCGATCTTTTATTTCCCTCTTCCCGTCGCTGCGCCCGTCCTCTCCGCGCGCCGTCTCCACCCCCTCCACCGCCCAGCCGCGCGTCGTGCTCCGCCTCCTCCTCTGCCGCGCCGCCTCCTCCTCTGCCGCGCCGCCTCCCCCGCGTCCGCCTCCCCCCGGGCCGGCGCCGCCTCCCCCGCCTCCGCCTCCTCCTGTGCCGGCGCCGCCTCCCCCTCCTCCCGTGCCGGCGCCGCCTCCCCCGCGTCCGCCTCCTCCCGTGCCGGCGCCGCCTCCCCAGCCGCCGCTCCGCCTCCTCCTCTGCCGCGCGCCGTGCCCGCCCACGGCCAGCCGCCGCGCCGCCCCTGGCCGGCCGCCGCGCCGCCCCCGGCCGGCCGCGCCCGCCCCCCAGCCGCCGCTCCGCCTCCTCCTCTGCGCGCGTGCATCTCAGCGGGAGGAAGAAGAATGGAGCTCTCCACTGACGCGTGGGGCCCAGGTGGAAGTGAGATAGAGAGGGAGGTGGAGCTGTACCAAACACTTTGACGAATCCCAGATCCACGGTGGATCCAGGTGAATCTGGTGGATCTAGGTGGATCTGAAGCTGGTGGAGCTCTCCCAAACAGGTCCTAAAATATGACTCACATCTCAGTTGCCACACCTTTGGGTTTTCACCATCAAATTGAGGGAAATTGAGTTTGGGTGGGTGGGATACATGGTAAGAACCCGTAGTTCGTGCCTCAGCATTGGTCTGCTCATCAGAAACATGAGAGAAACTTTGAGACCGGTACGTACCCTTGACCGGAGGCATCAAGGGAGAGGAATTCTCTCCAATCATCTTCCCCCGGTGGTAGGTTGCTTCGTGGTGGCCCATGCCAGCCAGGGCATCCTAAATCACTAAATGGCTTTTGTGGGTACCAACATCTCCGCTGATGCCTTCGGCTTGGGGAAGATGCCGAGAAGGTCCACCGGCCATACAATGAGGACTAGGTTGCATGCTATCTACTGAACTTGGGTGCGTAGCTTGCCCATCTCCACTCGCAACTCATCCACCACTCGCTCTACATCTGGTATATCGATCACAATTGGCTTCATCTCCTCCACTGAAGCTGGCGTGGCCACACTCTGGTTCTAGAGTAGCTTGATTGACTTTCCTTGCTCACCTTGGTCAATCTCTCAAGTTGCTACTCCATGTCATCATGCTTCTGCTGCGCTCGGGTGACATAGCGTGTGTTAGGAAATAAACTTGTGCCTTATCTGTGTATTTGTTTCCATGACTGAGTCCAGTCTGGGACCAAGTCCTGCGCTACCACGCAGTCTGGTATAGCGTGAGAAGCGCTCCACTCGGTTATTAGTTTGTTATGCCTAGTAGTATTTAGTGGAGGAACACTCCAGTAGTTCATTGAGTCAGTAGATTGTCTTTGTAAAAGCACATTCTTCATCAGAGAATTCCAAATAAGTTCCTGAGTGAGTTTGCTGGTGAATGTTCTGGGAATTCTGACAATTGGTATCAGAGCCCGAGTTGGCGTACCTGAGAGCATCTCCATGCCTCGAGGACGCACGCATTCGCCGCACCGGCGGTCCTTGTCACCGCCTGGGCGAACTCCTGGAGGCTCCGGCGGCCGCACTGGTGGAAGCGGCGGGAGTGACCGCGGGCTGGTTATATACCGCGTGGTCAAGGAGGCAGGAGGCTCGGCGAACTACCCATTGCTGTCCAAGACAAACTACAATGATTGGTCTCTGTTGATGAAGATCAAACTCCAAGCGCGTTGCCTGTGGAACGCCATCGACCCGGGCATCGCCGAGTTCCATGAAGACCGGATGGCGTTGGACGCCATCTGCAGCGCCGTCCCTCCTGAGATGATCTCCACGTTGGCAACCAAGGCGTCGGCCAGGGAGGCTTGGGAGAGCATCAAGACCATGCGTGTCGGCGATGACCGCATCCGGAAGGCGAGTGCGCAGAAGCTGCGCACCGAGTATGAGGGCATAGCCTTCCGCGACGGCGAGTCGGTGGAGGATTTCTCCATGCGTCTCAATGGTATGGTGAACCAACTTGCTACTCTTGGAGACCCGGAGCCCGATTTCAAGGTTGTCGAGAAACTACTGCGAGCCGCCCGGCCGAGGTTCTCCCAACTTGTCATCTCCATTGAAACCTTGCTCGACACCTCCACATTGTCGCTGGAGGAGCTGACTGGGAGGCTGAAGGTGGCGGAGGACGCACAGAAGTCCTCGACTTCATCTTCCCCGGCCGGTGAAGGGAAGCTCTTCCTAACTGAGGAAGAGTGGCTTGAGCGGTACAAGAAGAAGGAGAAGGATCAGGAGGCAAAACGCGGCGGAGGCGGATCCAGTGGCCGTGGAAGATATCGCGGCGCTCAAGGCCGAAGCCGTGGAAGCGGTGGCGGAGCGAACTCAGAAGCAGGGGCGAGCCGAAGTGATAAGTGCCGCTCCTGTGGGAAATATGGACACTGGGCTAGGGACTGCAGGAGCAAGCCCAAGCGTGAGGCTCAAGTCCACGTGGTCCAGCCAGAGGAGTCCACATTGTTACTACTGCAAGGGGGATGTATCTCCGGACTCTCCACCGACACATATCCACCTACCCCACATTGCTCCCCATCGGAAGCATCGAGTGGCGATTCAAGCAGCGGCGCAGCAAATCTGCCGGCGGTCCCAACGACGAGAGTACTGGTGGCCCCAGCGACGCGAGTGCCGGCGGCCTCAGCAGCGCAAGTGCCGGCGGCAGCTGTGAGAGCTGAACCCGCTCCGGCGCCGTCGCGTCCACTCCGCCCCACCGTTGAGCTGGATGAGCAGAAGGTGTTCGCGGCGTTAGATGACGCCGTGGACCGGGACCCTCGACGCTGGATCCTGGATACCGGGGCCTCAAATCACATGACCGGTTCCAGGACGGCGTTCTCCGATCTTGAGTCAAGCATCACCGGGACGGTGCGCTTCGGGGATGGCTCCGTGGTGCAGATCGAAGGAGTTGGCACGGTCCTGTTCGCCTGCAAGAACGGGGAACATCACACCCTGCCGAACACCTACTACATCCCGCGTCTCACCGCAAATATCATAAGCATCGGGCAGCTGGATGAGAGCGGCTACCAAGTCAAGATCGAGGACGGAGTGATGCTGATCCGGGATGAGCAGCGGCGTCTACTTGCGAAGGTACATCGTAGCCCTGGCCGCCTCTACGTGCTTGAAGTCAATATAGCACGCCCGATCTGCATGACGATGCGCGGATGTGAGGAGGCATGGCGGTGGCACGCCCGCTTCGGGCACATCAACTTTGCCGAGCTGCGCAAAATGGGGAGAGAAGGCTTGGTCCGCGGGCTGCCAGAGGTGAAACAAATTGACCAGGTGTGTGAAGCCTGCCTCGCCGGCAAGCATCGTCGCACACCCTTCCCGCAGCGTGCACTGTTCCGCTCCTCCGAACCGCTCGAGCTCCTGCATGGCGACCTCTGTGGTGCCATTTCGCCACCAACACCGAGCGGGAATCGGTACTTCCTTCTCCTCGTCGACGACTACAGTCGTTTTATGTGGATTGCTCTGCTTCCCACCAAGGACACCGCGTCAACAGCCATTCAGCGCATCCAAGCTGCGGCCGAGAGGAAGAGCGGGAAGAAGCTCCGTGCACTGCGCACGGACCGGGGAGGAGAGTTCACTGCTGCAAGTCTTCAAGAGTACTGCGCCGAGTTGGGTGTGCGCCGCGAGCTGACGGCCCCGTACTCCCCACAGCAGAACGGGGTCGTTGAACGGAGGAACCAGTCCGTTGTCGGGACGGCACGGAGCATGCTTAAGGCGAAAGGTTTACCAGGTATGTTTTTGGGGGGAGGCAGTCACTGCAGCGGTGTACATCCTCAACAGATCAACATCCAAGAGCGTGGGAGGCAAAACCCCGTACGAGCTCTGGAATGGATGCCCGCCAGCGGTGCACCACCTCCGGACGTTTGGGTGTGTGGCGCACGTGAAGGTCACTAAGCCAAACGCCAAGAAGCTCGACGACAGGAGTAAGCCGATGATCTTCGTGGGCTACGAGCCGGGATCAAAGGCGTATCGCGCCTACGATCCGGACTCCCGGCGCGTCCACATCTCCCGGGATATTGTCTTCGACGAGGAAGCCCAGTGGAGGTGGGATGGTGTTCAAACTGCGGACGTCGACACTGAGTTCGTCATCGAGTACATTCCTGTGAGCCAACCGGGTGTGGTCACCACGACCCGGTCGGACATGGAGGAACGAGCTGCACCACCCTCACCGCATGTTTCTTCACCAAGCCCGACGACACAAGCCTCAAGTCCGACGCCGTGTACAAGCACGCCATCAGCCAGTACGCCGCTGGTGGAGTTCGTGTCCCCTTCCTCTGCAGCCGAGGAGGATCTGGATGCCAATCATGAAGGCGCTCCACTCCGCTTCCGCAGCATCGACAACCTGTTGGGTCCATCGACACCACCAGGGCTGGCTGAGAGGGAGATGCAGGAGGAGCTTCTGTTGGTAAGCGGGGAGGAGCCTGCAACCTTTGTGCAGGCCGAGCAGGAAGAGTCATGGCGGAAGGCCATGTTGGAAGAAATTCTGTCAATCGAGGAGAACAAGACCTGGAGGCTTGTTGATTTGCCGGCTGGACATCGCCCAATAGGACTCAAATGGGTGTACAAGTTGAAGAAGGATGCCCATGGCAAGATTGTGAAGCATAAAGCACGGCTGGTAGCAAAAGGGTATGTGCAGAAGGCTGGGGTGGATTTTGACGAAGTGTTTGCACCAGTTGCTCGCCTTGATTCTGTCCGTCTTCTGCTCGCTCTCGCTGCACAGGAAGGATGGATGGTGCATCACATGGACGTGAAGTCCGCCTTCTTGAATGGAGAGCTTGCTGAGGAGGTGTACGTTGTTCAACCTCCCGGTTTCATCATCGACGGACAAGAGGAGAAGGTGTACAGGCTTGACAAAGCGCTGTACGGACTTCGTCAGGCGCCAAGAGCGTGGAACATCAAGTTGGATCGCACTCTCAAGGGTCTTGGCTTCAAGCAGAGTCCACTGGAGCATGGGTTGTATGCGCGTGGGATAGGTGATGAGCGGCTCCTGGTAGGAGTCTATGTTGACGATTTGGTCATTGTGGGAGGTGACAGCATAGTAATTGAGAAGTTCAAGGAAGAGATGAAAGCAAAATTCAAGATGACTGATCTCGGTTTATTGAGCTTCTATTTGGGGATCGAGGTCCATCAAGAAGGAGGCGAGATCACCCTCAATCAGGCAGCATATGCATCACGGATTGTGGAGAAGGCGGGGCTTGTGGGTTGCAACTCATGTGCGACACCCATGGAGCCCAGATTCAAGCTCAGCAAGGACAGTTCAGCACCTCCTGCAGACATCACCGAGTACAGAAGCTTGATAGGAAGTCTGCGCTAACTGGTAAATACTAGGCCAGATCTTGCCTTCTCAGTTGGCTATGTAAGCCGGTTTATGGAGAGACCTACAACAGAGCATCTCGCAGCAGTAAAACGCATCATTAGGTATGTGGCAGGAACAATTCATTTGGGCTGCGTTTACAGAAGAGGCGAGATTGGGGGGCTGCATGGGTACAGCGACAGTGACTTAGCCGGAGACGTTGACACACGCAAGAGTACTACAGGTGTGTTGTTCTTTCTTGGCAAGAACTTGGTCAGCTGGCAGTCTCAGAAGCAAAGGATAGTGGCTCTCTCATCCTGTGAAGCAGAATATATAGCAGCGGCCACGGCGGCATGTCAGGGCATTTGGCTTGCCCGGTTGCTCGGCGACCTCAAGAATTCAGCACCAGAAGCCGTCGGTCTCAAGATGGACAATAAATCTGCATTGGCTCTTATCAAGAACCCGGTTTTCCACGACAGAAGCAAGCATATTCAGACCAGATTCCATTTCATCCGAGAAGCTGTGGAGAACGGGGAAATCAAGCCTGAGTTCATCAGGACTGAAGGGCAACTAGCAGATCTTCTGACGAAAGCACTTCCACGAGCTGTGTTTGAGGAGCTGCGTCAGCAAATTGGTATGTTTTCCATAGTATAGGCACAAGATTTAGGGGGAGATTTGTTAGGAAATAAACTTGTGCCTTATCTGTGTATTTGTTTCCATGACTGAGTCCAGTCTGGGACCAAGTCCTGCGCTACCACGCAGTCTGGTATAGCGTGAGAAGCGCTCCACTCGGTTATTAGTTTGTTATGCCTAGTAGTATTTAGTGGAGGAACACTCCAGTAGTTCATTGAGTCAGTAGATTGTCTTTGTAAAAGCACATTCTTCATCAGAGAATTCCAAATAAGTTCCTGAGTGAGTTTGCTGGTGAATGTTCTGGGAATTCTAACAGCGTGCACGCTCCAGGTTGGGGAACCGGCTCTGATACCAATTTTGTTACGTGCCCCACGAGATTGAGAGCCTAGGCTGGGGATTGGAGGACATTTGGGAAGAAGAGAATGGAGACCGAGAAGGGGAAGAATATGATTGGGGATTTCTGGGATAAGTTGTTTGACGTATTTTCCTCGATACCCCTCTTACACATATAGCAACACCTTAATAGACTTCACCATCAGGAATAGACTAAGGCTAACGCTATTACATAGGCTGGCCCTGCCCTTTTTTCACATTGCCCATTTGGATTCAAGGAACCGCTGATTTGGTCGTTGTATGCGCTGACTCCTTTGGCTAGACTCATGTTCAATTTTCTTCAGCTTCAAGCTAGTTGACATCGATAGCTTCAGGCGTCGTGCCATTCCAAGGTTCAGTATCCTTCAGCTTCAGGTTGGCGTCGACGGCTTCAGGCGCCATGACAGTAATGCATGAGTTTACTTGAGTTGATTAGTTCTCTGCATTTTTGATAGATTTGTTAATGTGAAACGGATTCTAATTGGCTTTGTTTGGAACTACTTGAGTTTGGAAGAAGGAAATATCTACGTTTATTGGACGTTGTGTTTTCTACTGGATTCATGTGAGAATCCTATGCTCCAAACATGACTGACAATGACAAAAAAAAGGCTTGTATTTAGGCCGGCCCAGATCGCCCAAGTCAGCTCTTGAAGTTAAAAACTACACGGGGCTACAAAGCCTGCCTAATTACTTTGCATTAGATCAGGTCCACGTTAAGCTAATCAGCCCAAAAGAGATGCAACTTTCCAGTTAGCTAGCCCACAAAATGCTCAGGTCTAGTCCTCCCAAACGGCCAAACCTGTAGCCAAACGCTGCAGCATGATGAGCTTAATTACCTAGCACGGTAGGGTTCGTGTTTTCAGTTGAAACTTCAGCTAGCCCTTGAAAAGAATGGATTTAACTATCCAGGAATGGGATTTTACTCTAGGAGAGAATCTAGGGTTCCAGACATCATCCTGTACCTGAATCCGATTTTATGATGAAGAGTTACAACAACATGCTAGCTAAGGATCACATCCTGCTGTGCCGAGTTGCCGTACACTTTTCTGCTGACGACGAAGCCACGTGCTGTGCCAAGCTCGTCGGCGGCGACCAGCTTGTGGACGATGACGAGCTTGTGTAACATGAGAGATGCCATCGTGGGCTTTCAGATGGACGTCTACTACTTGCACAGGTCTCTCCATATGGGCCTCTTGGGCGCTGTCAGGGCCAAGACATCTTCAGATTTCTCCTCTCTTTCTCTGGCTGTGTTCTGTCTTGATTCCAAGTCCAAGATGCTGAAGAGAACCATCCTAAGAGATTGAGAGAGAGAAGGAGAAAAAAAGATGAGATTTTATCATGGCCGAATCATGCAAGGAAAGAAAAGCGTGTCGCAATAGCCAGCATGAAGTTTCTTTTCCTTTTTTTTGGAAGCTAAGCATGAAATTTCTTAGCACAGAGGTACTCCTGAAACACAAGACCAACTGTGAGACATGTGAAGGTTATCCCACATTTGTGAAAGTATTTAACTTTGTTTATATCTTGATGTAGAAGTTTGAGTTTGATTTTGTGTTTTGAACTCTCTGTTTTTGCTGCCTAGTTACTAGCAGTCTAATTGGGCTTGAAGTGGTGGTCTAACCAACTAGCGATCTGACCGGTCATGATGGCAGCCTGACCAGTGTGCGGTAGTATACAGGGGCGGAGCCCAATGGGCCGGAGGGGGTTCCCAGGAACCCGGGTCTAAAAAAATTAGTTATTATTAGTAAGCATTCACCCTTTGTGCACCCCCTTGATCCAATATGGTGTACCCCTAGCCCAACAAAATTTGTTCAGCTCTGTCAGTCCAGCCCATTCTCCCAGCGTCACGCGTGGCCCGTTGCAGCACGGAAAGAAACCGAAGGGTCGAGCTCACGGCGTTGGCGTCTTGGCGACGAATCGACGATCCAACTTCTTCTCAGGCGAGTAGGCGACGTTGCCTGCGTGCCGCGTGCGAGCCGCGAGGGCCTGTCCTTTCCGGCTTTCCGCGTGAGCCTGGAGGATTTTCCAGGCGACGTCAACGTGTGCAGCACGCGCTGCACCCTGCACGTGAAAGCCGACGGCGCTGGTGCCGGTTGCTGGCGCGTGGCGACGTCGCCCAGGCGCGGCTGGCGACGGATTCCTCGGCTCCTCGCGGCGGCCGGCGTACGACGGTACGAGGATTGTTTATTCTCCAGCCACCGATCGGAGTGGCAGAAGAAGGATTCAAGGTGTGTAAATATACATGCATATTTTTTTGGCTTAGTTAATTAAATTAAATCACTTATTTATATGTTTAATGAAATAACTCTTAAATTGTAGGTTATGGAAAAGTATCTTAAAAGAAAAACACCGGATGATGCCAACAACACGGCAGTAGGGAATTCATGCCCGGGTGTTGATGATGCTAATTGGGAAGAGAAGATTGAATATGATCCAGGCCTAAGAAAAGAGATTGACTCTTACCATCCTAATCAAAGGGATAGGGTTAGAAGAAAGTACTTGCAAAATGGACCTTGCCAACCTCGCACATTTAATTTTCCAATTACAAAGATATCAGGTAAAGATAGAAAGTTCAATGCAGAATGGTTTGAAGAGTTTGGAAGTTGGCTTGAATATAGCTTGAGAGATGTTTTTCAGCGATGAAGATTGTGAAAACACATTTGCGCAATCGGATTGGTGATGAGTATATGAGTAATTGCCTTATTTGCTATGTGGAGAAAGAAGAGATGAGAAAAGTTACTAACAAGGCCGTTGTTCATCGCTTTATGAATATGACCACACGCAAATATTAGAAGGTAATGTATTTTTTTACATAGTTATTAATTTATTATGTACTTTTTAATTGAAAACTAAGATGCTTATATTTTTTTTTGTTGTAGGCTATTGAAGGGATCAATCATTACTATCTTTGGTTACTATCTTTGATGATGTATTTCAGGATTTGGCAAATCTCGACTATCTTTTATGATCATGATGTTCCGTTTCACTTCTTTTTTAATTTTGGTAAGCACTTTTAATCATTAATGCTAAGTTGTCATATAGTATCGTTCTATCAATGAAGTATTGGTATACAAAGCTATCTACAAATGTTATTATTTAGTATATGCCTATGTAGATATGGTGAAGTGGTGCACCCCCCTCCGTTTTGCTCTAGCTCCGCCATTGGTAGTATAGACAGAGGTGTGCAGTTTGATAATAGAGCGGCAGTATCGTCCTATAGTTGATGGTAGCTGTTGATATTTTAATATCGATCTTACGTATGATTTATTTAGATTCGAGGGAACTCTTATAAGACTCGGCGTATGCACCTACAAAGTAGAGACACGGCAAACTTTATCCTAGTTCGGGCCTTCTCCTCAGAGAATAACAATTCTACGTCTAGTATGATTGCTAGTTGCTAGAAAGTGGATTACAACAGAGAATTACACGAATGGCTAGTGCTATCTTATGTGAATGATTCACCCATCGTCCCCCTCTCCCTTTGACGTTAACCTTTAAAAAGCTGGTGAAGTGACGACAGTTGTAGCGGTTGACGCCTTGACGCTTCAGACGATAACCGTCTAACAGAAGTTACTGTCAAAGAGACACAAGAGGTCGTTCACCGTGTAGCGGTTGTTGTCAGATAGAGATCGTGTGCAGTTAGTGGACTAACACACGTTCTAACTGCATTCTTAGACGAACCGACAATGTAGTTCATTGTCGTAGATAAGTTTGTTGAAGATAGATTCATCGTAGGAATTCCCATGACCACAGAGTGGTCGTAGTAAGACTTACGACTACATGGTCGTAGAAAGAATTACAACCATGAGATAGTCGCATTAAGACTTACGACTATATAGTCGTAGAAGGACTTACGACCATATGGATAGTTGCAGTAGAAGTTACGACTATGTGGTCGTAGAAGGATTTACAACTATATGGTCGTAGAAGTGCTTACGACCATCCTACTATATTTACTTATCGATAAGGGGTATATTCAAGGAATATAATGACGTAATACTTTGAGGATTATTCTATTCTCATCAGTAGCTGTTTTCCAGAGAGGTCTTTGGTGAGTTGCAAGGAGTGGTCTGATCGGCCATTGCATAGTAGTCTGATCGGTGAGCTTTGGGCGGTCTGACTGGAATGGTTGCTACAGTCATACCGACCTCAGATGTTGTGTTGTGCTAAGTTGAGTTGTTTTTGCAAGTGTTAGTCATGGTAGGGTCCATGCAAGTGCGAGTTATAACATAGGTCCATGCATGTGTTCTACTAATGAGAGTCAAGTGCATATTATTTGTGCTTAGATCAATTGCTTATTCTTTGATGTGTATATGCTTGATGATTGTTATGGTCAGTGGCAAGACCGATGCTACGGAAGGGATCCTGAGGCCATGGCGTAACGCGTAAGTCTGGGTGGAACATCATCTTAAGTGGAGAAGCACAGAAGAAAAACATAGATCATGAGGAGGCGAATGTGTGCATGTAGTGTGCTAATTGGACATGTGTGTTTCAAGTAGTTAATTTCCTTAGAGTAGGCGTACGATCTTGGTGGCAAACAATTAGGCATCATGGACTATGGTATGATGTGGTGTACCATATGACTCGAGCGTTTCAAATGATGACGGCCTCGGAGCAGACATACAATCTTGGCAACAAGATATTGGGCATCGCATCTTGTGAAGAACAGTGGGTGGCAGTTGAGAAAATTATCTAATACCAAGTGAAATGGCGATTTGTAAAACCATAGTGTTGGCCTAAGCGGTTTAGGTCATGTCTTTAAGGATGGAGTGTCTCATTAAGCTTTTGGAACCATAGAAGTCACGCTTTGAAAAACATGCAAATATGTGAAATATAAAATCTGCTTATATGTGGGTTACCAGGTTTCCCTATTTGTAGGTGGTGTGATCCACTAAGAATGGCTGGTTATTTAGGATTTGATGTGAGGTGAAAGTCTTCACTATATAAACCTTATTATAAAGAGACATCAATTAGAGATATTATGGTTTCCTTATGTTGAAATCTTGTGTGTGCTCTTTAGGGTTAGAGCTCTACCATCTCGAGGGAGTGCTTGTAAAATATTTCTCTCTAAGTGAAATGAACATCTAATTTTTGACTAAGTTGTACCATGAATCATTCCTTGTGCTTTTGATTTATTTGGCTTTTTTATTTGGATTTCTCTCTTATTGATCTTTCCTAGTGTCAAGGACGTGTAAGGGGTGGATATCTTTTGAAAATCAGATCCCATCCATCTAGTCACCTTCTAGGGAGAGTTCTTGAATATACCCAAGGTTTCTGAAGAGAGATGATTTTAGAGTTTTACTCTTGTGGTGATTTGGTTTGAATTCATGCTGTGATCTAGTCTGCCATGATATGTGAGAACTCATCCAATGTCATCTAGATCATCTAAGACTCAAGAACAAGAGTAGATCAATGTTTTCTTTTTTGCCCCTTTTTGTGTAACCTTACTTGTTTTGGATAAAAGTCAGAACTTTGGCATTGATCTTCATGGTCCATATTTGGAATATATTCATGACATCCTTGGGAGGACTTGTGCCAAGTTTCACTGCATTTGGATCAATAATTTGAGAGTTAGGTCTTTTCTTAAATCATGTGTAGTGTTGTCTACACTGTTTCTTGGTGAGAGATCATACTTTAAGGAATGGTTACATGTTGTTGATGATACTTGAAATTTTCTTTGAAAAAATCATTCACTCCTTTCTGGCTCATTGTATCCGATCCTACACCACACGGAGAATACGAAAAACTCAGAAAGATTAATTATCTTTCTTTTCTTCTTGCTTTCCATTCGAGAGATCGCGTAGTTAAGATGACAGGTAAAAGGGAAGCACCGTGATTAAGACATCAAGGTGGTTATTAGTTAATTAAGCAATGGTCCTTAATTAAATTGACTCACACCATTAACTGATCATAGGGTGAATTTAGAAAGAAACACGAGCTTGTCCCACACCTTTTGTGCTGTTAATTAGATGATCGTCTTGGACGGTCGAAATCGACGGAGGTGAGAAAAGAACTTGCAACTTCCTGTTAGAAACAGCTATCCAGGCAGATCATATATCGAGCCCTAAAAGGCTAAAACCTCACAAATTCTACGAAGGTCAACAGTTAGATAACGAAACCTTTCATTAGTACATCAATTAGTCAGCAACCCAAACTGTTCATAGAAATATCACTATAGTCACTTTTTACAAATTTAGTTTCTAAATATCTGTTTTTACAAATTTAATCCCTTTGTGGACCTATCAAACTCACCAGGCACCCTCGGCAGGGCAGGGTACCTACCAAGTAGTGGTGGCTTGGCTGCATACGGCTGTAATGTGCAGCCTAATTAGCCCTAAGCATATTTAATTAGTACCAATCGTAATTAATTAGTGCTAATTAAAGTACTAAATTAATTGCATTTATTTAGTTCTGATCATATTTAATTAGTATTAATCATAATTAATTAGTGCTAATCATGT
Organism: Dendrocalamus latiflorus; assembly: GCA_017311315.1. Taxonomy (NCBI): domain Eukaryota; kingdom Viridiplantae; phylum Streptophyta; class Magnoliopsida; order Poales; family Poaceae; genus Dendrocalamus; species Dendrocalamus latiflorus. Next base: position 4,796,152 of record CM029617.1, read on the forward strand.
CGATGCTATTAAGAGCAAGTTTAATAGAAGAGGTGGCTGCCACCTCTAAGACTAGCCAAATAAGCAAAAAGAGTACATGTGGCTCATGATGGAGGTACCTAATACAATAAGTTGAGTAGAGGTTACCTCTACTAAAACACTCAAACATTTAATACTTGCATAAATATATCAATTAAACGCGTGGAGGTAGCTAATACAATAAGTTAAGAACTAGCATCGCCTCCAAGCTGCCCCTAACTCCTCGTATGATGTGCTAGAGGTCACCTCTTATATAAGGGACAGCTTGCCTCTCTCTCCTCTTTTCTCTCTTCCACTTAGGATTGTGCTGACGTGGATTTCGCTAGAAGCGACCTAGTCAGCATTATTGTACTTGCTCTAAGAGTACATGGTATTTTATTTCACTTGCAATTACTTAGTACTAATCATATTTAATTAGTGCTAATTAAATCATTAAATTAATTGTATGTTATTTAGTGCTTAATTAGTGATAATATTATTTAATTAGTACTAATCATAATTAATTAACGCTAATAATGCTAGTGCTAATAAGCATGCACAATATTATATTGCACTTGCAAGGTGGTGCCCAATCTAGTGAACCTCTCACATCACAGCTTGCACAATGATTTTTTTATTAGATTTGAAAGTATTTTATAGTGATTGAACAAATAAGCACTACAATGATTAATTTAGTGCTTTAATCAGCACTAATTAAATATGATTAGCATTAAATAAAATACGGTTAATTAGTGCTTTAATTAGCACTAAATAATGATACTTAGTACTAATCAAATATGCTTAGCGCTAATTAAATCGCTAATTATGGCTGCACAATGCAGCCACATGCAACCGAGTTGACAACAGGTGCTCTGTCGAGCTACGAGCTCCCCTAACTTGGTAGGTCCACAGAAGAAGTTAGATTTACAAAAAGGGGTATTTGAGGACCAAATTTAAAAAAAATGCTGCTACATTGATTTTTTTACGAACAGATCCAGGAACTCAGAATGCCGACACTAGTAGTCAAGTACGAGAGTATGGCTTAGTTTTTTTAGCTTATAGCCTATGGGTTCTCCTGAACAAACAAACTAGATGGTTTCTCTATCGCCGCTTTCAAAATTGTTTATCGGGACAGCCTTTTCGAAACAGTTTATTGCTTTATCGGCATTCAATTTATTCGTACAAGCGTTCATACTAGAATCAAAAGCTATTAACCATAGTTGAAAAGAACACACCCTATAACTCGAGCATTCAATGTTCATACCTGTACGAAGACAGTCGGACGTGGGCATGAGAGGGAGCAGTAGCTAGCTAATCACGCTATTAGAGGTTATTAGCTTATCAGTCATATCTAGGCAGTTAGGGCATCTCCAATGGTCTGAGTCAGCTAGCTATATGCATGTACACATCAGCATATATCATATGTGGAGGAAAGAGAGTATGCAAAAAACAATCGAGCCAGCTCTTCCTTAAGCACTAGTCTATAACGCCAAACGAGGCAGTCTCTATAAATTTTGTGTGTGCATGTAAGCATCAAATAGCTATCCTTATAGATAGTTCTTTAGAATGCTAATTTTAGTGTGTACTATATAGATGATGTGGAAGTTTTATAGTTAGTTGCTAGCTATAACCATTGGAGATGTCCTTATATAGTACTACCAGTGACAGGTGATAGACATCGAGTTTAACTTTGGGATTGCAACTGTTGCACCGGGTTGTTAGTTGGCGACGTGTTAATGACGGCGATCTTTCTCGTCAGCTTTTACATATCCGCGAGACTGAGGCCCAACTAATTTTATATTTATTTTTAGTTTTAATTTCTTCAAAAGTTAAAATATATAGGACGACTTCTACAAATAGCCTCCAAATAGCTTTTTGATTTAAAAACCGTAGGTATCACTCGTGTCACGTCTCCATCATCTTTCGACGTCTAAAAAACATGAAACAAAACCACCAACTATAGTCAAAAGGCACCGTCACAACCTAAAAGAAAAATGTATGAGTGAGAGCAGGTGATTTTCTCCTAGCGACATCTTGGTTGAAATCCTGCTAAGTTTGTTATGCAAGTGAGTAGGACTTGCATGGCAGAGAAAACATTGGGGGGGGGGGGGGGGGGTTCTTTTTGGATTCTGGCTTTTAATTTAGCTACAGTAATTATCTTTTAAATAGAGTATTTTTTCAAGACGAGGTTTATAAGTCGATTATAATAGACGCTATACCCATTTTAGCTATATCAGCAAAAATCACACGCAAATATCTTTCTGTACTTTCTCACGAACAACAAGAATTTAAAATTTTAAACCATAAACTATAAACCACAGCATAAAAGAACAATCAAAGAACAACCAGGGTTAGATCACAAAAGCAAATTGAAGCAGGCATCAATGGTATCCTCTACACCAACCAGTTTTATTATTCTTCTTACTCTCATTTTTTTACTTCTAATAATCGAGCCAAATGCAACAATTCACGACTCAATCTCCTTCATCCTTCTATCTCAAGTTCTTCCTCCAAAACTTACCTTACAGCAATTATTTGGTGGAGAGTGGAGACATGGATTTCCAATTTCACACACTATATATCTGAAATATCGAGATTTGTGTGTATGCAATTCTAGACATTTGCTAGTGGACGTACTTGATTGCGGATGTATCCATGTTTGCGTCGCAATCAGGATTCTATTTTGCTACCCTAGTTTCTACACTAGGCCAACAAAAATATAAAAAAATTAAACCTAGTAGTCGTTTTCAAGTATCATTAAGAAAACATTCTCATGCACCCATCCATCTGTTCCTGAAAGGCTCATATGGTCTCTCTTTGAAGAAATAAGAGTGAGGAAGAGAGAGAGAGTGCTTTTCTCAGCTGCGACAGGTGATTTATAGTTGCGGTTGATAGTTTTTAACTTTGATGTGAGTGTTTATGTAAATAAACCAAGCGCCGATAAACTGTTTCGAAAAAGTCATCCCGATAAGCTGCTTCAAAATAGTGTCAAAGAAACTATCCTGTTTATTTATTTAGAGACTATAAGTTATAAGTCATAAGTTAAAAAGAATGAACTCAAGAGCTATACCTAGAAGGAAGGACGCGATCCAAGATAAACAAATCTACACAACATGAAAATATTCGTATTGATTTCTAAAAAAATCAGAAATCAATATGAATAACTAGCTTCTTTACTTTCCCGCTTTCGTCTCCCGGTAAAGTAAAGATTAATAGACATTACGTATTCACTTCCCTCACTTCTATTTTACACGTGTATGTGTACTCGCACAGTTCTTCACACACAAACAGAGCGTCTGTTTATCTACCTCTGCATGGACGCATAAGCCGAGGAGATGCAGCGGAGAGGAGCAGAACAAGGCGTCACTTACCCACCATTCCCGCGACCCGGGGTTGACTAGTTCCATCGATATCACTACCACTCGGGCCCCACCCCACCAGTCCCCACGCGTCAGTCACCGCAACGCGGCCAACCCCACAGGAGAAAATGCGCTGCAGCAGCGGCCTCCCCTTCCAGATCCGGCGTATCGAGTGTGGCGGTGCGCGGCGCGACCCGACCCAATAGGAGTCGGGCTCGGTGGGTTCGGGTCCGGGGCTCAGGTGGGGTTCGGCTCGGATGGTCGGTGGCAGTGGCCACCCTAGGGGCCGGCTATATCAGATGCTGGGGGGAGGCGGAGGCGGAGGCGGAAGTGTCGGCGCGGGACTGGGTCTCGACTTCTCGGCGGTGATTCAGGCGGCGGTGGTCAGTCTCGTCCTGTTCTCCGCGGCTGTCGTTGCCGTGCGCCGCGCCGCGTCGCGGTACTTCGTCGTCGAAGCCGCCGGGTTCGCCGCCTCCTACGACGACCACCACCACAATCCACCCGCCTACCCGATGCCGCCTCAGGGGGATCAACAGCTCATGGCGCAGGGGCAGGCCGCCGGCGGGGAAGCGGCGTCGTGCGCCGGGTGCGGCGGCATCAGCACCAAGAAGTGTTCCGGGTGCAAGCGCGTGCGGTACTGGTGCGTGCCCTCCCCTTCCTCCTTCTTCCCCCTGTTACTTGCAATGGTCTAGCACTGCATGTGATCCTACATTCTTACTGAGTTCCTGCGAAATTTGTCGCTTCCGTTGTGTAATTCGGTGGTTGGTGCCTACAATTGCACCATCTACACTAATAATCCACCAGTTAAAATTATCCTACATCCACCCAACAATTACCTGCTCCACAGTCATGACCTTAACTACGTCCACACCACAATATGCACCCAGAAATACACCATCATAAAAACGTGCGCACCAGATTAACTCTCCTCCATTCTCTCTCCTTACTCAACCATATCCGACGGTCATCCTTCAATGGATCTGCAGTACCCCTCCCCTCCTCCCCCGCGCCTCCCCCATCCTCCCTTCGCCGACACGCCGCGCCCCCCAAATCCCCTAAAACCCTACTACGCCTGCCTCGCCCTCCCCCCGCCGCCGCAGTGAGATGCCGCCGGAGACCGACGCGGCCGGCCTCACGGCGACCGTCCTCTCCGCGTTCACACCCAAGGCGGCGGCGGCGGTCTCGTCGGTGGCGCACTTCCTCCGCCGCCACGCCGGCGACCACCCGCGCGTTTTCTTCGCCGAGGCGCTCCCCTCGCTCCTCTTCCGCCTGTTCGTCGCCTCCCCCACCTCGCCGTCCTTCATCGACCTCGCTGCCGGCAACGCCGCGCTGGCCGACCTCCTCGCGTCGCTCCTCTCCCCCTCTGGGCCACTCCTCGCCGCCGTTTTGGCTGCGGATCGTCACGCCCTCCTCCGATTCGTCTTCCCACCCGAGCGGCTGCCCGATTGGCTCCGCTTCGCGCTGTCGTCCGCCGCCGCCTCTGATGAGGTGGTCTCGCCGCTTCTCGCCGGCCGCATCGGCTCAGAGCTCCACCTCTCGGTATTCGAATACTACCTCTTCTGGTTCGCGTACTACCCCATCTCTGCCGCCACGGCCCAGCGATTGCGCACCGCCGCGCGGTGGCTGTGGTACACTGCTGCATCAAACTGTCAGTGATGGTGTGGACGCTGCTGAATCCTTCAGGCGAGCCGAATTCTTTGTGCACACGCTCGTGCAGTTCTGGCTTGTTGGGGCAAACTGTCAGTGATGGCGTGGATGCGCGCAATGTGTTTGAGGGAATGCCTTCAAGGAAGGAGTCATGCGACAGCCCTGTTGGCTACTGGAATCCGTTGATACAGATACCGCTGTATCGGTTTTTGCTAAGGACGTTCTTGTTCTACCCCATGGGTGCAGATATAAAAAACACTGCCCAGGTTTTCTCTGCATGGATGGCCTATATGGAACCATGGAAGGTTCAGCAAGAGGATTTGGATGAGTATAATCTACCACCTCCAGGTGTGCGAAATGTGCATCGAGTTAGTGAGGGAAAGAGACAAGGGTGTGAGGCAGTGTACACTCCAGCATGGCAGAGCTTCGTGCTGTCCAACTATTTGTTCTACAGTTCATTGGTAGTGCATTTTATGGGTTTTGTTCATAAGTTTATCCATTCTGATGTAGCCTCAGTCTTGCAAATGGTATCAAAGGTTAGTGCAGAGTTATTCATTTTTTGATGCATCATATTTTCATGAATTTTCTAGCTACATGTTTGGTCAATTGTTGGGTGGATGTAGAATAATTTTAACTGGTGGTTTATAGGGGTAGAGATGCATTACGTCCGCATGCATCAAACTAAAAAGGATATCTGTCAGAATTACTGCTGTTTGTGCACCTGCATATGCAAATATTAGTGTAACCTATCCTATTTATAAATTTACCTTGTTTGTTTAGCTTTGCATACCAATATCTAATCCTAACCTTATATAACATCACTTATGTGGGCTGAAGTGCCGAACACTTGAGGAAAAAGCGTAAGGTGGTTTCTGTTAGTATATCCGTAGCTTAGTTGCAGAGCCCCTGAATTTTTATTACTATAGCATTTTGTTGTTTGGATAATTCTTATAAATTGTAATTATTTTACAGTTTGAGCTGTTTTGGTTCAAGCTAGAAAATAACTCCTGAGGAATATAGAAAGTAGAAAGTTACTAATAGTACTTTTTTGGCCAAGTTTATTCAATAGCTATCTGTCTATCTCAGTTCATCCTGCATATGTGCATTGAACCAGCAAAGTAAGTTAAGTTTGTTTAAAATAAAGGGAAAATATATGTCTATATTATATGCACAATGGATAAAATGTTTGATGTCATGTTCCTCGTGTCTTTCTATATTGCATGGAGACATTTACTTGGTACCTAATATTCAATCAATGGCAATGGGAGCCCCATTAAATCTTCATTTTTTTTTTGCTTTCTGAATGCCTTCTATGCTTTTCAAGTCTGAAGGTAGAATGGTTTGGATTTACCATTTGCAATTAACTACATGCCGTATGTCATGAACTCAGGAGTCAGGATGCAACTTTTTTAATAAAAGAAACTTTTTTACATGTATCTGAGTGAGGTGTCAATGCTTGCAGTTTTCAATCAGAAAACCTTGTATGATGCCTACAAAAAGAGGACCAAGAATATAGAAGTTGACATGGATGCATACAATAAAGCAAAGGAAGCTGATCCTGAATTTTATCGTGACGCTTCAAGTCTTCAGTATGGGAAGGTACTGCTATCATACTCAACAAATGCTTTGTGGGATTTCATAGGTGCTTGTCGAAAAGATACCTTATTGACAGTTCGGTATCTTTGCGTTGGTGTTGCACAGTTGTCTAAGGTTCCGGAAGAAAACATTGACAGAATGGTCAATGAACTCAAGGAGAGGGACGAGAAGCGGAAATCCTTCAGATCTGAACATGAATTCTTCAGATCCATTTATAACCATTCATGGCGTCCATATTCACCGATATGTTAGTATTGCAAGATGTACAGGTTGTCTTCTACTTCTCATTTAACAACCATAGTTTGTTCTACAATTTGTCAAATATTTTTGTTTTTGAAAGGAGACATGACAACATATTGGCCGATACTTTAAATTGGCTGACGAGCGGCGCGGTGGCCATGTCGTTCCTGTCCGTCTGTAGCGCCGTGTCCGTCGCGGGCGCGTTCTCCGCGTTCGCGGCCATCTCGGCGTTGTCCGTGCTGTTCGTGCACAGGTTCGTGCCGGAGACGAGCGGCAAGACGCTGGAGCAGATCAAATATTATATATTGCAGATATTATATATTATATATTGCAGATCAACAAATTTTATCTTGTTTTGTATTTTACCGTAGCGTTAGCACGGGCCGCCTCCTCCTCCGCCTCCCCCGAAGGACGCCGCCTCCGCCGCCTCCCTCGAAGAAGTCCATGTTCAGCTGTTTTGCACTTGGTGAATTCGACTAGGATTTGAGTGATGTGGAAGAGGGATTTGTTCCTGTGCATATATTCATTGATTGATATCTTTAATTACCACGAATTCGGTGGTTGAAATTATTTTTGAGCCTTGATGTGTTCTCTAGTGAGATGACTGCAGCCATGGGCAGTGGGTCGGTGGCTCCGCATTCCTTGGGCCATATCTTATCAATGATCCTCACTGGGTCATCGAGCTATTAAGGTCCACCTCTCTTCCTCTGCACGAGTACTCATTTTAGTATGCTTTTCCATGTAATTCATATAATTCTTTTTGTAAGACCACTTGTTGGAAGTCGAAGACCACCAGACTGTTTACGACCACTTTGTGGCGTATACGACCATTTTGGGCATGGTCGGAGGTCGTTCAGGTCATTTACGATCACGTTGGCCATAGTCGAATGCAGCTTCGACCAGTTGTCATGAGCTGAAGCGGTTGGAAGTCGTAAGTTGAAGCTACGACCACGTTGTAGTGGGCTGCGGTCGAAGGCGGCGCTCAAGTCTACGACCACGTAAGAAGTCGGCAGAGTTCGACCACGTTGTGAAGCGGTCGAACGAGGTCGGGTCTGAGCATTGCTTGGCTTGTAAGTCGTAGCAAGCTACGTGGTGGTCGTAGCGATGTGTGTGCGGTCGTAGGCTGTGGGAAGTCTTTGGTGAGCTCGAGTGTTTCTCTATTTGGTGCAACAGAGCGGTCGTTTGGGTCTAGACTTTGTGCGGTAGAGTCGTAGTGGCTTGTGATGGTCGTAGCAAGCTACAGTAGATTTACGACACAGCAATTCTACTATAGACAGGGTCGAAAGGTGTTCGACCACGGCGGAAGCGGAAGACGGTGAGGTCGAGAAGAGAAACGACCACTTCCCAGAGAAATCGAAGGTAATCTGAAGGCTTACGACTGCAACAAAGTTTGTACGTGGTCGTAATGAGACTACGACCACGTTGTAAGAGGGGTTGCCATCACGTTGAAGGCTACGACCACGGTGTAATTGATCGTAAGGAGCAGCGACTTCAGCAGGAAGATCTGAGCGGTCGTAAACGTGGTCGGAAGGACTTACACCACGGCAAAATCTGAGCAGTCGTAAACGTGGTCGTAAGGACTTACACCACGGCAAAGCTACAATAACTTTGCATGATGGTCGTAAGGAGGAAGATCGTGGTCGTAAAGCTAGCAGGCGTGGTCGAAAGGCGGTCGACCACGGCAAAATCGAAAGCAGGTGTGATTGGGAGCATCTACGACCACGAACACGCAAAGTCGAAGGTGGTCTGAAGACGTACGACTGCAAAGAAGAAGATTAAACGTGGTCGAAGGAGGCTACGATCACGTTGTGAAGGTTTCGACCACGGTGAACAGTGATCACCAGCATCACTGCGTGGTCGTAAAGAGTTGCGATCACAGTAACTCGAGAGCGGCTGAAGGAAGACAGTGCAGCGATATAGCGGAGCGGTCGTAAACTGATACAGTGAAGTTACGACAACGACTCAAAGCGATCGGTGCCGAGTTTGAGTGGTCGTACGGCGACGTAAGCACTCGGAATCGGTCATAAACGACTCTAAGTACCCCTCTATAATACACCAAAATTTTCTTTACTAAATCCACCCCCCTCAACCACCCCCACAGTCATGCCTAATCTAAGTCCACCCAGATTTGTCCATGATCTGCATCTCGCCGCCCAGCGCGTAGAGGCAGGGGCGAACCCACAGGGTATGCCGGGTGGGCCACTGCATACCCTGGGGCCCAGCAGTAAGTCATACATAATATAGATATTACATGTAAAAACAAAAGAAGAAAAAGCTTAATGTGTTTCATATTTCTTTATGTGACAAAAATGTTTGTTTTCTTTGTAGCCTCAAGTTTAAACAATGTGGGGATGAAGAAAGTCGTCGGTGGGTGAGTCCAATGATGTTGTCACCTCCTCAAAGGATCAGTCGTTATGTGACATTTATTATATGACAAAAATATTTGGTTATACAATATATGAGACGTGAATATTAATGAATCTGATTGTTCGTTTTATTTTTTACAAATTTTATCTTGTTTTGTATTTTACCGTAGCGTTAGCACGGGCACTATACTAGTAATCTTTAAATGTTCTTGGCTTTGGCTTCCCATACTGTGAATTGCGATTTTACTGTTGTTTCTTAGGCTCTTGGGAAATTGTTGTTTGGGGTGAGTGATTTCGTGGCTCATGTGTGTGGATATTCGCAATTGCTTTCTACTCTTGCCAGGTTCTTGCGTGGGGTTTCTGTAGTTTGACGTTCTGCCGAGGGTGCTTTCATGGGATATGCAGAGAACAGATGATCTTGCGTCTTGTGTGGTTCTTGTGCTTAATTTGTGTGATTTAGTTGTTTAGTTGTGTACTTGTAATGCATACCATAGAAAGAGTAAAATGCACCACACGTCACACTTGTAAGTGTTGGCCCAGCGACGTGTCCAAACGCACATACACGGTGGTCGTAATGCACACGAACACCTCCGGGCAACTCAAGACGCAAGAGTTTTTCCACTACATCAATCTGCACAACTTTTTTCATTTTTTTTCTATTTATAGATCAGATTAAAAGTATACACTGGCTAACAAAACTACTCAACTCTTCCAGTCACGATCTCAATGACTTGCACTCTCCCCACTACTTGAACAACTCGTTCTACTAACCAACTCACTCAGTTTAGTGGACATGATTAGTTATGTGTAGACTAACTGCTACCTGACCGAGTCTATGACCGCACACAATCCTTCAGGTCCTACTTCAGGTCCATTCACGAGTCCTTTGACCACGGGTGTTCAACCACGCTACTTCGACCACGACTGCTCTACTATGTCTTGTCAACCATGTTACTTCGACCGCATCTCCGCCCACGGCTTCCCTTCGACCGCTTCACTGACCACGGCTTGTCGACCATGACTCTTCGATCGCTTCTCTGACCACACAGGTCTTCCGAGCACCGACCGATCCACTGTAGCTTCGACTCTATAGCTTCAACTACTGTAACTACGATCACTATAGCTACGACTACGCGCTCGTGCCTCATGTGCGTCGTTTTGATTGCCTCTCATGCCTACTTGGTCGTGTCCTTCCCGGCGAGGGAAGACATGACATCCTCCGACACGGACTGGCAGTGGCGGACCCAGGATTTGAATCCAGGGTATGCCTAACTAAAAAATTATTATCCAATGTGGTATAATCAAAGTTCTTAGAGATTAAATATGAAGGATTGACTTACGGCTGGTTTGGCCAGCACATAGATGATACCCAATGAAGAACTAAAATAAGGAACCTGCAAAATCAATGCAAGGTAAAAGAAAGGAACTTTTGTAATTTGTATTAAGAGATACCAACAGTTATTGCGATTATTTTTTTCTTCGAATAGCAATGAGCAAAGGTAAATCTGTGCCTAAATGCTTACCCACCAACTCCATGCCACACCATAATTAGCAATGAGCAAATGCCAGCTAATGTTTTCCTTGATGGACTCCCACCGCTGTTGTGTTAAGCTGACAACCAAAGAAAACAACAACATGTGCTGACATGGTGCAGGATCTCTTTGAACCGTCTCGACTAGAAATATCTTCATGTAGAGGACAGAACAGATCAAGAAAACTGAGACCTGACAATAGCGGTTCTAGCACTTGTAAGACTGTATAACAATGAAAAGGGGGGAAAATCAGCGATGGTGATACTATTGTAATTTGCAAGAAGTTAAACAACTGAAACCTGAAAAATCCACTGCTCGGGCAGAAACCGTGAAAAGACATTCCCCAAAGTGTGTGAGGCAGAGTAAATCCCAGTCATGAAACCAAATGCGGCTGCTCTCCTTGACGGCTCAACCACATCCACCTAATCAGCCGAATTTTTTTAACTGTTAGCATCGCTATTTGTTCTTCACAAAACACCAAACATAAGTACCCTCATCATTCTCAAATTACAATAAAGCCATGCTCTAGCTCACTCCTTACTGTGCACATCATCGATATTTCAAATATCTTCAGCGGAGATTGAAGTATCTTCTGAAACCACAAATGCTCTAGCTCACTCCCAGACTCGAATCCTAAAGCCATGCGTCTACAGTAACCTAATTGCCATCTGCAGGCTTCAGCTTCTATGATTGATAGAGCTAAATTGCAGCAGTCAGATTCACAAAGAATATATCTTTGCAAGTAAGCTATCTTCACCACAAATTGGGCATGTTAATCAAAAGTCAAAACCTTACTAAGTCGCATATGCTGAAGCAACGAAATTCAATCTCTGAATCCAGAAATGCTCCAGCTCACTCATAGACTCATCAAAACCTAGAGCCCATCCCCCTACAGCAACCCAATTTCAACTGCAGGTTCCAGCATAAATGAATCATGGAAGCTAAATTGCTACTCAGAATCACAAAACTTATCACAAGTTGAATCCATCCACAAATTACCTTGTAAAAGTACCTCCTTCCGGGCTCCAGCCCCTTCATCATGAGACCATCGAAGACGAAGCCCGGATCCCTCCACGCGACGCCGTCGTTCGCCGGCCAATAGCACATGTGCTTCTGCTCGTACGTCCTCACCTCCGTTGCCACCTCCCTCCAGCCCTTCTCCTCCTCCTTTTGCAACCCGTACCTCACCACTGCGGAGCCGTTGAGGAAGAGGTAGCCGAGGAAGTCGAGGTCGCGGGAGGACGACGGCGAGTAGATGGCGACGTAGTCGAGGGCGTCCGGGGCGGGTAGGTCGGACCATCGGATCGTGATCTCGAGGTCGGATTGGGCGAGCTTCTCCGGGGTCGCAGTGAGGGTAGTCGCCGCTGCCTCGCCGGCGGCGAGGAAGAGGCGGAGGCGGAGGGAGCCGGGCGGAGGCCGGAGGCGGAGGCGGATGGGCGCCTGGCGGCTGGCGGACAGGCGGAGGCGGTGAATCTGAATCGGGGTCGGGGTCGGGGACACCGGGATACAGGCGGACCACGGTTTAGGGCACGGGATTTTTTTGGGCCAAATTACACTGTTGCAGGGTAGTCCTGGGCCTATATGGACTACCCGCTGGGCCCGCCCCTGCGGACTGGTAGATGGCATACAACGCCATCTGATCCTTCTAGTACTCGGCGGCACCAGATTCGACTACTTCCCTTATGTTTTGAGCTTGAAGAGCCACCCACATCTTCATCACCCAAATGGTGTAGTTCGTGCGGGTGAGCTGCAGGTACGACAACGTCACTGTGCTCTCCCTCTTCACGGCCACCTGCGAGTTGGAGGCGGACGAATCACCTCGTAGCAGGCCTCGTACCGCTAACGGAGACACACTCCTACCTTCTTTCGGCATCTTCTTGACTCACGGTAATCACCAAGCTCCTTCTCCGACACACAAAAAAGACCAAGGCTCTGATACCAATTGTTAGCCCAGCGACGGATCCAAATGCGCACGAACACCTCCGGTCGACTCAAGACACACAAGAGTTTTTTCGCTGCGTCAATCTGCGCAGCTTTTTCCATTTTGTTTTCTATTGATAGATTCAGATTACAAGTATACAGGCTAACAAAACTACCCAACTCTTCCGGCCACGATCTCCATGACTCGCACTCTCCCCACTATCCGAACAACTTGTTCCACTAACCAACGCACTCACTTTAGTGGACACGACTAGTTACGTGCAAACTAACTGCTATCTGGCCTGGTCTACGACCGCACACAATCCTTCGGGTCCTACTTTGGGTCCATTGACGAGTCCTTTGACCACGGCTGTTCAACCATGCTATTTCGACCACGGTTGCTCTACCACATCTTATCAACCACGGTTCTTCGACGACATCTCCGACCACGGCTTCCTTTCGACCGCTTCACCGACCACGGCTTGTCGACCATGGCTCTTCGACCGCTTCTTCAACCACACAGGTCTTCCGAGCACTGACCGATCCACTGTAGCTTTGACTATTGTAGATACAACCATTGTAGCTTCGACTACTGTAGCTACGATCATTGTAGCTATGACCACTGGCCACTGCTACAATACTCCTCCGAGTACCGAGCTACAGTACTCCGAATACCGACTGCTTCGACACATGACTACGACCACTGCGCAACTCGACTTACGACTGTGACTGCTACGACTGGTCTCCGACTTCGGAGTTTTCGACTGCTCTCCGACTCCGAGTCTTCGACTTGTACTCGGACACACGACTACAGAGTACTCGAACACACCGAGCACTCGACATGATTACACAGTACTCGAACATACCGAGTACTCGTCATACTTCTTAACAATTGAACACGTCATGTACTCAACACGACTACATAGTACTCGAACACACCGACTACTCCACACCGACCACTATCCACAACATAACAAGATTAGTTCCAACAGTAAGGTGGGTGCAAGTAGGTCACACAACTGTTAGTTTGCTCTCTTAGGTTACTAATTTTATTTGAGTGGTGCAAAGAGGTACCAAATGTGACAAGGTTTCACATCCTGCAGCAAGTAGTGTGACGTGGCGCTGAAGTGGTTCGTGCATGCAGTTTGGCTACTAATCTTTACTCAACCATTCGTTGAAAAGCTGTTGTAGGCATTGTTATTGTAATTTACATTCTGTGACTAGCAGTATTTCCGGTTTGTGAGTTAGCACATTGGCCAGGTCTTCTGGAGTCGCAAGAAGCGAATCTTTTTCTGCATGTAACAAACTAGTAATAGTTGTTGAATAAGAGGAGTAATATAAACAACAAAAAAACTGATAGTTTTTGTGCAGCACAACCTCTATAGTCTCTGTTTTCTTCTTCTGAACTTTTCGGAACAAGTACTGTAGCTCGTCCAGAAAAGGTTCAGAATAAAAGTAAGAGCTATGACAAATTGCATGTCATGCCAATATTGCACTCTAACTAGTGTTGCTGCATACACAAAAGTATTGCACTCTAACTAGTGTTGCTGCATACACAAAAGTAAGACCTTTGAAGGTGTGGTCCAAACCTTCCAATGCACATTTTGAGCATGAGGTTTCAGCTACACCTCCCTATTGTGCCTATGCTGTGAGTTGTCCCTCTAACTTTCAACTATATATTGTTGCAAAAAAAAAACTTTATCACCAAAAGAAATCTTCCATATGTTGTACTATCCTACTTCTTGGCAGTCTTGGCCTTTTTTGGTGCTGCCTTCCTGGTCTTTTTGGGAGCTGCATTGTTCTTCCTCATTGCAGCCCTTCCCTCCGTTGTTGCTGTGGTAAGTGGAGGTTGCACACCATCCTTCCTCATGGTGGCAGCGAAAGCAGATTCTGGCAATGCTCCAGGATGTGCCCTTGCATGTTGTTGATCGCACATTGACATCAATACAATTTTCATACAAGTCATCATCTCCCTTGTCAATCTCATAGTCACTGTCCACAAAGTCTGGATCTTCAACTCTATCGCCATCATCATCATCAACGTCTGGAACATCAGGAGCTTCTTTAGTAATTATTTCCCTAGGGATGTTCATTTCATCATAGGGCTGCACATGATATTTCTCAACCACTTCCTTTGCTGGGTTCTGAAGCATTGGAGGCAAAGGAAGCATGGGGATGAGTGCCACATCATCCCAGTTAATTCCTTCTATTATGTCCTGATGATCCACATACAAAACAAAATTTCTGAACCTTGGAACTAATGCAACCATACTGTTCGTATCTGCATCACACTTAACCCTCCTCAATCCATCAGAGAGAGTTTTCCCTTGCAATAGCCGGTATACCTTGGTCTTCTATGTTTTCTTATGGCCAAGCTGCTCAATGAAATCTTCAATCCACAGGAGTGACCATGAATCACACTCACAGAAGTCAAAGAAGCTAACTTGGTCATCCACATAAATCCTATTGGTACCAAGGCCACAAAAAACCCTCCATGGTGCACCTCTACACTAAATTCTTCATTGTCAGGCCCTGGTGAATGACAACAAAACAATACTCTTTCAGCAACTATAACTAACAATCAATCTTCATCGTCAGGCCCTCCCCCCCAAAGCTCTCCCTGCACATTGCCGCCCCCCATGCCGCCCTTACTGTGGCCACCCCCCACGCCCTCTCCCCCCAAAGCTCTCCTTGCACACCGCCGGCCCCCACGTGGCCAACCCCGCGCCCTCTCCCCCCAAAGCTCTCCCTGCACACAGCCGGCCCCCGTGCCCTCTCCCAGCACCACCGCCGGCCCCCGTGCCCTCTCCCCCTGCCGTCGCCACCCCACGTGATCTCTCCCCCCAAGCTCTCCCAGTACTCCACTGCCTACACGCCTCTCCCTCCACACCGCTGCCCCCGCGCCCTCTCCCCTCCAAGCATAGGGACTCACCATATTGAGGCGGCGCTGCTCTTGGTGGTTGAAGTACCGGTGTCACCATTCGTGCATGCCGGGTATATTGTGGAACCACCCTCTACGTGGCGGTGCGGCCTTATTTTTCTTCGTATGGCTGGGACTAGGGCTCGTATGGCTGGGACATGGGGGTTGAAAGACCATGTCAGCGCATGCACGATATCCGTGCGCCTTGCGCCACGTTGGAATACCACGTCAGCGCCACTTTCTGTAGGATGTGCCACCTTGTCACATTTGGTACCTCTTTGCACCACTTAAACAAAATTAGTGACATAAATGAGCAAACTGACAGTTGTGTGACCTACTTGCATCTATCTTACAAGTTGTATAACCTGTGGTGCATTTTACTCTTACAGAAAATATGGATTCTTGTTTGTTGTTTTGAATGCGGTTGCTGGCGCTGGAGAGGAGTTTGTGTCTCATTTACTGGGTGTTTGGATGAGTGGAGATGCATTGCAGCAGATAAATCATGACGACCCCATTGTTTTGGCGAATTTTAGTGCATTCACAGCAGGAGATAGTGGTAGTTCTAATGTGCAAATTGCTGGTTAGTTTCCTCCTATGCATTTGAAGACTGCAAAGGAGTTGATGTTGTGAGGCTGCTGTGCTTGGAAGTTAATGATTTTCCCCCGCTAATTTCAGTGCATCAGACAGTATTGGTAATTTGCTCTGAGGCCTATTTGGTGAACAGTAAGGCAATGAAGAGTTGAAAAGAGTGGCGAACTGTAGATCTTGCAGAATTGTATCCTGTGCTCTATATTTTCTGATTTTTGCAGTGTATTGGAAGTTGGTCTTTTTGATTCTTTAATTCATATATTTGGTTTTTTAGTATTTGCCACGAGTTTTTGTGAATTAAATAGTATCATAGAATGAAATAATTTGTTCTTGCTAAGCTTGTTTATGATATGGCTACTTATGATTATTCTAGGAGAATGAAGATGATATTTTGGGTTTTGTTGTGAGTAATTGGTTGGCGTGATGCTTGTCTCATGAGTGTTGAATGTTGATGCACAGGACGGTATGAAAGTTAGCTTTTAAAGTCAATGAAGTTTTTACCCTTTTTGGGCAGTTTGAGATTGTTTCAAGTGCTTACCTATCTATTATTATGTAGTGGTGGCAAAATGCTGCTCTTATGAGTTCTTTTTACTTAGATGTTGATAATATCCACACGTCAGACAGCATGAACAACAAACTTTATTTTTTTAGAGGTCATATCCCTGGTTTGATTGAAACCAAAATGGAGTTCATCTTGGATGTATTTTGTTCTGTTTGGTAATGTTGGGCCATGTGAAAGTTGTAAAATTTGATATTTCAAGGTGCTGTTATACCCTGGGTGATAGTTATTCTAGCAATCAATTGAATAGACTCATGAGCAACAGATGATATTAGACTGAAAGTTGTCCCAACTCATGCTTCGAATTTCTGCGTAATGTCTTGCCATTAGGCTTCAGTGATTTCATGATACACAATCACTGAACCCTGTTTTGCACTAGTATCACGCTGTTATATTTCTCTTGAGCATTCTTCTTACAGTTTATGATCTTGTTCAGTTCTGAAGACTGCGAGTCAAAGCATTGGCTATCTGATCACAGATTCAAGTGTAAACAAATGAAAAAATTGGATCCTGGTGACAAGTTACCCTATGGAGGTGAGGGCAATAGTAAGAAGTCATCTGGTTTTGGTCGCATCTCGTTAGTGCCTGCCCATGGAAAATTAAACAAGGTCCTTGAATCTACATCTGCCAGTTTCATCAGTATCACATGTCCTTGAAGAAGCTACTAGAGTTTCCTGTTCTCCACTAGAAGTCTCTACTACCATGAGATCTGTGCAATTTAACAACTCCACATGTGAAGCATCTTCAATTCATTCCTCTGCAGAGCAATGCGAAGAACCTGCCTCATGTGTTGATTCAGCTGACTACATGGAAGTCGATACTGAAGCTTGCACAGAAGTTGAAAGATGGAATGAGCAACAACAACCTGTCTTAGGTGATTCAATTGGAGTGATAAGCAATGAAACATCACTCCCAACCTTGGAGAATGGGATGGCAGGAAAACCAAAACCACTATTTTCTTTTGGTTTCCTTGACAAGCCCTCGAGAAAGAAGTCTTCCTCGGTGGTTGAGGATCAAATCGGTGACAACACAGCTGCTTCCTCCCAAAAGTTAGATGGTCATTGCAATGGACATCTCAGCAGGTCAGAGCAAGGAGTTGTTGCAAACTCCTGTGGTGGCTGCACATCCTCTGGAAGTGCACAGTGCAATGGAGATATATCTGCGACATCCAGTAATGGCAGTTACTCGCTTGTCAATGGTCATACACAATCTAGCAATGACTCCTTGCATGCAGACAAGCGAGACGTGTCTTTTGATTCTCATGGTTTTAGTCCAAGGCCGTACAGAGAACCATCAGGCAGCAACACAAATCGGAATGACACAAGCAAGAATGCAAAGGAGACAAGCCATACTTAACTTGTGGCTTCCTTGAAAGGCCTTATTCTAGAGATAAATCAGTCAGAGGTGATGACTGATGATGGTTTTCCATTTACTGATGATGGTTTGCCATTTAGTAATGTCACATCATCATCCTTTGTGAATGGCAACAATAAATCAAGTAATAATTCTTCGTCTCAAAGCAGCAAAGGGGACAAGCCGTTCATGTTTCCTGGACTCTCTACAAAGTGTTGCAGGGAGTCAGCAGCCATGGGCACCTCTGCAAGCTCTATGTATGATTGGAAAACCAGCCCGAACATTTCCACAGCAAAAATCTATTGGTGCTGCAGTATTGCCAGACCAGATGCAGGAAAGCTGGAGATCAGATTGCACAACTAATGGCGCATCTTCCGCTGGTAATGTAAGCGTCACCCTTATGAAAATGGCCATGCAATTTTGGGCACCAAGAATACCAGTTATGGAGAAGAAAATGGCAGTGATGGAACTCTTGATATGAATGGTAGCAGTTACCAAAGGGATGACACGTCTGCCATGTTGGTCTCTGAGAAAGGCATGCGATCAGAAAATGCTGACCACCTCAAGTTCATTTCTGCCGCATTTGAGCATGATGGTTTGCGACCAAGATTAACCTCAATATTTCCTGATCAGAACGCTATTGATGCCCAATGAAAGCGTGCGCAAGTCATAGCTGGTGAGAACAGTGGTCATCATTGGACCACATAAACTGAGGCTATGAGCTCGTGTTGGCTGAAGGCACACAAACTGATGGGCTATGGGCTAGGAAGTAAAAGAATGCTTGCTCTCATGTTGGTTGGTTGATTCCATTGATTACTTGAAATTGCAATTGGAGCAAACATGGTTTGCTTGTAGTAATTTTGCCTCTTTTTAAGACATGGCTCCCACTTGCCAGGGGTGGAGGGGTGTCTGGGCTTCCACACAATTTGCAGAAGCTCAGATGCACCCCTGATGCCATGTTCATTTGTTTCACGAAAGCTGAATCAATTGTAGTGTGATAAGAGGAAATTATGATGGTCTTCTTCATTTAGTGTCTTTATTTTTTGTCGATGCATCTTACACTTTCTTGATCTTCACATTGCGATGATCTTCTGCCTTTCATTGAAATTACGAAGCACCTTAATTTATGACTAGAAGGCGATTGTTTGCAGTTTTATTTGGCGAAAAATGGATGTTCCTTGGCGATCGGTCTGGGTGAAAACTCCCTGACCTCTGTTCCTGTTACTGTAAGTACGTACATATGTTCTGTATGTGTTGTAACGGAAGTTAAACCATCTCTAGCGGTTGGCTGCTGTCTTTACGAATTCGAGCTCAACGATTATGCTTCACTGCTAATCGATTCTGAGGATCCTTCATTTTGTATGCGTTTCTACACAAGTACATTCCTATCATCCTTAAAAAAAAGTAAATTTCTATCAGACTGCAAAGTTATCGATCGTTTTATCAGATAAAAAGGAACTAATGACATGGTATACTCTTAAGGTCTTGTTTGAATGGGCCAAAATTCCAGCTCATACATATAGATGATTGGAATTTTAGTCTAAATTCTCGGTATCCACGTAGATCCCGACCCATACAAACAGTGCCTAAAGAATGTCAGTGGTCGATTCCAGAGAGCGTCATGTGTTGGGTGGGTTGCTCAGCTGCGGTTTATGACTACGATTTATAATTTTTAGTTCTAGCGTAAGTTTTTGTATGAATGAATTAAATGCTGGTAAGTCGTTTAAAAATATTGTCTCAATAACTCACTTCGAAACGATGACGAAGAAATCATATTCTTTCGTTATTTTATAGAAACAATAAGCTATAAGTCGAAACTAAAGGAGACCTTGCCTTTAGCGTTGCTCACAAGTCACACTTATCATATTGTTACCATGTACTTCTACAAATTACTATAGATTAATCACTCATAGACTCCACAACATAACAATTACCGTGAGTTAATCACTAGTAGACTTTAGAAGCATGGAGAAAGGCAGGACAAACGGTAGTGGGCTTCTTCCTTTTAACTCCTAAAAATTGTGTTTTTGGTTTTTCTAGTAATTAGTTTTATTTATATTGGTTAAAACTATATATAAATTTTTGTTACTTTATATTTTTTTCTCATAAATAAATAGCATAAAAATTATAAATATAGCTATAAGACGAAAAAACAGACCCTTTATTCGGGCAGTTATAATCCGCGAAACAAACTTGCCAAAAGCAAAATCGCATCCTCCCGTCGGCTTCCACCTCTCTCGCCTCGCCTCGCCTCGCCTCGAGATCTCGCCAAGTCGCCATGGACGCGATCGACTCCGTGGTGGATCCCCTCCGCGAGTTCGCCAAGGACAGCGTCCGCCTCGTCAAGCGCTGCCACAAGCCCGACCGCAAGGGTAGGAGGGGCTGCCTCGTCTGTCCTTCCGTTCGAATTGGGTTTGGTTTGGTTTATGCCAGATCTGATGGGGTTTTCGTGTGATTTGGGTGTACAGAGTTCACCAAGGTGGCGGTGCGGACGGCGATCGGGTTCGTCGTCATGGGCTTCGTCGGCTTCTTCGTCAAGCTCATCTTCATCCCCATCAACAACATCATCGTCGGGTCCAGCTAGGTATACTCGCATCTCCGTCTCTCTCTTGCTCGTCCCCTCCGTTAGGTTTAGATCCAGCTGTTTCGCGTTGTGATTTGTCGATCTGAGGTGCGCGCGCCTGTTTGTGTGGATTTGTGGGTGCGGGTGTGCGAAATTGGGTGTTGTGGACGTTGGGATGTGGTGGGGTGGTAGATCCCGATTGATTTGAGTATGAACTATGAAGTGCAAATAGACAAGCTGCTTCTGAATTGTGTGTGAATTTTCTCAAAACTATTCAATACTATTTACTCAAGTGCCCATAGTTACAATGATCTGTATAGGTTCTACTTTCCACTCGTTTGATAGAAATACTACTTGAAACACCATTAGAAAAGTAATTGCAGTTGCACCAACGTTTGATTTTTCCTAGTCCTCTGAACTATTATCATTTTGTAACTTTCTAGACTTCAAATTAGGTGGTTCAAGCTTGCGATGTATGTTGGAAATTTCGCGACTCCAAATTGTGGGTCATCACACTGTAACACAGGGCATCTGCTGATGAAACCTAAGTACCTAACGTAGATAAACGCAACCTGATCTACCATCGCCTATCCGTGATTACTTGCTGTTAGTTCACTTGTTGTTTCGGTGTTGCTGAAAGTACTTTGTGGATGCATATAAGGTGCACACTGGCTTCCATCTTCAATTGCATTAGACCTGATTGTGTTTTGAGGAATTGCGAGTTAAAACTCTAGGATTCCTTTTCTACTGTGTAAATCTGATTGAAGCATTGCGTGATTCCTTTTCTACTGTATAGCTTACTGCCTGCGCTGATAATGCATGGCTGCATGGGTATTTCTTATGGCATTACCATAGAACTTACCGAACTCATCATTTTCTCATTCAATAGCAACATTGGACCATTCTCTCATATATGAGTACTCTGTACTCCCCTGATTAAGTTACTGTTTTCTTGTGAGCATGATGAGTACACTTATAGCTCGTTGTTTTGCTTCTTTCGCAGGTTGAACAATGAGGAATGACAACTAGCATGGGGATCATGAGATACTTTTAAAGAGAGCAAACAACGGCGAGGACAGTGTTAAAAGAAGGCACCCATAGTTTCTTGACCTATTTCAAATGTGTTGTTAAAGACAGCTCCCTGCTGTGTTTTTTTTTTTTTGAGCATTCGTGCTGTTAAGACTTAGAGGATTTCTCTATAGCTGATTCTGAGTAGACCTTGAAGTAGCCAGCTATGAAAGATTCATGTTTGCAGAGAGAAGGAAATTACCCCGAAGCGGCCGTTTCTCTCGACCCGATCGAGCCCCCAAGTTTGAAGCGCGTGCTATGCCGCCGCCTCTTCCCCAATTCTCTCAACACGCGAAACCAGACCTTAGCCACCGCCCCCAATGCTCTCCTTCCTCTCCTGCACCGCGGGGTTCCTCTTGTCGCGCCGGGACAAGTGCAAGGCTAGATGGGGAGGACGGCGGTGTAACACCTTGGCCCTTCATAAGGTCTAAGATGCTACCATTACATAATTACCATCTCAAGTGAGCAATCAATATACAAATATATTATATTAGCAGTAAGTCAACTAACTTCATATTATACATAACTGGAACATAAACAGAATTCTGAGCTCCATAACCATGGAGACCCCCCCCCCCCTCCACGGCTCGCAAGCAAATTAAATAAAATGGCTAGCCACAAAGGACTTAATACTAGATTAAACACAAAAGCACAGTGTAAGGCTAAACTGTTATTTCATATGTGCAGTGCCAAAAGGACTACTTCTATTCTATGCATGTCGGCATCATTCACCTAAAAATAACAATAGAGCAAGGGTGAGTCTGGAGACTTAGCAAGCACACGATAAAACAGTACTATCACTTTATCAATTCAATTGATTTCATGAATTGTAAGCTGTAAATCAACTCTATGACTGTAAACTGTAAATCAATTCCATATCTATAAACTGTAAATCAATTCTATGACTGTGAACTGTAAATCAAGTCTGTAACTATAAACTTATAACTCTCTGTAACTATATCACTTTCATGCAAAGCGGATGGTACACCCGTCGATGTCACCTTCTTCCTCCATCCCATGGAGGTGTTTACCTCTTTAGATCTTATTCCAGAGTACTCCGGACTAGTCGTATAACTTTTTCACCGACCTGGCTATTATGCATTTTGCATGATGCAATATTCTTCAAATGTGGATGTCTGATCTTAAGCTGTACACATCAAGGTATGATTAGCCCATAACCATATACATTATCTCATAAATACTGTAAATCATGTCATGGAAACACGTATAACAAACATCATCATAGTTCACTGTTCTACTATGCACTTGCCTATTAACCTGGCGGACAGTGCATGGACGATACCAGATTTGAACCGCCACTTAAACAAGCATTAACCATTTCAATTCATTTCTAATGCAATACATTCATATACGAGCAAATGACATCGCTCTAACGCCCAATCCGACATAATCAAACCTTGTACCAGCGGGCAACTTATCATAGTCCCGATGCTTAATCAATCTGTAAAATTAGCGATTTCATCATTTATAGTCGCAAACCGAATTCTACACGCTTATTCTCTCTTCAATTAATCACACTATTTAATCTCAACTCATTCTCTCCCTTTCCCTCTCCCACCACGGACCAACCAGATCAACAGTGGTAGTACCAATTTCACCGTTTAGGCATTCATATTAATAAGTGATATCTTATTAGCCACGTGAATCAATTCTAACAATTGGCATAATAATTTATGTAAAATTCGGTGAATAAACAGGGAGAAGGTTTCTCGAGGCGTTACCTTAGCCCTGAACGACTAGATGCAACACATGCAATCTAGAGGCTTCCTCTTTACTCACAAGGTGCAACACATGCACAATTAAGAGGAGGACCTCACACTATCTCTAGAGAGTGAAATGAAGTGCCAAAAGTTATCCTCCAACCGGCCACAAGGGGGGTATATATACCTCACACCTCAAAACTAGTTGTTGCAATATAAAAATAGGATTTCTGGAAGTACCACAGACAAATGACCGATACTTCCGCTCCCCTCAGCAATGGTTAGAAAACTAGCATTTGCAGGCAAATCCAGTAGTTCTATCGTGCAAAGTCTGGTACTATCAATCATCAAAAGTACCGCGGTACTTGTGCAGAACTACTGATTTCCTCTGGGATGAGAAGACTCCGCGATATTCTGGTCCCTGATCACGTCGGATGGTTTGACCACTCAGGTCTCTGACCACGTTGATCTTGGACCACATTGTTCAGTACGACCACACAGGTCTCCGACCACGCTGGTCTTCGACCACGTTGTCCGGATCGACCACACAGGTCTCCGATTACACTGGTCTCCAATCACATTGTTTTGACCACTCAGGTCTCGATCACATCGACCATATCGATTTTTGACCACGTCAATCTTCGATCACACAGATCTCCAACCACCACGTAGATCTTTGACCACATTGTATCAATCACGTCAGTTCAACCATGTCGATTACGACCACACAGGTCTTGACCACATCGGTTTGACCACACCAGTTTTCGATTACACAGATCTCGACCACATCGATTTCGACCGTCTTGGTTCGACCACGTTGGTCTGCAATCACACAGATCTTGACCACATCAGATCCGACCATCTTGGTTCGATTACGCTGATCTTTGATCACACAGATATTAACCACGTCAGTTTTGACCACACTAGTTTCGATCACACAGATCTCGACCACATCGATTCTAATCACGTTGGTTTCGACCACTTCAATCTTAGACCACATCGGTTCTGATCACGTTGGATTATCCATGATTTCCAACAAGTTGCAAAACACAATTGCACACTTTTAGATAGGGCTGAAAACGGTCGGAAACGATCGGTAGGAGGTCAAATCACTTTCAGTTTCACGTTATTTTCTCGAAAACGAAATCGATACGATATTGTCGGAAACGAGAACGACATCGATATTCCGGTAAATTCGAAAACGAAACTATTCGATCAAAAGTGCATCGATAACGATCGAAAATCATGAAAGCGATAGCTAAAATAAGATATTGTCATATTTTACCTGAACAACTTGGAGCATATATTATGAGCATATATTATGAGAGCATTTCAGTAGTTTGCAAATGGCTCTGTACTACCAGGTCAAGGCCTACTTTGCAACAATGATAGAAGAGAAGACTTATGAGTTGAACAAAAGGCTAGCGTTCAGCTAGTAAAACAAATGCTTAAAAAAATTGCACTGAACCTAAGAATCTGGCTTGAACCCACTATATCACACCATCTTAGAAAATCGCAGCTCATACTTTCATCTGTCAAATCAAACATTGAGGGGCATTACAGTTTCATAGCAATCCATGGTAACTACACCTACACAAATTGGTTGCCAGATGGCTAGGTTAGGTAGAGCAGATTTTTGCAAGTTGATAGCCTGTTCCTATTGAAAACTGCAAAATGCAGATCATAAACAAATATAATATCTGTCATCTAGCAAATCAGTAGTAAGCTTTAGGAAATGCCCATGTATGGTGTGTACAGCATACCTTTTCACATGTTATACTGAACAAAACAACTCATAACACTGGACATGATTGATCAAATGATGGCCATTACTACTCCAAACAAATGGGCGTTTATTAATCAAGCAAGGAAATCTACGAACCTGAAGTTCGCGATGACTAGTATAGATACAACCCAACAATGTCAGACAGACATGAACTGATGAAACACATAGAACCAAACCAGGATTACGATAATCTCAGAACTACGCATGGCATCATTTTCATTTCAGGATTACAAAAACATTCAGATTTCAGCAAAACCCCCCGAGCGGCACGGAGACGGAATCCGGCGGATGAGAACTCGAATCCGCCGGCGGATCGACGGAGCCCCGCTCCCAATCGCGCGAAACGGCCACGAATCTGGAGCAGTGTTTTAAATCTCCGGCTATGACGTTTAGCGGATGACCTCTCAAACAGCTAATAGCGGAGCTAAATGAGGCTATAGCGGGCTATAGCGGCTAAATTGTACATGGACTCAAATAGCTCGATCAGTCTAAAACAGCTATAGCGGGCTATAGCGACAGCTATAGCCGGAGATTTAAAACCTTAATCTGGAGGGGTGGCATCTACGGTCAACATTAGCAATGTTAATGCTTGTTTACTTAGAACTTAATTCAGTGTTTATTTGTAATCAGCACTTAACTTAATGGGAACTGTACTCATATAAGCGGTCGCCAGAATGAAAGGGATATGCTGTTTTTGCCGACTTATTCCTTAGCCCTAGCTGTAGCAGTAGCGTTACTTTAGCTCTCCTCTAGTTTTCCCCTTTCTCCTCTTTCTGATCTGTGATTTCCATTTGTGATTCGGATTTCCTCCCGGGATGTGACAATGCAGGAGCGGAAGAGCCCGCTCTCCACGACGCGGTGCACGACCTCCTGAACCTCCCGCAACGTGAGCGCCGCATTGGGGCGGCACGCGCGCAGCGCCACCGCGGCCGCCGCCTCCATCTCGGGCAGCTCCAGGGGCTCCCCATCCTTGCCCCGCACCGCCACCTGCCCACCTCGCTGATCATCACGCCCTCCTCGCCCCCGCCCCCACCGTCGTCCTTCTCGTGCCTCCGCGGCAGGGGCAGGGGCGGGGTCGCCACCGTGTTGGCCCGCACAACGGGGATGCGGGGGAGCGACGCGGCGACGCGGCCGATGTGCGCGAACGGGAGCGCGGCGGAGCGAAGGGCGGGCGCCGGGGCAGGGGAGGCGCTCGGGAGCTTGACGCCGGAGGAGACGAAGCGAACGTCTCGATGGGGCCCCATGGCTGCGGCGGAGGTGTGAAATTGCCTGCGGTCCCAGCGGACATGAGGGGATGGGCCGGTTTTCGGTAATTACCGACGGTATTTTATCGGGTAAATACGGTATTTTTCGAAAACGATCGGAAGAGAGCTAAATCGTTTTCGTTTTCGTTATCGGATGTTTTTACCGTTCTCGTTTCCGTTTTATCGGTTACCGTAACCGTTTCCGTTTAGAAGAAAAAATCGGTAATATTTCAAAAACGATGTTCGGTAACCGAGAATTACCGTTTTCGTTTTCAGCCCTACTTTTAGAATCATGACACAAGTATTATATATATGAGTTTCAACCATTTGCAAAATACAATTGCAAATATAAGTCTCATACTACAAAGACTATAAACATAGACTTCAAATACTTTCAAAACATATTTGCAATGTATAGTCCCATGTTACAATGATTCAACACATAAGTTTTAACTATTTATAAAATATATTTGCAAATACAAGTTTCATGCCAAAGAGAGCTAGAGCACGTGAGATTGAGCTATAACATATGATGAGACTCAAGCTACTAGACATGACCCTCTTAATAGTACAGCAACCAATACTAGCAACCCGGTCTTCCAACCAAACATCAATACCGGTAAAAGACTAGGAACACATCCTTAGCCCTAGGTAGCCATACCTTTACCTTAAGTCATAGTCTTGGCATACATCAACTCATGATGTATCCATTACTTCAACTCTATTAACATATGATGTGTCTTCACTTGACTTGATGATCAATATAAAATCATCTCCTCTTGAGCATGCATCAACTCATGATATATCCACCACTTGACTTGATGATCTTCAACACATAAAGTCATCCCAAATCTTTCTCATGTACGAAACCTAACCTATCTATTCAACTCATAGAAAGTGTTAGTCCACAAGACAATTGCCATTAATTACCAAACTTCACCATTAACTCATAATGAAGGGAGTAGATTCTACAATCTTCTCTTTTTGGTAATTTATGATAATCTCAACAAATAATGAGACAGAATATGAATTACAAGTATACAACATTTACACAACACTTATATACTCTAAGATAAGTTTTTAAAGAGAAACTTACTTATCTTATTGTCATTAATCATCCAATCATTAACACATAATAGAAAAACTAGATGGTAACCCGATTATAAGTATATATGAACTACACAAGCTATATATACTCAAAAGATATATTTCAAAGTAAATATCCTTAATATGTGAAAATGGAACATAGATCAATACTAATAAAACTACAAAACATAGAGTGAATTCCTCCTAAATATGTGCATATAAGAATGTATTATGAAAGCATATGCACATATTCAAGTTTGACTTATTTTGAAAAATGTGTTCTATATTTCGGATCCGATGAATGCAATAAGATAAGAATGTGATATTGAATGTATACCTTTTATATTTTTTACCTTTTCATCCAAATGAGACTAAGCAATATCATAATCAATAAACATATTAGTCTTATAATTGTATTTCTCATTATCACCAAAACCAACTTAATGGAGCTTGAACTTATAAATGACGTATGCAAGCCCTAAAGCAATTGACTTATAAGTGGTATTAGGCCTTCTCCCCAAAAAACTAGTCCAATGGGTGATGACTCCCTCACACTTGTAAGTTGTGCTTTTTTCCTACCCACAACCGATGTGGAACCATTTCCAACATTCTCTGGTATCAGAGCCATCACGTGTGTGTTTCCTAGCTTAGTTCCAACATTTGGTATCAAAGCCATGCTGAGGACAAGGTCGATGTTGCCGTCAAGCAGCATCACTATTGCCGGTAATGGTTCCTCGAGGGTGCCAGGAAGAGAAAGCAGTGTCTCTCTTTAAAACCCTATGCTAACAAAAGTAACTACGACACGTAGGCAATCAAAATGAAGGTGTTCATGAAGGCCCAGGGCATTTGGGAAGCTGTGGTGACCGACGACGTTGATGAGCGCAAATATCATATAGCCTTGCGGCTATCTTCCAAGAAGTCCAGAAGGAGACCCTCCTCCTACTCATCGAAAAGATGACGACGAAAACTACATAGGACACACTCAAAATGATATACATCGGTGCCGACCATATTGACTCTTGAGTCGTTCCATGCATTTGCATCTTGCACGCACTCCTTCCCTTGCCGATGCACTGCGAAGCTACTCCGAGAATACAGTACTACGACTAGTAGAAGTGTAGAACAACTCCTTTACTACCGTGTCACAGATGTTCATCGCGAGAAGTGCAAGGAAGTCAGTGCCTCCATGAATAGGTCGCCTCGACACCTGCGATTACATATAGACTAGTAGTGTGCCCGTACTAACGCTACGGTAAAATACAAAACAAAATAAAATTTGTAAAAAATAAAACGAACAATCAGATTCATTAAGATTCATGTCTCGTATGGATCAAGAGTATAGATCTCAATTCTTCAAAAATGATGTTCAATCATGTCATTGAATCGACCAGATAAATATAATACAACCCAACTAATAAACTACCAAATGCAAGTTGTCGAACTACCGCACATTCACATAAGTGATACACAGAGAAAGGAGAGGCTACCCAGCGAAGCATTACAAGCCGGCACAAACGCCTTCGATCTCACGGTCATCGTTCCATCGAGGCCAAGCAATATCTTCAGAAGCTGGTGAAACATCATTCGAGGAACACTACGGCTGAAGTCATTGTTCTGAAGGCTTCTCTTCCCATTTCCCAAATGACAAGGATGCCAATCAACGAGGGTTAGTATGTGTACAAAAGGCATAAACAGTAGCAACAAAATGTTATCTACTGCTGGTGTGTCCTTGGAGGTTGATGATAGCCCTAAAACGAGCAGCGCTCCATGGCAACTGATTTCCAATCATGGAGACACCAGAAGCAAAGCATTTCCCATATAACTGTGTATATGTATGAGAATGTGTGGTCAGTCAACTACATAACTTCCTGGAAGGCAAGACTGAGCTCCTGTGCTGTGTTTGCAACTGCCCCTTTTCTTCTGTTAAATGAAAAAGAACAAGATGTGAACATCACGAAAATGCAAACCAAAAAGCGCGACAGGCTTACAAAATTACTGAAAGCTACGAATTTAGTTCAGAAAAACGTTGGTTGAAAAATCCAATAGTAATAACGATTGGTGAGGGCCATTGATGATTACTCAACTAAACCAAGTCAGTAGGTTGTAACATTCTTCTAATCGTTTATAAGGTTCGGAAAGTGTCAATTCTAGCAGTGAGAACCAATAGGGTCTGGTACACAGATTGCGCATTCTTTTGCACGGCTGGTTTTACTGAGCAATAAACTCTTGAAACGTAGTACTCAAGCAGTAAATGCAGGTTACCATTGCAGTCAAGTCACAGAGCTAGTGCAGGTGAAAAGTACAATTTCAATAATGTATCATATTTAGATTATGCAATACCTTGTAAGAAACGGAAGCTTATTTTTCACTTTCTCCAATTCAATGAAGCATAGGTTGCACCGCTCCCGCCTAAGATGAACAAACAAGTAAAATCACATTACATAATCTAGCAATGGCATATTAGGAGAGTAGTTGACTGAACCAATACCTTTGCTCTGCTTGAAGATCTACACCCACAGAAGATGGACCAGCTGATACTGTTGAATGTATTACTGGCCCAAAAGTTCTGACAAATTTCACCAACAATTCTAATGAAACGCCTAGATGCCTGCATAAATTTAATTCATGAGAAATAATGTGGATTGTAATGTAATAAATAAATAAATGGATGACAAGTAAGACGACATGGCACTTGGCATGGCACAACACATATATTAATCAATCAAAACTTTGGTGCTAATAATGATCATTTCTACATAATCCCAGAATGCAATCATAATCACTCACAAAAGCAGCGGTGAGAAGTTACCTGTCGGTTTTACTCTCCAGAAGGTCGGTGAGGACAGGAAGGAGAGAGGTACATAAATCTAGTGTGATTGTTTCACTTTTCTCCATCAGAACACTTGCCATATCAGCCGACACCTGCAGTTACCAAAAATCGTTAATCATCAATACAACAATTATGGTATGCAGAAGACAAAAGTTGCAAAGTACTGACAGCATGATCAGACATCTTGTCCATCGCTGCGATAACACCCTTGACATCATTTCTTTCCCACATTTGATGGACAATCTGCAAGTTATTTAAAACAGTAAGGTACAGCCTCTGAGCTTTGAGCAATTGCACTTTGAAAACCTACTAGTTTACTGAGTAACACAGGGGCTGAGATTGCAATAGGCAGCTATGTAGCTAATTCAACTAACCATATTTCAGTATGAAATGGAGTATCAAATGAAGCCTACTACAATCTGAAACACCATGACATAGGGCATAACATACATATGATCTTCTATCCCTTTTACCAATAATAACTTGGAGCGTATATCTGATTAGTCAACATAAATGTAACACAGATGGTTGGAAAATAGTTGACTTTATAATTACACAGGTCACACAACAAATAAAAGGCCGAGCACTCTGCGGACCTGCAATTTTGTCAACCGAGATCGTGTTGAGCTTAGAAATAGGTCATGTTGTTCCATTAGAACAGATAGAACATCCTCATCACTCACTATGTTGGAGTTTCAGCAGCTTGATTGCTTTCTCTCTGCAAGAGAGAGAGAGAGGGAGGGGGGTGGGGGTTGCAGAAATTAATTCTCCACGTAAAAGGAAGAGATAGCCAAACATTCAATTGAGTGAATTCTACCATAACTTCCCAGGAATAAGCTACGCTGCCAAAACAAGTTAAGGTCCTCAACTCTTCATTTCAATAGGTATTCGTCCAGCAGGAGTAACATTGATGAATGATGATCCATTGAGTTTATCTTTGGTTTAATTTTTAAGGGGTAGAATGGATTAAGTCAGGCTCTTTCTCTGGTCCATAACAACAGTGCACATGAATTGGACAATAGAAGCCATCAGGAGAAATGATATCATATTACTACAGAACAAGCACATGATGTGCTAATTCCTACCATCATCTCGGAGACATTAAACCCTAGGTACAATACACGCGGAGAGAGAGAGAGAGAGGTGGGGTGGGAGGCGTTGTGTGAGAGATCTACCTGCGCTGTTGCCTTCCACGCGGGGCCGCTTGGCGTCCTCGCCGGCGCCATTCGCCTCCGTGCCCGCCTCGAGCTTCCTCTTGTGATCTCCTTCGCCCTCGGCGGCCGCGGGGGGCTCCTGCTGCGTGGCGGCGGCGGCTGGGGGCTGCTCCTCGGGCGCTACCTCCGGAGGCGGCGCGGTTGCGTCGGGCTCCACCATGGGGACAAGGGGATTAGGGTTTGAGGGTTTTCGCCTCCGATTTTTACACGGGTGCGGCGGGAGTGGAGGCGCGGGGGAGAGGCGGAGATGGGGGAGCGGCGGCGCGGTGGAGGACGGGGGGAGCGGAGGGAGTGGCGGCGCGGTGGAGGACGGGGGAGCGGCGGGAGTGGAGGCGCGGGGGAGAGGCGGAGATGGGGGAGCGGCGGGAGTGGAGGCGCGGGGGAGGAGGCGGCGGTGCGGGATGGCAGGGCAGGGGAGGAGGGGCGATGCGGGGTGGGGAGGGAAGGAGAAGGAGGCGGCGCGTGGGGAGGGAAGAGGAGGAAGGAGGAGGTGCCGGCGCATGGGGGCGGAAGAGGAGGCGGTGCGGGATGGGGAGGGAAGGAGGCCGCGGCGGCGGGTGGGGAGGGAAGGGATTCGTGAGAGATTCAATGATGTGCATGATCCAGATGATTTTGGCCTTAGGATCTTCAATGAGTAAGAGAAGAAGGATTGAGGAGAGATCTAGGTCATTCATTTGTATAAAATTGGATTACTTTGGTACACAAATCTGGGTAGATTTAGATTTGACATGACTGTGGGGGTGGTTGAGGGGGTGGATTTAGTAAAGAAAATTTTGGTGTATTATAGAGTAGGGTAGATATCCATAGGAAACCAATCGCACGCGCTCTCTCCGCCTGCCGTGCATGCTGCTTACCCCGAAAGGGCCAGTCCATAATCCGTGGGATCATCTCACCGGCCGAGCACGAGCGCGCGGCGCGAACAAACGGGCCGCCATTGGGCCGCATCCGCTCCGCGGAAGGGGGCCCGTTTGCCTCACGCCTTCCTGATTCGGCCGGCGAGGCGCCATGTCTCGAACCCACGAGCGCCCGTTCAGATTGCGCGGTGCCGCAGTCGCAAGCTGGACCGTTCGTTCTCACGCGTTGGCGGCCATCAACATCGTTCTCGTCGGCTAGGCCCTGCTGCATTAGGCTTCAACTTTTCGTTTCTAGTTTTTAGCTTTTTAGTTTTATCTTTTTTTTAGTTTTTAGAGCTTTTCTTATCTTTTTTCTTATTTCTTTGTATTATTTATAATAATGTAACATTTTTCTCTTTTTTAATTTATTTACATTGAAAAGCTCACAATAGTAGTGCCAAAATAAGCCCGAAACAATGCAAATAAGCCTGAACAGTGAGGAATAGTGAAAAAAGCTCATAGTAGAAGCTGAGTTGGGTGGGGGCTAAGAATATCTGGGATATGTGTAGACTACAATAACATTTATTAAAAATTTTACCACGTAAACTAGAAAGTTAGACAAGTAAGAGATCATATATTGTTATCACTAGACGCGCAATGCAGCGAAAATAGAGTTAAAGCAACCGGTTCAACATAGCACGCGTCAATATAGTGAAAGTAGTCGATCATTCTCTAGCCAACCATCTTCTCCTCGTGATCGATCAGATCAACACCGCAGTCGCAATAGCGCCTCTACCATAGTTCACACATCTAGGGATGGAACGCTATATATCGGTGTGCTAGCACTAGCGCATACAGCAAAACTATAAGAGACGGTGGCTAGTGTTTCGGTGGGTGTGAACCAAATACATCTCTCAACCCCACTCCTCTCTTAATATAGTCGCTCGGTGGAACTCTACATTAGGGAGCTAATAAGGCGCGAAACCTAGTTGGCTTGTTAGTGACGGATCCAATTCAAACTGATGTGTTTCAACCCATTAAATGTGTGATCTGCATGTTCATATATATTCAGTCATAGATCGAAAACTCCTTTCCAGTCCACAAGTCAGTGGCAATCCCTAGTAGAACACATCGATTCATAAATATATATAAAGATCATATCGAACGAACTTATATAGCGCTAATGTACCGATTCGTTTGCCTCATGATACTATATCGAACCCAAAACGAGAAGTGTATCATCCTATGATAGTTAGATCCTTTACTTGAACTTGTACTGTATTGCTTAGTTGTCATTGACTTCTCAACTACATTCGGTATGGCCATATAGGGGCGGATATCAAGCCAAATCCTTGTCTTATCGAGTTTTCCCAAAATTGACACAGTTCAATTAAATATCATGTTACATATAATTTAGAAGTATTTTTAGAAACGAGTTTACAAGCCTAACCGAGCCGAGCTAGAGTAAAATTCAAATTCATTTGAAATTAATTCATTTCAATGTTTGACCAATTAACGAGTACAATTGAAGTAATTTTGAACCGAATCAACGAGCCCCACTAACGATCTTTTTTACCACCCTATGACCATAGACTTCTTTAATTCAACCATAACGAGAGGCTCAGAGATATCTCTCCTGTTATATTGGGATAAATAAATTACATCTTGATTAGTCGTATTCCTTCATGTACTTTATAGTAAACCTAAAAGCCGTCTTTGTAAACACTAGTTATATAGTAATATTTGGTAACCCTAAATAAACTATTATATATGTGAAAAACTGAGATAATCTTAGGTAGAAAGACCCCCTGTCTCTAAACTAATTAATGGCTGGAAAGGGATCGATAGTGATGGCTAATCGCCTACGTACCTCCTCTGGATTGATACTCATGTGGTGGGCAGCAGGCAGGCATGCTCAATTGACCAGACGAGCCTGACCGAGCATTGTTGCGGCCAGCTGAAGCGGCCATCGGGCGTCACACACCGACACCGCCCGCGGCTATCTGGACGGGTCATTGACTTGTCTACAAGGCGCACACCGCCACGTGGTTAATTACGCGCTTGATTTCGGCGAGGCCCGCTAGCTATCGGTCGAGAGCGGCTTGTACGAAACAATGCGTGTGTGACTAGCTAACGCACCAACACAGTTGTGCGCAGTGGCCAACTTAGAATAGAATTTAGGTCAAATAATATGTATCTATTAAATTATTTAATAGTAAAGTAAGGTATACATAATTTATATTATAATCATATTAATAAGAGCATGTAGTACTAAATGTAATCTAACAAAACAAATTACATGTAAACATGTAAGAATGAAGGTACGCTTTATCTGTATCTACATGTAAATAAAGTCATCTAGATCCCAGTCTTACTGCCTTGCTCACTCCCTACCTTCCTTGCTGGTCCCGTGGCCCCACCTTGCTAATGTCGCACTCTGTGGCCCAGGGCCTGCAACAGTCTCTCCATTGGCTAGTGGCCGAGTCGCGCCTTTCTTGCTTCTTGCTGGTTTGCCGACGTTGTTGTGCTGCCATATCACCCCTCTCTCAACCCTACCTCTAGAGTTCAAAACGACAAGACGAGCTATGGTCGAACGGTTTGTTTATATGATAAATATCTCCTAGACCATAGCGAAAGGGGGAGGAGGTCTGGCAGGTGGGGTAGCTCGGGCGACTAGCCAAGCTCGTCCGAATGTTGGGTCTGCTCTGGCTAGTCTCGTGAATTTAATAAGTTAGGACAACATTCGAGTTTACACAGCTTAGGATCTTTTGTTTAACACATTAGATACGAATCGTTATTTGTAGCTAGATCCACAAAAAATGCAGTCGGGATTTTTTTTTTCTCGGATGGATGCGAGAATTTCTATTCAATCAGAATGTGGAGATTCCTTTTAACAGATAGTAGCCTGATATTTCCTTTATTCTTTTTAATTAACATTTTTGGTTTTTTATGGTCTCTGAGATATGATCTTGATTGATACTTTTTATAACATTATATTAACATATACTAATAAAATTATAATATTATGGAAGTATTTTTAATAATAAGTCTAATAGTATAATTTTTATATAGTTAATCTAGATAATCTTAAGCGTATTGATGATTAAATTTTAAAAAATTGATGTCACGGATTTTAGAACGTAAAATTAAAAAAGAAACGGAAGGAGTAGGTCGTAAATTTTACATGTTGCATTATTGTGGTGTGTTCGATTGGATCAGGATCTCACACGTGTTGCATTGCGCGTGCATGGGCCAGGCCTCCGGCCAGGTCTAGCCTCTATTTAAGGTCACCAGTGCACGAGAGCTTTAGCGTGCACGGTTGATTAACGACCCATCATGACTTCTCACCAGTACACCAGCGCTGCAAAGGCCGAGAGCGCCGATGGCACGTGCCGCATGTCGTCGTTCCTCGCCGACAAGTCCGCGAAGGTTTTCGTCGCCGGCCACCGCGGCATGGTCGGCTCTGCTGTCCACCGCAAGCTAGCCACGCTCGGCTTCACCAACATAGTGGTTCGCACCCGCGCAGAGCTCGACCTGACGTGCCGTCCCTCTGTCGACGCCTTCTTCGACGCAGAGCGCCCTCGCTACGTCATCCTTGCCGCGGCCAAGGTGGGCGGCGTCCACGCCAGCTCGGCCGCGCCGGCCGACTACCTGACCCAGAACCTCCGCATCACCGTGAACGTCGTAACCGCCGCCCAGCGCTGCGGCTCCGTGCGCAAGCTGCTTGTCCTCGCCAGCTCTACCATCTATCCAGAAGATGCGCCGCAGCCGATATCGGAGTCGGCACTCCTCTCCGGCCCACCGGCGCCAGGAAGCGAGTGGTGCGTACTACTGTTCGTACGTACTTGGCAGTGCAGTGGCACTGCCAATTTGTCACGAAACAACTAGTCTCCGACTCCGACTCCGAGCCTCCCAACTAAGAAATGCACCCTTATCTGAGCAGGTACGCCATTCCCAAGATCGCGGGCATAAAGATGTGCCAGGCCTACCGCGCCGAGCACGGCATGGACGCCGTCGCGGCGGCGCCCAACAACCTCTACGGCCCGCGGGACTCCTTCCCCTCGGAGTACTCGCACGTCATCCCGGCCCTCATCCGCCGCTTCCACAAGGCCAAGGTTTCCGGCGCCCCTGAGGTCGTCGTCTGGGGATCCGGCGCGCCGCTGCGCGAGTTCACGCACGTCGACGACCTCGCGGACGCCGTGGTGGTCCTGATGCACAGGTACTCGGGCGTGGAGCACGTGAACGTGGGGAGCGGGAGGGAGGTGACGGTGCGGGAGCTCGCGGAGACGGTGAGGGAGGTGGTGGGGTACGAGGGACGCGTGGTGTGGGACGCGAGCCGGCCGGACGGCGTGCCGAGGCGGCTGCTGGATAGCTCCAAGATGAGGAAGCTGGGGTGGGAGCCCAAGGTGGAGCTGCGCGACGGGCTCGAGCACCTGTACCAGTGGTACCTGCGTCACGAATACTCAGGGAGGGCGTAGCCAGTCATGGGTTGGGCCTTAGGCTCAGCCCACTAAAAATAAAATTTTGCAGTCTACCTGGGCCACCGCTCCGAGGCCCAGCTAGCCCCTGCGAATACTACAGCATGCCATGAAATCACTCATGCTCATGTATAAGCGATCTACATGGTATCATACGTAGCACCGGTGCAATTTGCTCTGTAATAAACTGGTTAATGTATTTGAATTTGAACCGGTATTCGGTATCGAGATGATAATGCACCACAGTACGTATAGGAAGACACAAAACGTAATTACCCCGCTCGGATGCTTTTTCAAACGTTCGCCACCGTTGTGTTTAGATACACCATGATAAGGTGTGATTAATATCCTAGTTTTTTTAGGATTTAAAAGGATACGCTATAAAGAATTCTAGATAAATTTTACTAAAATTAGGACTTTTATTTCTATTTCGAATAGGATTTCTACTCCAGTTTTAAGAAATGCTATAAGACCTATATAAACCCATAGGGGTGACTAGAACCTAAGAAATAATCAAGCTTACTTATCTAAATCAGAGGTCCACGAGATGATTAGAGCCTAGAAAATTCTTTAGCACTAAATTCTTCTACGGAGCAAGTATTCGAGAGTTCTAAAAGATTCGAAAGGGTTGTGAGAGAACGACAATCTCTTGTACTCTTTTGAGGTTGCACTTAAGAAATTTGTGATCGACTTCGCTAAATCTTTTCTATCTCTTCGTGGTTGCTTCAACATCGTTATTTTGGTTCTCTCTACAAGATTCATCTTCTCCGTTCTTGATACCGTGCATGCTCATGTCATATCTCAAAAATTCTAATCCGATTTGAGGACTGTTGTGTATAAGAAGGGATATCAAAATATAACAAGTGGTAACATGCGAGTTTGTGAAAAAGTATTTGGAGCAGTGGAGGATACCGATTAAATGGTAATCTTGAAGGTGGAGCAACCAATAGGATATCTAATAAAAATCCTAGTCAAGAGAAGAAAATTGTGTCGTCAGTGGTAGATACTCAGATCTCATCTGCAGTTATATGCAGAACTGCAAAGATGTTGCAAAATCTAGCAAGTGTAAAGACGAATGTGTGAGCTGTTACAAGAAGACATGGTGGGACTAACCAAGCAGTATCGAAGAGCAGTAGATCTTTGGGCCATGCTTGGGCCTGGCTGGAGGCGAGGCGGGCCGGCACAACATGGTAGAGTGATTGGACCAAGCCGGCATGGCATGACGTGACCTGAAGCGCGGTGGGTCCAGGCCGTGAAGGCACGGCACGACCCAATGCCCACCTCTATCCCAACTGCTGCTACTGCTCTCTCTCTCTTCCCATGCCTCTGTTCAAGCCCACGTCGATCACTACGCCGGCAGCCGGCCTTGTGCCGCTTGCCACCACCACCCTCCTCCTCCTTCATCATCTCTGTCTCAGCAGCAACTCATCCTCCATCTCAGATCTTCTCTCTCTCCGTCTCCATTTCTCGACGACGACGTGGCTCTCAGCAAGCCGTGGCGGCAGTGTGTGGGAAGAGGCAGTGGTGCTTCTAGATCTAATGTCGCAACAGCTGGTTGCGTGCTCACGCACGACACCATTGTCGCGAGTGCCTGTACAGGAGTGCCTTAATGGTGCCTCCCGCGAGTGCCTGACTGCCTGTACAGGAGTGAGGCCGATGCCGGTCTCAAGATTGTCGATTTCTTCAGTGAGCTACTCCGGGAGAAGGTCCCCCGCCCTGCAGTCGCGCCAGCACTTCACGAAAGGAAACATTGCCCAATAAAAACTATAATGTCAAGGTGAATAATTTAAAATAGCATCGAGTTCCGTCCTAATTAAAGCAATCAAACTTCAGAGATTTACCACGTATATACAACTCTCAACGCACAAGAAGAATAGCTGGCTCCACAGGAAGACGAATCCCTAATCCAAGTTTTACAGTTTCAACTCTTCAAGAGCTTTGTCATCCATAAACTGGTAAACATAATGCATCTCAGTCTCAGACACGATTTCCGATCTGGCAATCTGTCATCGTGTCACCGAAAGAAAACCTATTGTCAAGCGGGCTACCATTGCCATACCATCTATCTCCACTCGATTATCAACTCAAAAGACATCTGTAGGACCGAAATGGCAACAGAGGGGGGTGAATGGTGCCTTCTAAAAACTCCCCAAGTACTCACACGACAAATCGGGCGAAAGAACTAGCTTCTTCGATCGAACACACGTGGTCGTAAGCCAACTGATGGTCGAACACCACGTGGTCGAACACTTGCCTGAGCCGACAAAAGAAATCAAACAGTGATAACTGAGAGGATGAACCAAGAACAGAAGGACTCGAGGCGCACAATCATCCGGTAAAGAGAACTTCTCTAATTCGACTCCTGCTCTCGGGAATGAACTGGCCAAGTGGCCTTGAGACAGATTCCCAGTTCTGAGCTAATCAAAGCACACAAAGACGAAGGCAGACTCACGAAGAAGAGAGGAGAGAAAAGGATAGCAAGAAGTCCAAGCTCTCAAAACAGATCGCAAACAAGTCAATCACAATATCTCAAGACGACAAAAAACAAATAGAGGAAGAGAGATGAATGATTGATAATGGAGGTTTCTACAGCCACTCCAACTGGGAGATACATGAGCACACTTGCTCCATCCCGAGAACCCACACACTCACAAATAACAAAGGAAGAACAGAGCAACTCGGGGATCAGGATCTCACCAGTACCCGAGCTCTATCCTCTCTATTTATAGCCACACACTCACACACCAAAGAGGGGGAACCCGCAAACCCCCACCTAACACCGGGTTTTCAACTCACTTTACCCACTAGCAAGAACGAGCTCCAGTGCTTTACCCGTTACACCCAACGGCTCCACTGCTTTGCCCGTTTAGCGCCAACAACTCCTGTGCATTGGCAGAGACACAGCTTCCTTTTGCAGCTTTCCGCATTTCTCCAAAATGCCACTCCACTGCCTTCCCGGAAGCTTCCTCCTGCCTTGTCGTCCAAGCTTGCAACCACCTCGCAAGACTAGGTCTCCTTCGGCTTCCCTTGGTCGTTCTGGACCTCGACATCCCCCATGTCTAGTCCCGACCACTCCAAGCCTCATCAAGACTTGTCTCCAAGGTCCTCTGGCAGCTCCAGCTCCGGTTCCTCATCTCCTCGGCTTGCAACCACCTCACAGACCTCGTCGTCTTCAGCACTTCCTGGCCGCTCTTGACCTCAGCACCGCCCGTGCCTAGTCTCGGCCCTCCATGCCTCGCCACGACTAGTCTCAAGGTCCTGCAAACATCACAGACAAGCAAACCATTACATAGCACCGCCCACAATAGTATCCAACTACTTGAGCCAGAAAACAGAACTCAAAACATACTCTTACCAAGTCGTATACCACCTACGACCACTCGAAAAAGAGAACAATGAAAGCACACGACATACGACCACAAAACCAAGCCATATGATCAGGAACAATGAGTCTACGATCATCGCTAACTTGCTACGACCAGCCACAACTCGCTATGGCTTTAACGCTCAAAGACTACGACTTCAACCCAAGTCGTTACGACCGATCGAAAAGATAAACCAACAAGTGCACAAGGTCCCTGACTTCAACACAAAGCCCTACGACTAAATTTCAACTCAAATGGTCAAGTCTGCAGGTCATACGACCGATTCCAACTGCGTGCAAGCACGTCCGACAACGCCAGACTGCTCTACGACCAAATCCGACCGGTACGACTACAACCGACCGGCTATGACCACAACCGACTGAGTCTGACCCCGACCCGACCTCGTTCGACCGCTTCACAACATGGTCGAAGTCCGCCGACTTCCCACGTGGTCGCAAGCTCGAGTGCCGTTCTCCCAACCACAGTGGTCGAAGCATCGACTTCCGACCGCAGCTCTCAATAACGTGGTCGTAGGTCATCGACTTCCCAACGTGGTCGCATACCCGAGCACTGAAGCACGTTACAACGTGGTCGTACACTTGTCTGGCAGGCTTTCGACCACGGCCAAATGCTACGATTTAGCAGGAATGCGCCTGATGAAGTCGTAAACGACTCGGCTGGCTCCCGATGCTTGACAACATGGTCGTAGACTTCCTGGCTGGGTTCCGACCACAGTCAAACGTGGTCGTAGGGCTGCTGCTGACTTCCGATCAGCGACAACGTAGTCGTAAACCCTTTCGACTACGTTCAAGATGCTTTGAAATGGTCGTAAACCATTGGTTGGCTTTCGACTACGGCCAACGAGGTCGTAAAGCTATCTGTCATCCTCCGATCATGACCAAGAAACGACTATGGCAAAACCAGTCTTAAACTTCCCTGGAGACCTACGATCATGGCCAAACGTGGTCGTGCTGGCCTTCTGGTGCCCTTCGACCATGGCCAAAGTGGTCGTGCTGGCTGCAGAGCACTTTGCCAGGGCTACGACATTGCAGAACTGGCACAAACCTCAAAAGCTAAACTCAATCTTCCTAGATCAAGAGTCAAATACTCATCACAACCATGGGGTGACCTTCACATGGTCTCTCAACATCTCATTCCCAGTGATCACATCACGAGAAAATTCAGAGATCATAAATTCCAACTCATAATACATCTATCACTTGCATAATGCCCTCAGTTCCAGGGGCGGAGAGAAGGGGGGCGGGCAGGGGCCTGGCCCCCCCAATGGTCCACCAGACCCCCAATCCAAATGATCTTACGTACACTACCAGGACTGGCTTCACCAGCCAATTGTTAGCAAGGAGGGTCCACGATTTTTTGCCAATGATGTATTGGAGGTGAAGATCATGTAGTTCTTCTTTCTCTGTCCATCCAGTTCTGGAATCTAGTAAAGCTCTTTTCTACCCCGTCTACCACTCCTGGCTTGTTTGGAGGTGGCCTGCTGGGTTATGTGATCTATGATTGCACACACTACTACCTGCATCATGGCCAGCCTTCGTCTGATCCAGGAAAACATCTCAAGGTTATTATTGCATTCTGAAGTTTATCGAACCACACATCTCATTTTATACTTAGATATTCTTTCTGCTGTGCATCAGAAATACCGTCTGAACCGTCACTTCAGAATTCAAAACACGGGTTTTTGAATTACTTTGACCCTGTGGGATCATGTGTTTGGTACTTTGCCTTCAACAAAAACCACTGACTAGAGCGCTTGACTTATACTGCATCTACTGCCTCGCAAAGCCAAATATCAAGATCAGGCTTGCTCGTAGTCCCTGTTGGCTGTTTCCACTTCCTCAGGCCGAATTCCATTCCATCACGTATACGTGACCTTAGCATTTGTCTTTGGGGAAGGTGGTGTTTTAGATAAGGACTAATAACTCATTACTCTTGCAGATTCTCCATGATTGATGATGGGTTTTATGGATGAACTACTATCCAATTTCCGATTCTTTGCAGATCAATTGCAGATCTAATCGTCAGTTGCAGCCTTGCAGATGTCACTGAAATTGTCCTCCGGTGCTTGCGCCCTCTGAGAATAGTGGTTTCAGTCCACTATCAGTAATCATTCAGATTATGTCTGACGTGACTCTTGTTAGATAGATTACCTGATGATATTATCAAATCTTATGATCTAGTTGGTAATCGTCGTGCTAAATTCAAGTTAGTGGAGATGTAACAAATTCAAGTTTGTGGAGATGTAATGAAAGTACCTTTCTTTTGTGTTACTAGACGTATGCTACATTATTTTGCCATATGTGTTATGATTGAATTTATATGACAATATATATGTGTATGTTTAATTATATATGTGTATGTTTAATTTTGCCGACACACGGCGCCCAGGGCCCATGACGCCGGCGCCTTGCCGGGTCGGCCCCCCCTTTATCTGGATCCTGGCTCCGCCCCTGCTCAGTTCCTACAATTGCTAACTTGATTAAATTGTTCAAAATTCTCATGTAGCGTGTCAATTCGAAATCAAATTGATGGCCAATCAGATGGAAAAGCGCAAAAAAAAGGGTGTGTATAGATATCACCCAAATATTTTCTTCATAACTATCATCCAGATTTGAGACCGTTGGATTAGAGATCCAACAGCCTCTTTTTTTGGAGGAGGGGAGATTTTTTTAGAGGAGAGGGAGAATTTTTTTTGGAAGGGGTGGGGGAGAATTCATGGCCATTGGATCTCTAATCCAATGGTCACAAATTTGAATGATAGTTAGAAAGAAAATATCCGGATGATATTTATCAATACCAAAAAAAACATCCCTGCACAACTACGTCCACTACCACAAAACATTACAACCCGTCTAAATACACTAAGGTCACCCATCACTTCTCACAACCAGCCGAGGAAGAGCGACTTGACGTAGGGCAGCGCGGGCGCGAGCCTCCCGTCGAGCATCTCCCGCTCGATCTGGCGCTACTCCTGGGCCGCCCGCGCCCACGCCTCCGTCTCCGCCTTCACCTGCCGCTGCCGCAGCCGCCAGTGCTCCGCCCTCCTCGCCCGCTCCCGCTCCCTAACCCTCTCGATCTCCCTCTCCAGCTCCTCCTCCTCCTCCTCCTGGAAGATCTGGTAGGAGTCGGCGGGGGAGTTGAGGAAGGCGAAGAGGTCGAGCCAGTGGAAGTCGTCGGTGGCGGGGGGCGGGAGCGGCGGGAGTCCTATTGACACGGAGGGTTATTCATCCGTCATTCATTCGTTCTCTTCTCAAGAATGTGAGGTTGTGCTCTGCCAAAGGATCCACAATTGTACTTAGCCATTAAGCCACGTAATAATTCATAAACACAATTGATTGGTGTTTCTCATTATCGGATTACACTACTTGTTCAGATCACTTTCACCTGTGGTCAAATCCTTGAACTCTCATCAGAGTTCATCAGGTCGACTTCGAAAAGAAAACTACGGCTCAGGCTCAGGATATAAACAGAGATAGCAAGGAGAAACTCAATCACTGCAGTAACTTCTTTCGCATCATTATCGGAATAAAAAACATTGACTTTGGTATGTACATCCATGCATCATCGGAGCACATGGTTCACGTCCATCCATTGCAGACTAGCAGTTGCTGCATTGGCAAATAGCCTCAAAAAATAATCAACAACCGAACCAATTATACAGCACGCGACCAATCCAAAGAATCATACGAAACGAAGAAGAAGAACTAGAAGAAAAAGGGAACGGTACAACCACCGCTACAACAAAGAATTTCCTCAACCACTAACTACAACTCATCACCAATCGCGACATAGTACAGCCCACCGAAACAGTATGTATAGGCTCAAGGAACCAATATATATATTTCTAGCTGATTATTACGAAGCTTTTGTCAGGCGAGGATGTCGTACGGCCGCTCCCCGTCGATGCCCGGCGGCTCCGGCGGCGTCTTGAGGATGACCCAGACGGAGTAGACGATGCCAGGGACGTAGCCCAGGATCGTCAGCAGCAGGGAGATGAAGAACTCCGACTGTACATGCAACAGAAGGAGCAGAACTTGAGGGTGGGAA
Source organism: Dendrocalamus latiflorus (assembly GCA_017311315.1). Classification (NCBI taxonomy): domain Eukaryota; kingdom Viridiplantae; phylum Streptophyta; class Magnoliopsida; order Poales; family Poaceae; genus Dendrocalamus; species Dendrocalamus latiflorus. The sequence continues at coordinate 4,840,485 of CM029617.1, forward strand.
ACAGCAAGACGAGAGTCGAGACAGCTGATACAAAATAACGTGCGGTGTCCCTTAGGTTCAAAAACGAAAACACTGAATCCTGAAAGCTTACGCTGCAGCAGCCGTAGCGGAAGAAGACGCCGAGCGGCGGGAGGACGACGGAGAAGATGACCTCGAGGCACGTCGAGCAGCCGCCGGAGCTCATCCTGCCTCCGGCCCGGCCGGCCGTGGTCGCCGCCCCGCGCGCGCGCGCGCCTCGTCCTATAACTCGGCTGGAGGCGTGCTAAGCTAGCAGGCGACGATGGGTTGGAGTAGCCTTGGATTGGAGGTGGTGGTTCCGTTTATTAGGGGAGCGAGAGAAGCAACCCGACTACCCGAGGGAATAACATGGAATCGGACGTTGGTTCCCTGGAGAAGATGCCGATGGTACGCCTCTCATGGCTCGTGAGCGCGCCGCCACGCAGCACACATGCTGCCAGGTCAGCCACGGCGGCCCCGGACTGGACCGGACCGGATCGGACGTTGTTTTTTTGTTTCTCTTTTTCTTTTGTATTTTGTATTGTATGTGATCGATGATTTAACTTTTTATTTTTTATAAAAAATTAATTACTCTAAAAAATTAATAACCGCTATAGTACAAAAAAGCTAGGAGCCACAGGAAGCCGTTCGGTTGGGCTGAAATAAGCTGACTTATGGCTAAAATTATATTATAACTGACTAAAATTACACTATAACTGATGATAGTTTATTTTGCGTAACTAAATTTAAGAAAAAATTTTAAAATAAAAAACAAACTAGCCCATCTGGACAATGTAAATGAATATGAAAAAAAAAGAACTGGCAAAAAAGCTAAAAAACCAAAAAATTAGAAAAAGATCAAATTTAAAAATAATAAAAATTAAGCCAGAAATTTAAAGCTCAAATGACGTTGCTGCTACCACAGCTAAGGCAACAACATTTTTTCCCCACCTTTTCCTGGTAGAGATGCGATGATCTATATTAATCCTTTATCCGCTCAGCCTGTGACTGCAATCTCGTATGCTGATAAACAATAAGACAGCCTTTGTTAACACATACGATTAAGTCCTCGCATGAGGGCGTCTCCAACAGCTGGCTATTTAGTTAGTTAAATCTGATGTGGCAAGGAAAAAATAGGAGAGAGAGTAGTCACTAGCGACGAGCAAATAGCTAATCTATTTCACGTAGTCCAAGAACATGAGAGAGGAGCATGTGGGTCCAACAGTATAAAATAGTCTTTGCTTTTGTCTCTCACCTCCACGTCAGCTGACTATATAACTAGTACTAGCTATTACCATTGCGGACGCTCTGAGAAGCAACTACTACTAATTATTGAGGACATTTTTCCTATCGTAGTTGCTGTTTCTTGACATCTTCACCTACCCTACGCCCCTTGAGGCCTTGACAGAATGTACAGTATGCCATCGGTCTCACGTACATCATATCATTCATGGGTTTGACGTCTGCCTAGAGATTCGGACACAGGCATCCGTGTGTTGGGCCGGGCAGGGCACACGAAATGTTTTAGCTAGACGTGAGATCTGCACATGCTTTTTTTAATCATGCATGCATCAAGCGTCCTAGTTTAAAATCTTTTAGGGATGCAGATCTTGAGTTGCATGCATGCTGCCATGTGAAGCAGCTGCATCGAATCACCGATGTTAACCAGTACTAACATGGCACCAGGCATAAAAATATAACGTTGGGCAAACCACTCGGTTCGCATGGAGATGGGTTAAAAGTTAAAAAGAGTGTATAGGCATCACTCGGATGTTTTCTTTTTAATTATTATTCAAATTTGTGATCTTTAGATTAGAGATCAAATGGCCCTTGTTTTTAAAGGGAAAGATATTTTTCAAGAGGGATGGGGTAGAACTCAAGAGGATGAGGTAGAATTCATGTCCATTGGATCTCTAATCTAATGGTTCTAAATCTAGATGATAGTTAGAAAGAAAATATCCGGATGATGTTTAACAAAACTCTACTTAAATAACTGAAGCGTCAAAGAAGAATCTTTTTTAGAGGAACTCGTCGTGTAATTGCGCTTCCTCGTGTGGGCTGTCGGTGTTCGTGGCACATTAATCGTAACCATATTACACCCCGCCCAGTTCTCGCGCGGAGGGCCTGTCCACGTCGCCCTTGCCCTCGCTCCGGCCGGCGTGTGGCTTTCAAATTTTTGCACGGTCTGGTGACCTTTTTTGCGAAAAAGCCCCTGCGCTTTTCGAAAATTACGTAAAGGTCCTTTTTCCTCGCGAAAAGGTCCCTGCAAGTTTTTTTAGCCCCTCCACTTTGCAGGATGGCCCCCCGCCGTTTTCGAAATTGCGCACGTCCTCGTTTGTTTACGTATAGGTCCTCGATTTTTTACGAAAAAGCCCTTTGTCTTTTTCGAAAATACGCATGTGCCCTCGGTTTTTTTAAAAAAACTCCTCGCGAATTATCGCCTCTTTTACTTTGGTACGCACGGTGGCTGACGCGGCGTGGCGCCACGCCTAGTTGGAAACATTACGTGCATCTGAGGAGACGGCAGCAATGTGGGCTTGGAGATTGGAGAGACCATGGGCCGCCGTAAGTTATGGTTCTTCGGCTGTCAGAGATGAGCATGCAAAAATTTGGGCCGGGATAGGTTGGGTCACGCAAGAAGATTCGGAGGAGATAGCATATACGGTATTGTAGCAGCTTTTTTTTTCCTAATCTGCCCCTCTAACACGTAGATTTTTAATTTTGGCCTCCTCCATAACTGCGATAGCTCAGCAGGAGGACCTGTAGAGGACATGTGCTTAATTAGCAAACTAATTAGTGTTTAAGTTAACCATGTGCTTAATTAGTGGACTAATTAGTGCTTTCGTGGGCCCTGTGGATGGCTGCCAGGCTGGGGGCACTCCGTAAGTCACCTGTCGAGCTAGGGTAGATCAGCAGGAGCCTATCGAGCTCCTTTGACTCAGCAGGTGCTACCTCTCCTGTTGAATGTCCTTTGTCATGGCTACCGAGCTCAAAAAAAGAGCTAGAGTGATAAAACGGACGTCCAATAATAAATTTTTTAAAAAGTAGCTATAGTGTCATGTGTATGAAGGATTTGAAGATTTGTTGCATGATTGTATCATAATGAATGCCTTGCATAGTTGGGCCTAGGGGTGGGTATTTTTATATCAAAACTGAAATACTGCACAAAAAAACCAAAAATTGCGGTTTATTCGGTGTATAGTATTCGGTGCGGTTTATATTTTCATGATATTCGGGTTTTGATGCGGTTTTTAAGTCACAAAAACTGAATTAAACGAAATACCGAAACATTATTTTTCCCTTATGTGAATTTATAGTAAACAAAAGCTATTCTCATTTAATTTTGTAGGTATTTTCAACATCTCAAAAAGAAGAACATTAGTAGCTTCTAGAGATATCATTCGCTCAAAAATAAATTCGGTATGATAACACTAGACTAAAGAATGTTATTACACGTTAAAGCGTTGTGCATATTTTAGTTAACCGAAAAACGAATTAACCGAACCAAAATACTTCGGTTAATTAGGTTTGGTTTTCTATTTTAGTGTACTTAATTCGGTTGTCAACTTTTAAAAATCAAAAAAAAAAATTTACCGAATAAACCTAATGTCCACTCCTAGTTAGGCCGGCCCGAACCGTGCGTGAGTCTGAACACAAGCAAAAACAAAAGAATTTTCCTCTAATAAAAAGATCTTAGAAACAAATTCATGATTATACTTGATTACTGCCGCCTGATAGGTATGTTAGTCTTGGTCCATTTTCTTTGCAAAAGTCAGCCTCACCACCAGCAAACACCTCAAACAATTCACCACCATAGAGATTCAGATAAGCTGCCTCACCAACAACCGGACACCCACCTGCTAACCCCACCGCAGTTCAGCGCCTGAAAAAAACGTTAGGGCGTAGCTGCGAGCCTGTGACACCCAATCATGCATCGCAAAACCATTTTATTTATATCAATCACACGAACGTCAGTTTCTTGCGCTATCGCTTTCTATTTTCTTGTACTAGTAGTCCTCAGCAACTGCAGCTGCTATGCTCCTAGGTGCCATGGATGCAAATCAGAGCAGCATTTCCAGTAGAAAAACACAGCGACATGTTATTATTATTATTAAAACGATTCTACCACTGTACTTATCTATCTATTACATTATTGAAACAATAGAAAAACAAACCACTAACCACTATATTCGCTCTGAAGAGCTAGAAATTCGCACGTTAATAGGGTGAAAAAGAGAAGAATCTGATCAATATGGCTTCAGCTTCTGGCTTCAGCTTATTTTTGCACTATTCATAAATTTTGTCTTTTTCTGAACTTTTGGCTTTTTTTGAATTTTTTTACTGGTTCTTTTTTTCCTCGTATTTGTTTACATTATACGTGATGGGCTAATATGTTTTTTCTATTTTTAAATTTTTTTAAATTTAATTATGATAAATAAGCTTCTGTCAACTACAGTGCTTTTTTCAGCCAGCTACAGTGTTTTCAGCCATAAGCCATGAGGCTTTCAGCCGAACCGATCACCACCTATAACTGTTGAGATTGTTGAGGTTAAAACATACTTTGTCACCAATTCAATTCCATTAACTGAACTTTGCAACAGTAAAGTAATTGAACCAACTACCACTACAAATTGCAGAGGACATACAACAGCGGATGCATTAAAACTGCCACACCGCAGATTAGCAATATGCATGTACTAGTTCTGTATAGATCAAAGTTGTCTACCATGCTAGTAGCAAAAATACATTATGTGACCAACCAATATAACAAGAAGGAATAAGTCTACTTTATCTCTTCAACTTTTATGATTGCATAACTTTTAATTTGGAATTGTAAAATCGGATGTTTTACCCCCTCAACTATCAATACCGTTTAGTTTACCTCTGAGGCTGATGAAAGGCAGTTTTAGCTAACATGGCTTAAACGTAGTAGTGGTATTTTGACATGTGAGCTAGTTTTAAGATGACATATCAGTCAGTCAACAAAATCATCAAACAAATTTAAAAATATGGTGGGACCCACATATCATGCTCTAGACTTCCTTCCACTAGCTCCTCTCTTTCTCTCTCGTCTTTGCCTCCCCCATCAGGATTGAGTGGTGACCTGCTTCCTCTTTTCTCTTCTTTTTCCTTCCTGAACATATGCTTCTTCCTCTTCCTGATCCGCTCGTTCTTCTTCTCTTGTTTCTTCCTCCTCTTCACATCCTCTCTCCCTAGATCTGACTCATGGTCCTCATCTCCGATGAACCATGATGCCTCCACCCGCACCAACACCTCCTCTTCTCTATCATCCTGGTTTCCCTCACTACTAGCCCCTCCTACCCCACCTCCCACTGGCATGAATCTTTGGTTGCCTATCTTGCATTTTGCACCACCCCTGTCCCTATCATCGCCAATGGGGGTCTAGAGGGATGCCACCGTCGCGCCCAAGTGTTGCCACCTAATCTATCATCGCCACTAGCGATTTGCCATGGTGCCATCTCTCCAAGTGCCGCCGCCACCTAGTTGTTGCCGGGAGAAGGGGAGAAAGCCGACAGCGGGGGATGTTGGATTTTGGACCCTGGCCACATGCTTAGGTCCAACTGGGTTTACCTCCTGGGCCATAGGTCTAAATGGGCTGAACACAACTAAGCCCACGGAGCAACATACTTATAAGTGGTATTGGGCCTTCTCCCCCCCAAAAGGTTAGTCCAATGGGTAGAGGCTCCCTTATACTTATAAGTTGTGCTTTCTCTTCTTCCACAATTCATGTGGGACTATTTCTAACAATCTCCCCCTCACACATGGATTGAGGCACCTGAGCTCTGATACCACTTGTTAGATTTTGGACCCTGGCTGCATGTCTAAGTCCAACCGGGTTACCTCTTGGGTCACAGGTCTAAATGGGCTGAACACAACTAAGCCCACGGAGCAACGGAGCAATATACTTATAAGTGGTATTGGGCCTTCTCCCCCTAAAAAACTAGTCCAATGGGTAGAGACTCCCTCACACTTATAAGTTGTGTTTTCTCCTCTTCCACAATCCATGTGGGACTATTCCTAACAGGGGAGGCCTAGCGCAACGGCCAGAGCTAGGGTGAGAAGGCAGAGAGCGGCAGCTATATATGGAGAAAGAGGCCGAGAGCGGCGGGAAGATCTATGGAGTAGACTGAAGCTTTGTCATCTCCGCCGGCTCCCTCGCCTCCCTACACCAAGCATGTTTGCAAGCACTGTCATACACGCCATGGCTCCTTCCCTACCCCAAATGCAGCGACAGTGAACGACATGGGCGCAGAAAGGCAAAGTGACGTTGGGAGGAAGAAGATTTCTTTTGAGGATGACATGTGAGCCCATCAATTTTTGTATTTTTTTTATCCATTAGAATGTTTGTACGGCTAACTAGGACGTAATCCAGTGCTTACGTGTCAAATACAGTTGTTCACGTAGATGCCAAGTAAGCGCCACCTCAGCGCAAAACTGTCTTCAATCGATCTAGGGGTAAAACGGTATTGATAGTTGAGAGGGCTAAAACATCCAGTTTTGCACTTCTAGATTGGAAGTACTAGATACAGTTTTTATGATTATATAAGGAAGACAATTGTATTCTCATCTTTAAGCACTAGAGTTATATAACAAATATAATTCTATGTTTTGTTATAAATATTATAGTATCTAGCAAGCCGTATAATTACATTGAAAATTTGGCTCATTTAAAACTAAAAGAGTGGAAATACCGAAATAGTAGTCAAATCTACGACTTAACAAATAACCAAGATAGCCACGGACCACACAAAACAACAAATAACCAAACTCGTTGGTTGTAACTTTTGTGCACGTAGCAACTGCACTTGTTAAAGCAAAACCTAAAATTCCAAGCCAAAACGGTGTCGTGAAACGACGTGTTCCTCAAAAAAAAAAAAAACCCCCCAAGGGTGACGTCGTTTGAACGCTGAACTTCCCCTGCAACTCCGCCGGTCCACCACCGCTCGCATCCATACCAGATTTCACATCAGCACACATCCTCACTCCTCAGTCATCCGTGATCGCAACTCGCAATTCGCAAGTGACGCAGTCCCCATCCCCATCAAATCCTCAGCTCCCATAGCCCAGACCACCCCCAAATCTAACCACCTCCACCCGGATCTCCCAGTCTCCGCTGCTGTTCTTGGCGTCTGGTCAAGCAGAAAGGTACAAATTCTGGCACCGTTCTTGGCGTAAACCTCCCCCCCCCCCCCCCAAAGTTGATTCCTTGCCGTTTCGTGGCTTCAATCTTTGGAATTTCCTGCCAAGACTAGATTTTTCCGCTGGCTGTGTCGCTGACCTTTCTTTGCGCAGATATTTGGGGGTTCTTGGAGGAATTCTGTACAGGTTATGGTTGCGCAGCTTAATACTAGCTTTTGTAGAAGTGTATTTCTGTTTTGGCTAGCTACAGCAACGAATGAAGCCTTTTCCGTAGTTTGTTTAGGTCGTTGCTTGGTGAAGCTCGACCAGATTTAGGAAAGGAAGAAGGATAGGATGTTGCCGTTGTTTCACTGCAGTGGCGCACGCTAAAAAGAAAACCTCTGCTTGACTGTATTGGGATGGACTTAGTTTGAGTTTTATTTGTAAATTATATTTAACCTTTCTAAATTAGTTCGTCCTATTTTTAGAGGAATTGGTTCATCGTTTTGACATCCATAGATGAGATCGTTGTCAGCTTAAATCACATGTCATGTTTCTATGGAATTGGACTAGTTTTGTTATTGGGCAGAGGTTTTGCACTTTCCTTTTGTGATTGGCGAAACATTATACGATTATCCGTATGAAAGGCTTGCAATGTGCTAATTATAGGCAGAGATTGGAAACTATATATATTGAATTAGCATGGTTGGAAAACAAACAACCATGCTTGGTGCTTCCTGATTTTTGATATATCTTGATATGCATTATTTGTCTTTAGATCTACATTGGCGCTTTGCAAAGCTGTTGTCTAGTAGCTTTTCTGCTGCTACGCTCCATTTGGCGCAGGAGTTGAAGAATGTACTTGTATGCTCTGTTGTTGCAACCTGATTAATTTCCAGTATGTTATTTTTCTTTTAAATCTCCGGAAGCTTGTTAGTGAGCAGTATTTTTTTTGGGAAAATTGGTTCTGTACCACTGAAAGTTAACTCCTTTCGAAAAATATCACTAAAAGAACTCGGTTCCGAAAATTACCACCCAAAAATTCATCTCGCTTCGGGATTTAGCAGTCTGTTAGTAACAGTGTTAACCAAGACAAAAATGCCCTTACCTGTTGAAGATACAAACTCGCATACACTGAGCAAGACAGAGAAGAGCTCGGTGCTCTTGCTCCAACATCAGGCGCATACACTGACCAGAAAAGAGCTCCAACATCAGGCGCATACACTGACCACTCCAACCAGTAAAATATCAGCAAAAAGAAGAGACGCAGGCAACATCACCAGGCAATACTAAGCCAGGCAACATCATCAAACAACATTTTAACACATTTCCTTCCTTAGACACTAAGCCAGGCAATACAATACTACTAGCATTTCCTTCCAAAACAACATTAAGCCAGCCAGTACTTCTAGCATTTCCTTCCAAAACAACATTTCATACAAAAGCATCCTTCCAGAGATGTAGTTGCTGCAGGAACAAAACAGAGATGATTTTAACACATTTCATGTCATTTCCTTCTTCAAATTTTTTCCCAGTTGTTTCTCAAAATCCACTCCAATAGCATCTCCACCTGAAAGAATTACAACAAAACAACAATGTATCACATTAAGTGGCGCCTCAACATTGATGAACTGAAAGAAAAAACACATACTATACAAGTCATACCAGTGATAGCCCAACATACAAAAGCATACTACTAGCTAATGATAGTTCTTCTGGCAATGCCCCCTGGGGATATGTTTGCCCTTCCTCTAGTTACAGGCCCTTGACTAGTTGGAGTAGAAGGAGAAGCCGCCATGTTTCTTGTTATTGGGCCTGGACTGATTTGTGTTGGAGCAGATGTAGTTGCTGCAGGCTCTCCTTTTCTATTCTTGGAGCTCGAAGTGGCAGGCTCTCCTTTTCTCTTCCTATAGAGCAAAGATACAAGTAAGAAAAATGAAAAACCAAGTAATAAAGCTGTGAGGCCATGTTCTGGTTCCTCTGCCCACTCTGCACCACCATTTTCAATCGGAAACTCGTTTCTAACTACAATCTGCAGCTCACTATCCCCAATTCTTGGTTCAATCTGGAGCTCATTCACCTCACTTGCAACAACCAAGTGATCAGACCTACCAATAGTCATGATAAACTTCACTACTTTTGAAGACCGTAACAAGGATAAGAGCTCCTGGTCAGTAGCAAGACGAACTGTTTCACCGTCAGGTCCATCATACCAAAAAATTGCCTCCTGATTACTCGCCCAGCTATACTGTTCGAAGACATCTTTCTCCATATCAACTATGGAATACTCCTCTGAATCCACCCACCAATCCAAGAGCCTACCCTTGCGGTACACAGATCGCCCATCCTCTACCGTTTGAAAGGAAGTAACAGCAATCTCTACTTTACAAGCATTATGCGAATCGATCCTGAAAGAGTAGCAGTACAGAGAGTTTAACAAACTGTACTGCTGCACATCCTCAGGGATCTCTACAGTTAGGGTTCGATTCTTACCCTTCAGGGATCTCAGGTGGATGCATCCTTCTTGAGGTGCTGCAGAGGAGATCGCCTTCTTCAGCCCGTCGCCCGAAGGCCGCCCGCCCCTCTGGCAAGATCGCCCGTCGCCCGAACGCCTCCCGCTGCTCTTGCCGAAAATCCCCGCTGTGGCCGCCGCCCGCCGCTCTCCTTCCCCGCCGTGGCCGCCGCGCCGCCCGCCGCTCTCCTCCCCGCCGTGGCCGCCGCGCCGCCCGCCGCTCTCCTTCCCCGCCGTGGCCGCCGCGCCGCCCGCCGCTCTCCTTCCCCGCCGTGGCCGCCGCGCCGCCCGCCGCTCTCCTTCCCCGCCGTGGCCGCCTTGTTGGTCGCCGGCGCCGCTCGGTGTTAGGGTTAGGGTTGGGGGTCGGGTCTGCCGCTCGGTCATGGGATTTGGGTTCGGGGTCTGCCGCTCAGCTCGGTCTGGTCAGGGACTCAAGTCATTCGGTCAGGGGCAAAAATGTCATTACGAAAATGGGTAATGTTAAAACACGAACGGAAACTAACGGACTGCTAAATCCCGAAGCGAGATGAATTTTTGGGTGGTAATTTTCGGAACCGAGTTCTTTTGGTGGTATTTTTCGAAAGGAGTTAACTTTCAGTGGTACAGAACCAATTTTCCCTTTTTTTTTTGCGAGGAAGTGAGCAGTAGATTTCTTTTCCTATTGACATATTATTCTGTTATCAGGTTCATTTGTGAAAATGGAATTTACCTTAGTACCCCTAAAACTGAAGCTATCTGAAGATGGGGAAAATGATAAACTTAAATTTGGACTTTCTTCGATGCAAGGGTGGCGTGCAACTATGGAAGATGCTGTGAGTTTCTATTCATCATTGCTCGATGTTGTTTACCACGTTGTTGTTCCCTGATCTCATTTACTTAATGAAAACTTCCTTAAAAGTTCTGAAAATATGGACTTCCTAATATTCACATGATTAATGTAGTCTCTTATTCAATAATAAAGTTGTTCATTGAAATTATTGGGTGACTGGGGGCAGACATATTATGAAAAAGATAGCTGAGTGGTTCTTTGATAACTGCTATGGTTAGCAGAGCTGTGCACATGAGAAAAGAGGTGTCTTATGTCTTTATTGAATCTTGGCCTAAAAGGAGTGAATGTCTCCTAATTCTCACTTGCTAATTTTCTGAACTTTAGAAAATAGCAAAACCATGAAATGAATGATGATTTTTAGCTTCTCTTCTTGCTAACTAGGCCTGGTGTTGATGTAACTATGGCAAAAAATGATCAATTGCCTTTTGTTGACAAAAAAAAATGCTGGACTGATAATGCATCATAAAACTTGTTTGGTGTTATACTGACATGTAGCCCTACGCTGGAAGTGCTGGAATCAACTAATTAAATGCAATATAATATATTCATGATAGGCCTTGATCAAAATCATTAAAGGAGAAGCTATGATTTATACTTGCTGATTGGTGTTTTACATAGAAATAATAAAATTAGTTTTACGTAACATGCTTAAATTTGAAAAGCTGGAATTTCATCAATTTTCAATTAACTATAATTGTGTTTGGCTCATTTCATTATGCAATCTCTAACAGTGTGTGCAATTTTCCAGCATTCAGCTTTTCTAGACCTTGACAATAACACATCATTCTTTGGTGTTTTCGATGGACATGGAGGTAACGTCACTTGCAAAGAATAGTGCCTTTTCATTGTCCACAATCTTTTCCACATCATACCAATATGGGATGGTTACATCTCATATCACCTTGTCTCAGGAAGTGTGGTTGCCAAATTCTGTGCAAAATATCTACACAGAGAAGTTCTCAGAAGTGAAGCCTATTCAGCTGGTGACCTGGGCACCGCTGTCCATAGAGCGTTCTTCAGGTATGGCAAACTTTTAGATAGCCAACTTGAATGATTTTGCACTTATTCTCTATTGATAATTTTTCGTGCAAGATGATAATAACAGAAATTATGATTGCATATTTTCAGAATGGATGAGATGATGCGAGGTCAAAGAGGCTGGCGAGAACTACAGGCACTTGGAGATAAGATAAACCAGTTTACTGGCATGATAGAAGGCTTGATCTGGTCTCCAAGAGGCAGTGATTCGAATGATGATTGGGCTTTTGAGGAGGTACTTGTGCAACTCATGGATTGCGTGATCAGTTACTCCTTTTCCTAAAATATAAGTGAACATTTAACTTCATTGCCGATTAATTTGGTATAACTCTTAGAATTGCTTCTGAAATTCCGTGTGACCAATTTTTCATTCAAAGCTTCTTCTTGCAAAATCATTCACGCCTTAAGCATGCGTAAGATTTATAAGGTTCTTGACTAGACATATGACATTGTTACATTCAGTAATTGTTTAAGTTGCAAAAGGAGAGTTATGCAGACGGAGCAAAATTTATCTGTTAAGATTCTAACTTGGAGGTTGTGTTGCCATCAATGATAAGTTTTGACAAGTGAATACAATTATAAAGATTTTATTTTCCTTAACTGGGATGTTTTTTTTTCTGTTGTGCGGGCAGTAATGTTGTCATTTTGGCATTTCTCTATGTTGTTACAGTTTAACATTTGGGCCACTCAGGCAGTCTTACAGAATTTTTTTTACCAGGGACCACACTCTGATTTTACTGGACCAACCTGTGGGAGTACAGCCTGTGTTGCAATAGTAAGAAATAGCCAACTTGTTGTGGCAAATGCTGGTGACTCTCGCTGTGTTATCTCAAGGAATGGCCAGGTCTGCTGTTCTTTGTCCTTGTATTATGTTTAGACGTGAAAATATACGTATGAGAATCTCATTTTATGGTTCCATGCTTCCATCTATAACATAGGCATACAATTTATCAAGAGACCACAAACCAGAGCTTGAAGCAGAGAGAGAAAGAATACTAAAAGCAGGGGGTTACATCCAAATGGGACGAGTAAATGGAACTATAAACTTGACAAGAGCAATTGGTATGCATTTTTACTTGCTATTCTGTTCATAACTTGCACCTTACATGATAACTTACATATTCAAATACTTTTGTAGGAGATATGGAATTTAAACATAACAAGTTCTTGTCTCCTGATAAGCAAATTTTGACTGCAAACCCTGACATCACCATTGTAAGCACTTCAACCTCTACAATTGCTTTAAAGTCCTCCAGCTATCCATAACCTGCTATGTAGCCTATGGGCTATCATTTCCTTCTCGCTGGTAGTTCATGTAATTTAATCCTTTTTGTAGGTGGAGCTTTGTGATGATGATGACTTTCTTGTTTTAGCATGCGATGGCATTTGGTAAATTCCTCTCTACATTTATAGGTTCCATAAATTCTTCACTTATTCCATCTCATTCAGACATTCAACCAAAGCTGCAAGTTGTGTGTGCCTATCTATTGGCTTCAACTTGACAAATGGTTTCATCAGAAGTAACAACCGTAGAAGTAACAACCATATACTCTGATGATAAATAGGGACTGCATGTCTAGCCAACAGCTGGTTGATTTCATCCATGAACACATAAACACGGTGAGTACCAAGGTGTTTTTTTTGTAATGCTAAACTCCTACGGATTTCTTGGAGTTTGGTAATGCTTAAGGGATGAAACAAAATGCAGCAAAGCAGCCTTTCTGCGGTATGTGAAAGAGTGCTCGATAGATGCCTGGCTCCATCAACTTCATGTGGAGAAGGATGTGACAACATGACGATGATCCTAGTTCAGTTCAAGAAACCAATTAATCAGAACAAGAATGCCAGTGCTGAGGAACAATCATCTGGCGCCACGGAACTTTCCGAGACTCAGTGGGTCATCTCTACGGATGTTGCCATTCTTTTTCTTTGTCATCCATCTTTCTTTTCTGTGCATTAACCCGTATTTTTGTGATCAGCGCGACCGAGGAGAATGGCTCATGATGTTGTAGCCCGACAAACAGGTATACTAAAGAATGACTCCTGAATCCTGATGCGATGTTGGTTAAGCAGGCATAGCGAAGAAATGTCAGTGTACATATCAACCGTATGTTAAATTGTTGATACACCAGTGGGTGCACTACATTGGCGAGGGGAACACGCCATTCTTTGTTCTGTTGCTGTCTGTAACCAATCACTTTACCATTTCCGGTTGTGGTTTTAATGTGCACGGCTCCAGTTTGACATTTCCGGTTGTGATTTGGCCCATCAGACATCTCCTAACTGTACATTTGGCTGGGAAATGAATACCTAGTGCTTGTGTTGTGCTCGTATGTCCGATAGGATTTATCAGATGCTACAGTTTCGGAACAATTCAGACAGTCTATTGCCGGGTTGTTTGTTTAGCCACAAGGAGGGAGGAGCAGACCGAGCTTCCATGGATCGGTTGAGGGACGCGCTGGTGGACAGCGGTCTAGAGGATCTGGGATACGATGGGGAGGGATCCATTCACCTGGAGGAACCACAGTCACAGCTAGGTCCGGCAAAAAAGATCGTTCAGTGACCTCGCGGTCCCGTTTTAAAATTGCTTTAATTAAACTTGTTTTTGGTTTAAAGGCCTGTTCTTTTTAGCTGCGACTTATGGCTTTTGACTGAAATTTTTGAATTTTGACTGTTTACGGTACAGATTACGGAGAGATCGATACTCACTTGCGATTTTGATTGGTACAGATGTTGGGCTTTTAACGTATACTACGTTTAACTTGTAGATCCCGTTTTGAGAAAATACTCCGTTTAAAAGTTAGGTACTGTAGCGACCGTTAAAAGTCGACCGGCTTGTGCCGCCGAACAGGGCCTAAAATTAAAATACGTCAATTTCGATCGAAAACTCGATAAAACTAGCTTTGCCTGGATAGCAAGAACTAGTCACAGTATTATAAGATACATACATGAGCGGCCAGATAGAGCAGTGACGTGTAAAATTCCCGTTGTACAAAGTAATAAATGGGGATCCTCGGCATTCTGATCACCGGATACTAGTTACAGAGCAGGCGGAGTTCCAGGTGGTCGTCCTCAAGTGCAAAAGCCGTTTATTAACAGTGGTGCTTAGTTGAGCGTTAGTTTATGGTTTTCTAAGAGATGCTTCCTTTGGCCTGGCTCAAACCAGCTAACGGGAGGAAAATGTAAGATTAATTAGGATATTGTTTGTAGACCAATAAATCTTGGGGGACTCGATCTCCTAGATCTAAACCGTTTTGTTAGGGCACTCAGGCTTCGATGGCTCTGGCAAGAATAGAGTGCACAAACTAAACATTGGCAAGGAATGGAAATCCCTTATGATCACCGAGATCAGATGCTTTTTTGCGACGTCAACTGTTGTACACATTGGAAATGGAGACAAGGCGAGGTTTTGGACTTCTGCTTGGGTGGGAGGAAATAGATTATGCGACATCATGCCTACTGTCTTTATGATTTCCAGGAGAGAAAAGGCACCATATAAGCCGCGCTAGCACGGAACACATGGCTTCCTAACTTGACTGGGCAATTGACATAACTCCTCAGCACATAAATGAGTTGATTGTTATTTGGGAACACATCTCTACGTTAACCTAATCAAAGGTCTGGAGGACACAGTCACTTGAAAACTCACCTCCAACGGAGTATACACCACGGCCTCGGCCTACAAGGCGCAGTTTCTAGGATCGGCTAAAAGCACTATGAACCACCTGGTTTGGAAGTCTTGGGCGCTTCAGAAATGCAAAATTTTCGCCTAGCTCGCCATCCAGAACAAGCTATAGACGGCAGATCAATTGGCCAGATGACGGTGGCCAAAGCAGCACCTGCCCCCTTTGTTCACAGTTGCCGGAGTCGGCCATCAATATTATGGCAGAGTGCCACTACACAAGGACGATATGGAGTTCAATGGCGCAATGGGCCGCTTGCGATTTCATCAATCTAATCACTTGGTGCTCCTTCTCCTCGATACGTGATTGGTGGGAATCACTCATCCTCGCCGCTAGAGCACTGGAAAAAGCAACAACTCTCATAATGCTTGTCACTTGGCAGATATGGAAAGAGCGTAACTCCCAGATTTTCCGATCCACCACGTCCTCTTCAGGCCAATTGGTTGCGACAGTGAAGGACGAGGCTAAGACCTAAGAGCAACTCCAGCAGGAGCCCTCAAATCAGAGCCCCTACTTTTGATTTGAGGGCTCCCCTACTACTTTGAGGGCCCTGTTTTTTGAGTTGAACTCCAGCAGAAGCTCTCAAATCAGGGCCCTCAAATTCATTCCAACTGAGAATGACATGTAGAGCCCACTCGTCATTCCCAAATTTCTCTACCCCTCATCTCCTCCACCCGTGCGCTCCCCGCTCGTCCACCGCGCCTCCTCCTCTCCTCTCAGCCGCCGCGTCTCCTCCTCTCCTTCTCCGGCCGCCTTCCCACCGCTCGGCGCCGCCACTCTCCACCTTCTCCGGTCGCCACGCCTCCAAATCCTCCTCCGTGCCACCACTTCTCCGTCGGCCCCACTGCTCCTCTACTCCGCCGCCGCATCTCTCTCTGGCGCTCCTTCCTCCCTCGGCACCACCGCCCACCTCGGCGCTTTCTTCCCCACCGCGCCGCCGCTTGCTCTTCCACCTTCTCCTCCCGTTGCGCCATTCCAGATCCACCGCCGCCCTCTTCCCTTGCCGGCGCGCCACCTCTTGCTTCCCCCCTTCCTTCTTTCTTCCGTCCCGAGAGGAGCCGCCGGAGATCTCGCCGGAGAGCCGCGCCGGGGGAGTGATTCGCGGGAGGGGAGCCGACGGGGGCTGGAGAGCCGCGCTGTGGAGGGATTCGCGGCCGGGGAGCTCCGCCGGAGGCGGCACCGCACGGCATCGGGCGAGGCGACGGGCGTGGCGACGGGCGAGCGGAGGCGGTGGATTTTGGCGGCGCACGGAAGGGGAAAGAGGCGCGCGGGGAGGGGAACTAGCGGCGCGCTCGGGAGGGGAAAGAGGCGGGTGGGGAAAACGACTCCAACAAAAATTTGAGGGCTTGGCCTAGAGCCCCCAGGAATGAGGGCTGAAGGGGGGATTTGAGGGGGCCCTCAAATTTGAGGGCTCTAGTAGGGGCCCTGTTAGACCTCTATTTTTGCCTCAAGCCCTCAAATATGAGGTTTGAGGGCTCAAGTAGGGGCCCTGCTGGAGTTGCTCTAAGGTCTTAGCAGGGGTTAGTAGGCTAGCGGAGTTGTCTTTTACTTTGTAATATCTTAATTGAATTTTGTTGTTCCCATAACTTTTCTTCTTTCTTACCCTTTATCCCCGCTCAGGCTTTACTTTGTATTTTCTTCTTCCTGTGAATTAATCGAAGGCAGCTCTCCTACCAGGGTTTCAAAAAAAAATTATGTAAGTTGTATGGCGGTCCGAATATTATAGTGTCTTTTATTGAACCATGTTTCTTACATAATGTAATATTATTCATTAGTCACTACTATTTATCAGCCTTTTCTAATAACTATTACTATTTATAAAAGGGGATCTTCATCATATACTCTCTCTTGAATTGGGGATTTCAGGATTTACCCTCCCACCTCAATGACATATGGGATCATCATAAGTCACTGACACGTGGGTCAGGAGGGTAAATCCTGAATTTCCATCTATGAGGAGGGTATATGATGAATAAATCCTTTATAAAACTATCAAGTAAAAATCAAGAAGAACGGGCATCTGTGCAGGGCTTTTCAGACCAGGCCAATGCTGGGATGCTGTAACCAGGTTTAGCCAACAGCGCCGGCCGGCTTATCAGTATTTTTCACTGTCTCCCGCACGAAACCAATAAATAATCGCGCACACACAATCATGTGACATCTTTAATGATTATGTTAAGCACAAGTGATAGAGAACTGGAGCTAAGCTTAATTTGTTGGCTTATTGGCAAGTCCAAGTCCATTCCCATCAGGAGGTAGCAATGGAGGAGGAAGGGAAGAGCAGCGGCATCAGTGTGTGCGTGACCGGAGGCGCCGGCTTCATCGGCTCATGGCTCGTGAAGAAGCTCCTCGAGAAGGGATACACAGTCCACGCCACCCTGCGAAGCGTCGGTACGCGCACGTGTCGATTTCGATGGTTGGTGATTCCATTTGTGTCTGGAAATTGAGCGAACGGGGCGAGGCTAATCGATTCTTGTGCGGTTGGGTTCGATTGCTGGCTGCAGGAGACGAGAAGAAGGCGGGGCTGCTGCGGCGGCTCGTCCCCGGCGCGGCGGAGCGGCTGCAGCTGTTCGAGGCCGACCTCTACGAAGCCGCCACCTTCGCGCCGGCCATCGACGGCTGCCAGTTCGTCTTCCTCGTCGCCACGCCGTACGGGCAAGAGGCCGCCATCTCCAAGGTAAAGAAACCATCGCACTTCGGCTTGTCGTTGTACCAGTCAATTAATTCTATTTTTCTTACGAAATAGAAGTCGTCATGATCAGTCACTGCTAGATCACGCGAATGATTGACTAACTAAAAGTCTGGGATTTGCTTGAGTACAATTTTTTTTGTCTAAAAAGAGTTCTTTTAAGACTAATTTTGATTTATTCCGTTGAGAAAAAGCGTAGGACTATGTTCACAAATACAGTTTCAGGATCCATTGGTCTCTGTCGATTGGATCTTGTTAATACCTTTTTGCTGGCAGTACAAGAACACGGCCGCAGCAGCTGTGGACGCAGTGCGTGTCATCCTTCGGCTATGCGAGGAATCCAAGACGGTGAAGCGCGTAATCCACACCGCCTCGATATCAGCCGCTTCGCCACTGAGGGAGGTCTCCGGCGCCGGGTACAAAGATTTTATCAGTGAAGATTGCTGGACTCAGCTCCATGTCGACTATCCTCTCCGAAGCGCACACTTGGATGTAAGTGGATCTTTCTACAAATTAAAGCAGATTCTAAGCTTCTTGAAGGAATACATCGTCGTGTGAGGGCCTGATCATGGTCCCTAGACCTTAGCCGTTGGATTGTTCTGAGATAAATGATGAGAAGACGGGCATCAGGATGGTCATGAACGATGTCAAGATGATAAAAAACCTATTTTTGTCTCTCCGATATCTGTAACTTTCCACTGCAGCTTGTATGGAGGAAATCAACACAAACTTAATCCTGGTTAGAGATGGCAATGGGTACCCGAAACCCGATACCCGGTGGGTTTTTATTCTATTAGGGCATAAGTCTGAGTCAATTTCCTAACCCATGGGTCTCTTAATGGGCAAAAAGTCCAACCCATCGGGTCTGCCGGGTTCGGGTATGTTCCTATAGTACCCAAACCCGTAAACCCATGGGTAATATAAACCCGATCCATAGGAGTTATAAACTCAGGCTCCCAGCCTCCCAGGCAAACCAGCCCAGCCCATAGCCCATTAGCCATTTAGCCCCAAGCCCCCAAATCCAATGTGGCAATGCCCCATTACCCATATGGCTAACCCTAGCTAGTACTCGCCACGGTCACTACTCACTCCTCCCCGGTCCCCACCCCGATTCAACAGCCGCCGCAGAGGCGGCGCATCTGGCGCTCTGCGCTCGGTCTTCGGCAGTCTCCACGCTCGCCCTCCTGTCCCGCAGCTCCCGCTCCTGCTCCCGCCACTCTCGCCGCACGCTCGTCCTCCCGCTGCCCTCGTTGTCGCCTCGCCTTCCAGTTCAACCCGCCGCCCCCACGACGACAGCCCGCTGCCCCCACGCCGCAGCTAACACGCATCACAGCAGTAGGCCCTTGGCCATGGCACTGCCCTCCGGCTCCAACGAAGATGGCCGGTGAACTTCTTCCTCCTCTCTATTAATCATTGTTGCAGCTCGCATTACTGACCCGACGGGCGACCCATGGGTACCCGTTAACCCAGTGGGCATGGGTCTGGGCAAAAATTTGCACCCGTCACGGGCATGGGTTTTTTAGCGGGCACGTCCAACTTTCTTGGGCACGGGTTTGGGATAGCAAAACCCAGCGGGTTTATGCCCGTTGCCATCTCTAATCCTGGTGGCATTCGTTGTGATCAAGTAGTGGATGATCATTTGCAGAAGTACATATTGTCAAAGCTCCAGGAGGAGAAGGAGCTCCTAAGCTACAACGACGGCGAGAACCCGGCGTTCGAGGTGGTCACCTTACCTTGCAGCCTCGTCGCAGGCGACACAGTCCTCGGCCACGTCCCGGAGACACTAGAGGGCGCCGTGTCGCCGGTGAGCCGGCACGAGTCTTACTTCGGGTTCCTGAGGCTGGTGCAGAGGCTGCTGGGCTCTGTGCCGCTGGTGCACGTCGACGACGTCTGCGATGCGCTCGTCTTCTGCATGGAGCGTCAGTCCATCTCCGGCCGGTTCCTCTGCTCCGCCGTCTACCCGACGATCCATGACATCGTCGACCACTACGCCAACAAGTACCCTCACCTCGACCTCCTCAGAGAGTAAGCCATTCTTCACCTGCAACATACCAAGAGTGGATTCTTTGAGAATTGAGATCATACATACATAGTTAATTGATTTCTGGATTCTTTCTTGAACTTCTCGTGTGTGTAACATGAAACCTGACGAGGTTGTACCCTTTTCTGTTGCAATTGATTGAATTGGTGTCAGGACTGATGAGGTAGCGAGGGTGCAACCTGACAGCAACAAGTTGGGGGAGCTGGATTTCAGGTACAAGTACGGGATGGAGGAGACACTCGACGGCAGCGTCGAATGCGCAGTGAGACTGGGTTGCCTTGACGCGTCCAAGCTCAAGCGTGCAGAAAGGATGAATCATTGGTGTGCAGTACTGCGGGACAAGGCTGGAAGGCTACATAGCAGGATGCATGATCATAGTTCTGCTGTTTCTTCTGCATTTTACATGTTTCAGAATTCATATTATCAAAAAAAGTACTACATGTGTTAGAGGAGTGAAACGTGAGTTAGGGCTTGTTTGGGACTACTCTGCTCCAGTTTTTCCAGCTCTGCTCCACCAACTCCACCATGGAGCAGCTCCACTGTGGAGTTCCTGGAGCAGGTGGTCCTGTTTGGCACGCAGCTAGCTCTAGCTCCAGGAATGTAAGGTTTCCCTGAGAAAGGTCCAATGTGCCCCTGAATGATGTTTGGTGTATGTTTTGATGTCTGTGGAGCATATGTAACTGAATTTTTTTTGTTGCCAATTGAAATATGATGTAAAATATTATAATCGCAATTAATTTATTCGAGAAAACCAAAAAAACAAATATTTTGGTCAAATAATTCCTTCCTTTTGTCCCATAAATTGCAACGTGCTGATTTGGATTGGAAGTTTACTTGGTCTTTAGCCGCATCCATGCTTACAAACCACAACCAAGGTCAAAATATAGTAGAATTGTATATCCCTCCATTCTTTTTTACTTCCTAGAATTTGTGCCGTCAAACTTTCTAAAGTTTGATCACCAATAGATTTAAAACTATCTAGTATGGCTATACGAAAATTATAAAAATACTTTTATAATATTACAATTTTATTAAAATATATTAGTGTAAAGTTGTAAAAAGTTACGGTCAAAGTGGCATCACGAAGACCGTGAAAATTTAAAAACGTCGAGTAAAAAAGAAGGGAGAGAGTAATACTCAATGACTTGCCCCATTCTCATCTCATACAGCCACTGCCCACTACATTGGAATAACAAAAGAAGCCAACCATTATCAAGGGACAGGAGGCACAAGACAACCATTGAATTTGCCATTAGATAGTGTTTTCCTAATGTCAACACAACTGCAAATGACCATGACTTACAAGCAAATGTTTGTGCCGAAGACCTAAAATAGGAACATTCCTCTAGAGATCAGAGACATTCCACATTTCCACTAGCAGAACTGACCTCTACCTAAACTGAGGAACACACAAATCACATGATGAACATTCAACAATTTGACTATACATCATACCAAATTCGCCCACAAATTCAACTATACAGCAGTAAAGAGACAAGGCAAGAGAACACAACATGTACCTTGGCTCAAATTCTTTAACTTCAGTGAGATCCTTCCCCAGCAAATCCATCCACTTCACATTGCCTTTCATCACATTCTTGCTGTGCACACAATTAGCCCTCTTCAGGCTACTCTTGGGAGCCACTGCCACATCAATCAAATCTCCCAAGGGGGCGGATCAAGAACGGCCACCGCCACCAGAATGCGACCAAGAATTGCTCCAGGAACATCAATCTTCACCTTGGAACAATCAATCCTTATATATTTTCTTGAATTGGATTTTCTTGTACTTCCAAGTTATAAGAATCTAGCATGTACATATGGCCAAATGGGTACACTATGCAACACTTGATGCAAGATCACATTTCTGAAATTTTAGCGCTTAGTCTTCTGAAATTATCCTTTTAACAATTCAGATCCAACTGTTCTTTACACAAGATTGTCACATAATGCTCAAAAATGTTCATCAAGCTGTCCACATCTTTTAGGAGCATCAACTGCCCCAGCAAAGCACATAAGCACCATCTAGTGAGCACAGAAGAAAAGTCTTCAGAAAAAATTCTTTGCACAACATCAACATCAACATCTAGTGAGGAGGCGCAGCGGCCAGGAGGGGGAGGGCGTCTCCGGGGGCAGGGGAGGAGGCCGGGCCGGGGAGGGCGGCGCTCGAGGAGAACGGCGGCGCTCGGCGAGGACGTCGGGTCGGGGAGGATGCCGCTCGGGGCGGAGGCGCGTGGGTAGGAGGGGGAGGGCGTCTCCGGGGGCCGGGGAGGTCGGGGCCCAAGAGGGGCGGCGCGGGTGGGGGCGGAGAAGAGGGGCGGCACGGGTGGGGGCGGAGAAGAGGGGCGGCGCCGGAGCAGATCCACGAGCATCTTCGGATCCATGAGCGTCGCGCGGGTGGGGGCGGAGGAGAGGAGCGGCGCGGGTGGGGGGCGGAGGAGAGGGCGGCACGGGTGGGGGCGGAGGAGAGGAGCGGCGCGGGTCGGGGGTGGAGGAGAGGAGCGGCGCGGGTGGGTGGGGAGGAGAAGTCGCGCGGGTGGGTGGGGAGGAGAAGGAAAAGAAATCGAATCGGTACGGAGGAGAGGAATTGTGTAATGGCAGTGGTGGGTAATGTTCCCTCAACTCCATGAGGAGATACAAAACTTCAGTTTCTGGAGTACCCCTTGAGGAGCTCCAGAAAAAACGTGGAGTAGGCCTTCAACTCCACCTTTTTCTTGGAGCAGAGTTCTTGGAGTTGGACCCGTTTGGCTAGACAAGTTTGGAGCAGAGTTGAAAAAGCTGGAGCGGAGCAGTCCCAAACAGGCCCTTAATAAGTATGCTGGGAGCTGGCCAATTCTCTGTGTTAGTTGCTGCTTTTTTTGAAAGGTAATTTTTGAAAGGTAATCTATGTGTATGCTGATTGTGCACGTTTCATGCATGTTCCATTCGGTAATTCCGTTCGCTATTGTTAGCGTAAGCTTAGCAACGTGTTGTTCAGTTGTTTTGGAAAGGAGAAAAAAAGGGAAGCAGTACTCTTTCTTGAGAGAGGGAGAGAAAATATATACTCTTTCTTGAGAGAGGGAGAGAAAATCTATCCGCATTGTGACTTGCACAGCACAACACGTGAATTTTCAGGGCTAGTGTTCAAGCTAGCAGTGTAAATTGCGAAGAAAAATCTTCGGAGACAATTTGTGTGGATAGAAGCAAACTGAGAAGGTTTTTGATAAACATCATCAGGTGGGAGGCGGTGGGGTCGGGGGATAGGGTTGATAGATTACATAATAAGAGAAAAAGATGAGAACCTTTGGATCTTAATATAAGGGTAACGAAATCTTCGGAGACAACTTGTGTGGATAGAAGCAAACTGAAGGGTTTTGATAAATGCAATTTTAGCAAGTATGTTCAGTTTTAATTCCAACAATGATAATAAGCATGATTAGAGCATGCTTTCAGCAGCACATAAATAATACAAATGACATAAAAACATGTGATTCTACCAGATCATTTAAGTTGAACAATATTATCAAAACAGGGAACAAGTGGGCAACAAAACAAGCATATTGCTCAGGTTTTGATTTGTTTGTGAGCTCTCATAGGCCGTGTTGCTTAGGACTTTAATCTTGGCCCTCACGGTGCTTGTGTCAATATTAATCACAATTGAATGTGACAATTATATGAGATAAATTAGGTCTTGAGCTAAACTATAACTTTGCTTTAAGATAATTCATGCAAATTAGTAAATAACCGTCTACTGACATTAGCACTGTACAAAGCAGGCTGAAGATTTCTGTTCAGCAAATCAAGATAGTGCACATGTTTATACTAGATGAATCACAGACATGTGCAGCAATCATTAAACATCAACATTAACAGAGTGAATCAAATGCATAAGCCTCTAACAGACTGTAAAGATTGTAAATACAGAGCATCATGAATTGTACATCTACAAATAAAATAGCAAGTTCTCAATTAGCTCCAGACTGAATTGACTTTGCTTGTCATATTCAACCTCAGTATAGACACCAATTCATCATAGAGCAATTAAAACGAGCTCACATAGATTTATTTATGTCTCCCAATACTAGTCTCCCAATAAAGTTGTCTATAAGATTTTTATCTCATCTAAAGACAGTACTAGAGATAACTCTTTAACAGTAAATTATCTCTCTAACTATTTTATACTATTTTTACTATAACTTACTGTCTGACACCCTCTCATTATTTGAGTTGGTTTGCGGACTTAAGTTGTCTCTTGCATACACTACTACAGAAAAGGTCATCACAGGCGGTTCAAAAACGTCATCACAGACGATTTTGTGAACCGTCTGTATTTATGGGTCAGTGATAATCGATATCACCTATCACAGACGATTTTTGAGTAAAAACCGTCTGTGACAGCTGATAATCACAGACGGTTTTTGAGTAAAAACCGTCTATGATAGCTGATAATCACAGACGGTTTTTGAGTAAAAACCGCCGGTGATAGCTGATCCAGATTATCATCGTGCAACCTATCCGAATCCGAGCCACAATCGACATCAGCCGGTGGCATGTCATTCACTTCACCGGCGATGTCATCCGGCGGCATATCATTCACTTCACCGGCGATGTCATCCGGCGGCATATGATCATTCACTTCGTCATGACTGGTCCAACACGTATAATCCTTTTTGAAACCCCTCCGAATCAAGTGCGCTTCAATTTGCCCTCGGTTCTTAAACATCTTCAAATTCTCGCAGTCAGTGCATGGACAGCACATATATTCCACCCCCTTATTCAACATATCCTCCTCGGCGGCTCTTATAAAAGCAGAAACGACATTAATGTACTCTTCACTCACACGGCTCGCGGCATACATCCAGCTTCGGTCCTACGTTACGTACATATATAACAACTTAGTATTAAAATCTAGATTAACTAATTATAACTACATATATACCGGCCACATTTATTATATTGAGACTTAATTTGCTAGCTCAATTCATATTACAAACACAACAGCTATTATATAACCAACAATTTTGCAAATTTACCATCTTCAATAACCACTCATATGGATTACTTAGACCTAAATTGTAATGCAATTAAAGAAAAAATAAATTTCATTATTAACCATATCTAGAGCAACCAGGAAAGTCTGAATCTTCAAAGCTCAATCTCTGCCTCTTCCCACCAAATTAACTGGCCTGAAATCGCCTAGCTTCCTCCCGAATGAAAAAGTGCGCAGCAGTGGCTAGATCTGGATCGAAATGAAGACAGATGCGGTCTGAGCAGCGCAATAAATGCCTTAGAGCCATTATCACAGACGGTTTTTTATAAAAAAACCGTCTGTCATAAGCTTCATGTCAGAACGCTTCATGTTTCGATCGTCTAATTAACGTCTCTCGATCGTTATACGAAGTGTCTATATCATTAATGTTTGGGTATACGAATCGTCTGTGCTAAAGGTTAAATATGCGCGCCTAATCCAGGTCTCTTCTACGTACGTACAATATGGCTTCTACTATTCTTGTGATCATCTCCTTCCTCTCATCTGTTCATCAAGAATTGTTCGGCCGGAACCTTACACAGGCGGCCAACAATTTGCATCTGGAGCAGCTTCTCCGCACACGCCCTGCTCTCCTTCCCCGACTTTCTTGCATCCGTCAGTTCGACCTGATCATCCGCCGTCGACGGAGGCGTCTCGCTGCCGCTCAAGAAAGGGAAACAACCCTTACCCTAGTTCTTCTCCACAATGTGCGCAAAGCGGAAGAAGCTCTACACGCATTGGAGAGACTGATGGATAGCCTTGCCGATCAAGCAGAAACGGCAGATTCTGAGGAATCTTTTCATGCTATCCTCTACGACATTACGGGCTATGCTACTGATTATTTGCCCAGGCTGGAGGAGGAAGTGCTGAGGACAAGGACAATCTTAACGGTGTTCGAGAATTCAATGGCTGACCCTCCAAGTCCCAAAGTCGAAGAAGAAGCGTACGAAGCCCAAAAGATTACAATCTGGGAAACTCTTTACCTGTGCGACTTTTGTAGTAAATTTGCCTCTAATTGAAACTAATAAATTTGCCTTTAATTTGTGATCTCTTGTCTCAGTAGTTCTGTAGTTAAGTTATTAGAAGCAATGTGTACTTATATATTAACCTCTGATCATGAACAGAATATGACAGACAAAGGGACATCACAGACGGTTCTTGTTAAAAACCGTCTGTGAACATTCACAGACGGTTCTTAACAACAACCGTCTGTGATTGTCTACACAACACAGACGGTTTTTAATAAAAACCGTACGTGATACTTTAGTATCACAGACGGTTCATCGGTAAGTACCGTCTGTGATACTCGTTTTCTCCGACGCCACTAACACAGACGGTGTCCAAATTAAAACCGTCTGTGTTAGTGTCAATCACAGACGGTTTGACATAACCGTCTGTGATTGGCCGTCTACTATTGGCCTTTCTATAGTAGTGATAAAAGACATCATATTATCACTTCTCACCTCCTCTCTCCTCCACATAGTATTTTACTCATTTAATATAGCTAAGAGATAGCTAAGATAACACTATTAGAAATATATGTTTGCTGTAAGAAATCGCTCTAAGATTTCTAGGCGTGGGGATTAGAAGTGCGGGCGTGCTAGTGTGTAAAGTACACAAATCAATTAAATACTAGAAAAAAGTATTAAGGAAGCATGCATTTTAGTATTTCTCGTAAAATTACAAAATACAAGCCCCTTATTATCGT
This sequence comes from Dendrocalamus latiflorus, assembly GCA_017311315.1. Classification (NCBI taxonomy): domain Eukaryota; kingdom Viridiplantae; phylum Streptophyta; class Magnoliopsida; order Poales; family Poaceae; genus Dendrocalamus; species Dendrocalamus latiflorus. Next base: position 4,867,130 of record CM029617.1, read on the forward strand.
GTGTGCTACATAGCCTGCTGGTGAGACGGACTTGACTGGCGACGTGGTTTCATAGTTCCCGAGGCCTTGGAAGGCTCCCAGTTAATTATATTTGCTTTTTCTTTTTTTTCCTATATTTCTTTGCAATATTCGTGATGAGCTAATATGCTTTTTCTATTTTTAAATTTTTTAAAGTTAATTACGTCAAAAAAGCCACCAGTAGCTATAGTATAAAATAAAACAAATACAATACCAAACAGTAAAAAAATAAGCCCAAATAAGCAGCACCAAAATCTATCAGCATTGTGACTTGCGCAGCACAGCACACGTGAATTTTCACGGCTAGTGTTCAAGCTAGCAGTGTAGATTGCGAAGAACAATCTTCGGAGACAATTTGTGTGGAAAGAAGCAACTTGAGAATACAGAATAGTACGTCCAATTCCTATCAACGTCGGCTTGGAGAATTCGATCATGTCACTGTTCCTAATCTCGTGTTCGTACAACGCATGTGTGAACAACGATCGATCTGCCACCTACCGTGTTGAAGAGTCACGCAAGGGACATTGCTCCTCTCGCCTTCGTTTAACCGGCACAACGATTGTCTTCGGATATCCCTGACCGTCCGATCAGAAATTGAACTGTTTAAACGGAAATGGACCTAAGCTATGTCAGGAGACTCTTAACGATGGTACATACCTAAGAGGTTCCGTGACTCGTACTGACACATAAAATGGTAGATATAGGTATGAGTGGAAAAAAAAGCTCGTTAGTAGGGTTCGTTGGTTTAGTTCAAAATTGTTTCAATTGCACTTGTTAATTGGTTAAACATTGAATGAGTCGATTTTGAATTAAATTAAATTTTTTTTGACTTGACTCGGCTCGTTAGCTCGATTCTAAGAATATTTCCAAACTATCCATAAAATGATATCAAATAAAACTATATTAATTTCGGAAAAAGCTCGATAAGATGCGGAGTTGGCTTGATATCCACCCTAGATACAGGCTCTGTTCATATTAGTTTTTGTTTCTGACTTATACTTAGAGATGCTAGAAATCAATATGAATATATATTTTTCGAAGTGGCTTTCTCATTTCTATCGCTCTCATCTCGCTACCTCAAGTTTAGATGAATGACAGGTGAGGCACACAGAGCCTTCTCTCCCAAATCAAAATAGAGAGGGAACCATATATATGGAGCGGTGGTCATGGAAACATGGTGGGAGTTCGGTGGGAGAGAAACTTTTGTGGACTCATATGTCATTGACTCAATTTGGCCAGCGTATCATCATATGTGGCAAAATCATCCACATATTGCGTCACACAGGTAATACTACCGTGCAAAACTGGGTCCGAATGTTATTTGAACCGGATTGCAAAGTTCAGAGGGTCAAATATTTCGAGGTGTTAGATGGATTTTTAAGGAAAATTTAGGGTGTTATATGCACTTATCCCTTCTTTTTATTTGGGAGTTCCACAATTTGGTCACTTTAAGGGAATTATTATGTGTTCATGTATTTTTACTTACTGTTTTTCTACCAAAAAAACAATTAGTTTGGGGTGTTCGCCAGTCAATCAATCCTTGTCTGCACTGTGCAAATGCCAATCAAGAAATGCGGCTAGCTTAGCCGTCATCTCGGCAAGCAATCCAAATCCATCCCCCGTTCCACCCAGGAGGTTGAAATTAACAGGGTAGCAATGGCGGAATCGGAAGGGAAGGGCGGTGGAGGGAGCGGCGGCGGAGTTAGGGTGTGCGTCACCGGAGGCGCCGGCTTCGTCGGCTCATGGCTCGTCAGGAAGCTCCTGGGTAGAGGCTACACCGTCCACGCCACCTTGCGAAACATCGGTACGTGTGTACGTAGGCATGCGGATTTAATTAACTATTTTGACGCCTGAGCTTGGGAATTAGAAATTGTTTTTTGAAAGACCGACGCCAATCGATTCTTGCAGGAGACGAGAGGAAGGCGGGACTGCTGCGGCGGCTCGTCCCCGGCGCGGCGGAGCGGCTGGTTTTGTTCGAGGCAGACCTCTACGATTAGGGGTGGAAAAAAAGCTCGTTAGTGGGGCTCGTTGGCTCGGTTCAAAATTGCTTCAATTATACTTGTTAATTGGTTAAACATTAAAATGAGTTGATTTCAAATGAATTTGAATTTTGCTCAAGCTCGGCTCGGCTCGGCTCGTTAGCTCGTTTCTAAAAATACTTTTAAATTATCCGTAAAATGATATTAAATCAAAATATGCTAATTTTAGAAAAAACTCGATAAGACGAGCAGTTGGCTCGATATCCACCCCTATCTACGATGCCGCGACCTTCGCGCCGGCCATCGCCGGCTGCCAGTTCGTCTTCCTCGTCGCCACGCCGTTCCAGCACGACTCCACAAGCTCCAAGGTGAAATTACTCGTCGCACTCTAGTTAGTAGTTGCTGCAACCTTGTAAGGTTTACTCCAGAATCTCGTATTTCCAATGGGTAGCACGCCACAAGTGGCAAGTCCAACGTGCTTGCTTCGCTTGGGCACAGATCTTATCACATCCTTCTCCTTAATCATGATTGGCACGCAGTACAAGAGCACGGCCGAAGCAGCTGCGGATGCAGCGCGGTTGATCCTCCGGCAATGCGCGGATTCCAAGACGGTGAAGCGCATCATCCAAACCGGCTCCATGGCAGCATCCTCGCCACTCAAGGAGGACTCCACCGGGTTCAACGATTCCATCGACGAATCTTGCTGGACTCCGCTCAGCGTCGACTACACTCACCGGAGCGCGCAATTCGATGTACCCGAATTTTTTTCTATTTAAGCCCTTTTTTTGAAAAATATTCACATTTAGACCCCTGGTGGTTTTAATTCCGTTTTTGGACCCAGGGGGTCGGAGCCGTGACCCACGGCGCCGAGGTAACACGTCTCGGCGCCGTTGTCCATGGCTCCGAGGTCGCAGGCCCACTCCAGCCTGGTGGCCTGCGTGGCGCTGACGTGGCAGCACCTCGGCGCCGTAGATCGTGGCTCCGAGCTCGGAGCCGTGGGTGGTGGCGCCGACCTCGAAGCCGTGGGTCGTGGCGCCGAGCTCGGCGCCGTGGATCTTGGCGCCGAGCATGCGGCTTCTGAAACGACACCGAGCACGCGGGCTTCGTTCATTCGCAACTCCTCCCTCTGTCCCCGCCGCCGCCTCCCGTCCCCTCCCCGCACTCGCGTCCTCCCCGCCGCGGCCGCCGGCCTCCCCTCGTCGACCGCCTCCCCGCCGTCGCCCCGTGGTGGCGCCCGGCCTCCCGCCTCCCCGTGTCTCCGCCCGCCCGCGTCTGCGCCCGGCCTCCCGCCTCCCCGCGTCTGCGCCCGGCCGCCGCCCCCTGTTGCCGCCCGGCCTCCGGCCGCCTCCCCTCGTCGACCGCCTCCCCGCCGCCGCCCCGTGGTGGCGCCCGGCCTCCCGCCTCCCCGTGTCTCCGCCCGCCCGCGTCTGCGCCCGGCCTCCCGCCTCCCCGCGTCTGCGCCCGGCCGCCGCCCCCTGGTGCCGCCCGACCTCCCGCCTCCCCGCGTCTCCGCCCGGCCGCCTCCCCGCCTCGACCGCGACCTCAAGCCCGAGAACTTCCTCTTCGCCAACAAGAAGGAGAACTCCCCGCTCAAGGCCATCGACTTCGGCCTCTCCATCTTCTTCAAGCCCGGTGAGCTCCCGATACCGAGATCCGTCCGTGATTTGGACGAACTGCTTGCCGCACCTTCGTTTTTGTTGCTAATTGTGCTGCGAGGTCAGATCCCAGTAGTATCGTGCTTTTGCTTCTGCTGGGAGTAGTAGAACAGAAGTACTACTCTTGTGAGGAATATTCACTAGAGTGCTTGCTTATTTGTTAGATAGCACTGTAGGTTGAATGAACTGAAGTGATATGTGAGATGACATTTTTTTTACCATTGATTGAGGCTGCTGAGACTGACTGCAAGACCTCTCATCTAGCTTTCGAGTCCATATTACAATTTATTTCCAGAGAGAGTTGGTATCTTAGGTTTGTTGCTAATTGTGCTGCGAGGTCAGATATTGGTATCTTAGGAGCTAGGTTGAATTATTCGGCATGGGTGACTGCTATTTTTAGGTTTTGGGAATTATTAGTGGGAGCAGACGTCACATAACTGTTGCCAAATAGTGTCTTGTATGCTGATCCCATGTTCAACTTGAGCTCATTTATTTTGGGAAATAAGATTGAACACAACAATTGTTGAATGAACCAAATATGACGCCGGTGTATAATTTAGAGTTGCTACGTGTCTTTAACAACCATTGTCTGGTTGTTCTTGGAAGCATTAAATGAGTTATCTAGATCAGATCAGAGTAGCAAAATTCTGCCTCTGAATTGGATTGCTCCTACCAATCTTTCTTCCTTCATTAGCTTTGTAAGAATTGGACTTGCTGATCATGGTAGTTCGGGAGCATGCATCGTGCATGATAGTATCATTAGTTAGTTTATGTTAAACATGTAGCTAATGTTATTTAAGATGTACTGCCCCTTGTTATTCCTTTACCATGCTTCCCTCTTTGTCAAAAGATGCTCACCATGTTTTCTGTATGAACTAGATGGACAACCTAGTCACCATATATCATGGAGGCAGTGTGACAAGTGATGATTATGGAAATGTTCGATTTGTTGAAATGCAAAGGGTGCCTCTGATATTCAGTGATCGGCCGTCGTTTAGTGAGTTGGTTGCTAGGGCTCGGGAGGAGCTACATTGTCATGGAAACGAGGAGAGCATCACAGTTGAGGGGTTACTTCACTACGGTTCGAAAGACATAATTCTCAGGCGGTTGATCTTAATTGGTTGTGAGGATGAGTGGGACAAATATGTCAGATTGGTTATGCGGAATGAGTTAAAATGTTTGGACCTTGTTGTGCGGAAGGTGTCCATTGATCCCACCCCTCACGGTTATTCACCAGAACTAGGTGATCAGGCACCCTTTGACCCTCCGTTACCGGATCTTGTGGTGGATGTGGAAGAAGAGCCTGAGGTGCCCGATGCTCTATCTGCCCCGAACGAGGTTCAGATTTCTCAACCAGTTCGAGTTGAATGTCGGACTGATGATGTTGTGGCGGCCCCTCAGGATCATCCCAGTGAGTGTCGAGCCACACTTTAGCCTTTTCCCGTCATTGTTGTTTTTTTTTGTCTCAATCCCATCGTTTTCGTGCTTATGATGCAGGAGACATTCCTGATAATATTGGTGTTCCTCCCGTTGCTCCATCTGGCAACGTTGAAGAAGTCTGCAGGGACTCCAACAGTGTGGATGTTCAAATTGTAGATGATCTGCAGCCTTACGAGATCGCAAGGGCCGTTGATTCTGACGATGACCGCCCTTTTGGAGAGCTGACCGAAAGTGATATTGAGCTGATCAGGCGTTATTGCCCTGGCCGGGATCCATCAGTTCATGAATTCAGCGATCTTAGGCATTCTCATGGGGCTTATGCAGAAGGAAGAGATGACGAGCTGCTAGATGCTCCTGAGGCCGGTTCAAGCATGACAATTGAGAAGGGCATGATGTTTGAGGACTTGTCTGCGTTGAGAAGGTGGCTGCAGGAGTATTCAGTGATTCGTAAAAGGCCATTCAAGGTGAGGCATTCTTATGTGGAGCGGAGGTACACAGTTGTGTGCGAGAAGGAAACATGTGAATGGAGGGTTTGTGCTAGGAAACAGAAGGACACGGGAAAGTTCAAGATCACAAGAATCGTTGGCCCACACACTTGTGCCGAAGCAGAGCTCAAACAGAAGCATCGGCAGTTGACCTCTACCATTATTGTCAAGTCACTGTGTCACATAGTAAAGGGAGAACCCAATATGAAGGTGAAGACACTTGCTGGGATTGTTAAGGAGAAATTTGGATACGAGATAAGGTATGGAAAAGCATGGAGGGCAAAGCAACGCATCTGGAAGATGATATATGGGGACTGGGAAGATGGGTACTTGCAGTTGCCAGCACTCTTCAATGCAATCAAAGCGGTTAATCCAGGCATGCATTATGAGTACGTCCCGAAACCAAACGAATGGACTCAAGATGGGATGCAGATATTCTTCCGTGCTTTCTGGTGCTTTGCTCAGTCCATCGAGGCCTTTCGGCATTGTCGTCCCGTCTTCTCCATTGACGGTACGTTTCTTCTTGGCAAGTACCAGGGCACACTTCTGATAGCCATTTCCTGTGACGCAGACAACGCGTTGGTTCCTTTGGCGTTTGCTTTGGTTGAGAGGGAGAACAAAGACAGCTGGGGATGGTTCTTGCGGCTCGTTCGGAGGCACGTGGTCGGCCCTGGTAGGGAGGTGGGTGTCATATCTGATAGACACCAGGGCATACTTGCTGCCGTACAAGAGCAGATACCGGGGTATCCACCTTTGCACCACCGTTGGTGCACTCGGCATCTTGCCGAGAATCTACTCCGTAAGGATGGTACGAAGGATAACTTTCCTCTGTTCGAGGAGGTCGCTCGAATGCTTGAGGTCAAGTTCTTCCAGGGGTATACGTGGTATGCCCGTCAATGCTATAGTATCATTCACCTTTTACAAGTTTGTTGCCTGGTTCAACGAAAGACACACACATGCAATGGCGCTACAGAGTAAACAAGAGAGATGGGCGCCAAAACCGAAGCGCCACCTTGAAAAGGCAAAGGCGAGGGCTGAGGCACATGAGGTACATTGTTTTGACAACTCCACGGGCACTTACGAGGTTGTAGAAAGGGGTGGTACAACGACCGATGGAGAGCTCCGGCCGACGAGGAGGCATAAGGTTGTCCTTATTGATTTCTCATGCACATGTGGTAAACCGAGGCAGTACCACTTTCCATGTTCTCATTATGTGGCAGCAGCGAGGCATCGCAACTTTGACTACGAGAGCAAGATACCTCGGGAGTTCAGTGTTGACAACCTTGTGCTTACGTGGTCTCCCCGTTTCGAGCCTTATCGGGATGAGGGAGAGTGGCCACCGTACACCGGGCCCAAATACATTGCGGATACGGGTAGCCGTTGGAACAAACGTGGAACCAGGAAAAGGACGAGACACAAGATGGTTATGGATCAGCTTCAAGGAACAACGAGGCGAGGGAGAGCAACCCCCTTTCTTACTAACCCCGAGCAGAACCAATGTAGCAGATGTGGTAGACTTGGCCACAATTCACGCACATGCCATTGGCCACTTAGTCAGGTGCGAGTGCTTGTTATTCGTTATGTTTCATAGTTCGTCTAGTTATTTTTTCATATGTAATTTGCTATATTTCTTATTTAATTTCTTATTCTTTCCATATTTTATGCATGTTCAATTTTTTGTTTACTTGTATGTTGGACTGACAAATTCAATTTTTTTGTAGGATGGCGCAATTCCACCTGCTAGACCAGTACTACGAGGAGAGCCACCGAGAACGGCTCACCGCGGAGGGGGGGTATTGCCTTCATCACTTCCTGTACAATTTGAGTTTATATTGATGCATTAACTACAAAAATTGGTCTATTCTATACAGGAGCTGTCCATCCCTCGTCCTCGAACCCATGACGGGTTCCTGGACATGCGGTACGATGAGAGGTACACTCCCTTCCTGGAGAGGGCTGGCCTAGACGCCATCTCTTACCAGGTTCGCCGTGGGTTGCCCACCTTCAACCCCCCGGCCATCACTGCACTGATTGACAGGTATTCTCCTAAACCATTGCTCCACTTGCATGTTCATTGTTGGTCGGCTATGTGCGCCTCAAATTCTCTGATATGTAGTCCTCTTTTTTGTATCATGTAGGTGGAGGCCGGAGACTCACAGCTTCCACCTCCCTTTCGGTGAGATGACTATTACGCTCCAGGACACTCAGAAGATACTTGGTGTCGCCATTCACGGCCGTCCAGTGATCGGACCGTGCGTGCCTCAATCCCACTGGCCCCTCGACTTCAGACATGGTATGTTTCACCACGGAAGAGAGGGTACTACTTTGTTCGATTCACAATGTCATGGGACCCCAACCCTGCTACTTATAGCAAAACGGGGCAGCTTAATGCAGTGACCACCAAAAAAAGAGGCTTTTGCTCAGGGACATGACAACACGCCCCTGCTTTGCTCAGGGACATGACACAAGAGGTCAGCTTTTGCTCAGTGAGATGACAAAAGAGGGCAGCTTTGCTCAGTGACATGACAAAAGAGTTCAGATTTTGCTCAGTGACATGACAAAACGAGGCAGCATATGCCAGCTTTGCGCAGTGACGGAGTAGGCCTTTAGCCTGTACACATACAGGGCGTAGGTCTTTAGCCTTTACAGGAGTAGGCCTGTACACATATAGGGGCGTAGGTCTTTAGCTTTCTAGGCTTTGAATGGTCTAATCTCTGAAAAGGCTACGAACTATGAATTTATTACGAGACTATAGTCTCTGAAAAGCCTACATAGGGCCATTTATTTCTACACTGGAATCCAGGAAAAGCGAAAATATCCTCTCCATGGACTATGCCCACTGCACCAGATAACCTGCCTACATAAAGGCCTCCCTCCTATGTCTTCCATACCACATCTCCTCCTCAAGGCATCACAATACTACTACACAACAATGTCTTCCTGGAGGTCCGACCCATTTGGAGTGCCGGAGTGGCATGAGCGCCCGAAGTGGCATTGCGGCTTTAGGACGATGTTGGGAGTCTGGACTGATCGAGTACAACGAGCCAAATACGGCCGTAGGTTCTTCAAATGTCCTGACCTGGATGACGACTTCGTGGTAACGACCACAACTAAATCATTTGTTTCTCGTTATCTTTTTTCAACTTGATCGATGACATCTACCACGCCACACATAGGCTTGCAGGTTCATCGAATGGGTGGATCGAGTGTCGCCGGCATGGCCAAATAACCGGGCAGTGGAGGTGGAAAACAAAGCACAATATTTTGTCAAGATGACTCAGGCTCGCGAGGTGGAACGACAGATGCGGCTTGACCAAGAGCGCCGCGTGAGGGTGGACCAAATCCGTCTGAAGGGCAAGGAGGATGAGTTGCAAAGGAGGCGGGAGCAGTTAAGTCTGCGTGAAGCTGCCATCAAGCGTCAGGAGGAGGAGCTTCAAGTTCGGGAGGCAGCTCTCAAGACCAAGAGTGACAGGAAGAAGGATGCAGCGGAGCCATCTTCAGGGCGTGACAAAAAGGGGAAACAACCACGCTACACCCAGTAGACAAAATGTAATAGACCCAGCAAGTTATTTTCCCTAAGGCATGCATGTTAGGACTAGTGGTGGAATTCTGAACATTAGAAGTACAGAGTTGCACACATGCCACATGCCTGCCATGTCAAAATATCACTCACCTTCGAAATATCACTTACCACTATATGCATCGATATTTCTACGCTCAATCCTTCGGCAAAAAAATTTAGCATAATTTGGTTTGCATGTGCAACTTGCAATGAACATAAACTTTTATTACGACTTCATCAGATTCGTTCCCATATTACAAATACAAAATTACCAAACCTTGCAAAAACCACGGGAATTGCAAACCCTTAAAACATATCATACCTTAAAAGTCACTTACCATTTTATATATCGACCGTTCTACGCACAATCGTTCCTAAAAAAAATTACCATATTTTTTTATGCATCTACAACGAGCCAATCAACATAAACTTGTTTTACAATTTTTTCAAATTGTTTTGTAATTCACAACTACAAAATTAACAAAATTTATAATCATTACAGTTGCTGCAACTAGTAACAAAATTAACAAAATACAACTAGTAATTCTTTTTGCGACAACGTAAAGCCTGATCGGTGCAAACCCTAGACGCCGAGTGTCTGCAGACGTGGCAGGGAGCTCGGCGCCACGTGGCAGGCAGCTCGGCGCCACGATCTACGGCTCCGAGCTCGGCGCCACGACCCACGGCTCCGAGCTCAGAGCCACGATCCACGGCGCCGAGGTGCTGCCACGTCAGCGCCAAGCAGGCCACCAGGCTGGAGTGGGCCTGGCACCTCGGAGCCGTGCTCCACGGCGCCGAGACGTGTTACCTCGGCGCCGTGGGTCACGGCGCCGACCCCCTGGGTCCAAAAACGGAATTAAAACCACCAGGGGTCTAAATGTGAATATTTTTCAAAAAAAGGGCTTAAATAGAAAAAATTCGGTCGATGTACCTAGTTCTGAACTCTGATGAAATTTGACGATTTTAGTAGCTGTAATTGAAGAGAACATGATGTTAATTTTTTGCGGTGGTGATCGACCAAACCATCGTTTGCAGGAGTACATCCTGTCGAAGCTGCTGTCGGAGAAGGAGCTGCTGAGCTACAACGCCGGCGAGAGCTCGGCGTTCGAGGTAGTCACGCTACCGTGCGCCGTCGTCGCCGGCGACACGCTCCAGGGCCGCATGACGGAGAACCTGGAGTGCGCCGTGTCGCCAGTGTCTCGGAACGAGCGCTACTTCGGGAACCTGAGGCTGTTACAGAGGCTGATGGGCTCGGTGCCGCTGGTGCACGTCGACGACGTCTGCGAAGCCCTCCTCTTCTGCATGGAGCGGCCGTCCATGGCCGGCCGGTTCCTCTGCTCCGCCGCCTACCCGACGCTCGCCGACATAGTCGACCACTTCGCCGACAAGTACACTCACCTCGACATCCTCAAAGAGTGAGTCTTTCTTTACAAATCACACATTCACACGAACAAGAACAGCATCATGTCAAGAACGTGTTCACTGTTCAGGAGACGACGATGAATGTTTATAGTTCATGGATTCTTTCTTGTACTGCCTGGAACCTGAAAATAATATGACAATATGATGATTTGCTCAAACGTTGCAACTGAATTGGTGTCAGGACGGAGGTGTTACCGAGCGTGCAGGCTCACACTGACAAGCTCGGCGAGCTGGGTTTCAGGTACAAGTACGGGATGGAGGAGATACTGGGTGGCAGCATCGAATGCGCGGTCAGATTTGGTTGCCTTGATGCATCCAAGCTCAGCGTGCAAGAATAATAAATCTGCTGGTACCAATTTATACAGTCATGGGTAACCTGAGTTTCCTGTTTCATTTTCACTGCTAGTGCCAAGCTAGCAGATTAATGCAATGAATAATCTCCACAGCAGCTGGTTGCCCGTTCAAAAAAAAAAAAAACAGCAGCTGGTTATGTTGTGTGGAGGACATCGGTTGAGAACACAGAATCTACATCCAATATATACTTCTGAGGAACTGCTTGTGATGATGCATATGCCCCCAAATTCTGATGAACTGCCTGTGATGTTTTCCTTATTCTGTTTCTGATGTATGTCGAGGCCGGGTGCAGGCAGAGCGTGGAGATCTCCAGGACTCCGCGAGTTTGTTGAGATTTTTATGTAGCTTTTAATATTTATTATGGTTATTATCTATTTTACTCAATGCGGAATTATTTATATTATTGACGCAAGTGATATAGAATATTTTGATGCGAAATTTAATTCGAGGAATTAATACTCAAGGTGCCAAGGACGGTTGTACTGGAATATGGTAGACATATTTATTGAAATCAAGTCTGCTGGAATTTGATACGCATGCATTTTTTTAACTCGAGCACAGCACAAGGTGGAATAGTTGGGTTTGTTTTGCAGGATCGGCTCTGCAGCCTGTTGACCCACATAATCATATTGGAATTGATCTCATAAACAACTGATCATGACGCATGACTCACACATGTGTGCTTGGGACTAATATATTTTAGACTCATAAACTGGCATGTCTGATCGTGGTTGGTGATATGGTTCAGAAGACTCACGGGATACCGAAAACAAGTGGGTCACTTTATAACACCTGAAAGTGAAATCTATAAATATGTCTCTACCCTCTAGCCTTATTATGCATTGTGAGTGGCACCACAGATAAGACAGAGCAATAAAGGATTGACCAAAAAGCCTTCACAGAATTACTCTAGGGTTAGAAAACCCAACATAGTTCAGGGGTGAGCCGGCACAGCTTGTTGTTGCTTGTTTGGTTGGCCTCGTCTTTCGGTGGCATGGCCAGCGAAGGATGGCCGTGGTGAGGTAGTATTCTGCTCTATCCGCATGCATTGCCCTTCCTTCATCGTCACGATGCCGTCTCCGGCGGCGGCCTCTCAAGGTTGCAGACAGGGTCGGCCCTGGGCCTGGGCAGCAGGGGCACCCGCCTAGGGCCCATGAAAACTAGGGGCCCCTAGCCCAAGCCCATGTATATATACATCAATACATGAATCATTGATTAGTCTACGTATTATACTACAGTCATTCAGTCATTGAATACTCTCGTGGGCATGGCCACATGGGGTTTTGTATCTTTGATTGGGCCAACTGAAGACAACTAGTCAAGTAACAGCCCAATCCATAATGGCATTATCTAGCGCTGAGTTAATGAGCTCCCTCACAGAGAGACGCATCGATTCACCAGATCCCCATTCCCCAATCGCACGCCGCCTGCTCATATCCTATTCCTCTCTGTGGCTTCACCACTCTTGACTCTTCCGATATCTTCCCCACAAAAAACGCCACCGTTGTCGCTGTGTCACCATTAATGGAGGAGAAGAGGAAGAGCCCGATTTCTTCGATTCCCAACCAGTTCGTTTTTGATTTCTTCGCTTTGCAACGGCTTTACTCGAAATCCCCTCATATAGCCATTGCAAACGCCGGTGTAGGCCGCGGGTGGATGAAGGTCAGAAGTCCGAGGTCATTCGCATCCCCTATTCCCCTACTACCAGTGCCAGAGTAACGAGTTTGTCCAAGAGCAGAGGAGTTGCTTCGCGCCTCCACAGGCTACACTTCGAGACTTCGACTCTTCGTCTCTTCGACCCGACCGGTTCATCAACGAGCTCAAGGTCAATTATTCATCATCTACATTGTCAATTATTCATCACCAAAATATCCTAGGTTTAGCCACATGGTCTAACATAGTGCCAAGCTAGCAGATTAATGCAATGAATAATCTCCACAGTAGCCGGTTGCCCGTTCAAAAGAAAAACAGCAGCTGGTTAAGTTGTGTGGATGAAATCAGTTGAGAACACAGAATTCTACATCTAATAGATACTTCTGAGCAACTGCTTGTGATGGTACATATGCCCCCAAATTCTGATGAACTGTCAAATGTCAAGAGTGTATGTCGAGGCCGGGTGCAGGCAGAGCATGGAGTTCACCGGGGACTTCGCGGCGAGGCGCTCGCCGACGTCCGACGAGTTCACCGGTGAGCCGGCACAGCCTGATGTTGCTTGTTTGGTTGGCCTCACCTTCTGGTGGCATGGCTAGCGAAGGATGGCCATGGCGAGGTAGTATTCTCCTAATCCGCTCCGTCCACATGCACTGCCCTGTTGGCCCAGATAAGGAAAAAACATATATAAGCTAAGAAAGAACGAGCAAAAAACATAGAGAAAAATTTCTTTTTTCTTCTAACGACACATGTCTTCTCTTCCTTCCTTTTCTATTCACTATGTTTTCTCAAACTCTTGCGGGCTCTATAGATTTACATGCCTTAAATAGGCCTCACGCACACACGATTACTCCACCTTATGCACACACTCACTACTGCTATAACTTTGATGATCACTCCCTCTGATCTTGTTTTTTCGGCCTCAACTACTGCGCCGACTGCCCACATCACTCTGCTGCCTGCCCACGCCGCTCAGCCGCCTGATGATTGCTACAGTTACCAGCCACTTGCCCACGGCGCTCAGCCACATGCCCACACCGCGCAGTATGCTGATGACTGCTACAGAGACCAACAGCTATAGAGACCAATCGCACACGGCTGCTATAGTACTCCTCGTAGCTACGACCGCGACCACGTACTTCGACTCCACGCATAGGCACCACAACCACGACTGCTTGACCACGACTTCTCTTCGACCGCTTCACTGACCACACAAGTCTTCGAGCACCGACCGTCTTACAGTGGCTTCGACCGCGGCTTCGACCACGGCATCGACCAGGCCTTCGACCACAACCAATGCACACGACGGCTATAGCATACCGCTGCTTCGACTGCGGCTTCTACTGCTCCTTCAACCACAGCTTCGACTACGCTTTGTCAATCACATCACCGACCAATGCTTGTCGACCACAGCACCTCGACTGCATCTTTGACCTCACAGATCTTCTAGCACCGACTATCAATTGTAGCTACGATCATCGACCATTGACCATAGTAACTACGACTACCGACCATCGACCACAGTAGCTACGACTACCGACCATCGACCACAGTAGCTACGACTACCGACCATCGACCATTGTAGCTACGACTACCGACCATCGACCACAGTAGCTACGACTACCGACCATCGACCACAGTAGCTACGAGTATCGACTGAGTCGTTATGGTTTCGACCACTCCTTTGACCATGGCATCGAACACGGTTCGACCACGGCTTCAACCACGCCTTGAACCGTGACATCGACCATGGTTGCTCTTCGACCACTGGCTACGACCTTTGGCTAAGGCCACTGGCTACGATCACTGGCTACGACCACTATATAGTACGCGACACATGAGTATATTTAGCTACGACCACTGTACAGTACACGACAAACGAATACAACACAACACACAAGATTAGTTTCAACATGCCCTTCCTCCACCGTCACGATGCCGTCTCCGGTGGCGGCCTCTCAAGGTTGCAGCCCCGCCCCGTGTCGGCGGCTAACACGGGATCCGTAGGGACACCGGTGTAGAGCTTTCAGCGGCGCGTCCTCGTCCCTAACGATGGTTGTTAGCTCCGGCCGGCACGTGGCTGCCCGCTCCGCCAATCGCCGCCGCGCACAGCGCTGGAGGGTTAGGCACGAGCCCGTCCCGCACGCACATTTCCACCGTCCGATTGAGCCTCCTCGGGCCAGATCGAGGGTTAGAAGGCGGCCGTTGCGTTTTTACACGGGAGAGCCTCGCCTTAAAATGCATTTCTATTTAAGCCCTCGTCCTTTTTCACACCAACCACACGCACCCATGTCAAATCTTCCGTCTTCTCCCATATTAAGGGCCTGTTTGGTTGGTGCCTAAGTTTGCCATACCTAAGCTTAGGCAATGTGTGGCTGCCACAGAAAGTGTGGCTAACAAAATCGAAGCCACACTTGTGGTAAAATTTGGCAAGAAACTAAGTCTATGACGTGTAGGGCAGGGTGCTAAGAAAGTGTGGCATGCCACAGTTGCGTTAGTGAACCAAACAGCTACCTAAAAACTGTGGCACGTCTAACTTGTGGCTAGGCAACTTCTGATTATGAACCAAACAGACCCTAAATGCGCAAGCACTGGGCCTGGCTTGTGACACTTGTCAGTGGATCCCCATCAGGACTTGGGGGCAGCAGCCATGGCGGAAGAAGGGAATAGTAGCAGCCATGGCAGTGGAGTCAGGGTGTGCGTGACCGGAGGCGCCGGCTTCATCGGCTCATGGCTCGTGAAGAAGCTCCTCGAGAAGGGATACACAGTCCACGCCACCCTGCGAAGCGTCGGTACGCGCACGTGTTGATTTCGATGGTTGGTGATTCGATTTGTGTCTGGAAATTGAGAGAACGGGGCCAGGCTAATCGATTCTTGTGCGGTTGGGCTTGATTGAATGGTTGGGTTCGATTGCTGGCTGCAGGAGACGAGAAGAAGGCGGGTCTGCTGCGGCGGCTCGTCCCCGGCGCGGCGGAGCGGCTGCAGCTGTTCGAGGCCGACCTCTACGAAGCCGCCACCTTCGCGCCGGCCATTGACGGCTGCCAGTTCGTCTTCCTCGTCGCCACGCCGTACGAGCACGAGGCCGCCATCTCCAAGGTAAAGAAACCATCGCACTTCAGCTTGTCGTTGTACTAGTCAAAAAAATTTTCCCACACGAGAAACTCAGATTTCATTTTTAAGATAACGGAATTTATATAGTTATGTTTCAGTATTTTTTTAGCTACTGCTATTGCGGGTGTACTATTTTTATCCTCTCTATACCTGTCAAAGTACACCAAGCACAGCAATAGCAAGGACCTGAGTGAGAAAACCACAACCAAGGCTGCAGTTAGACAAAAAACGAAGAAGGAAAACAGATAACTAAGATAGATACAAAAGACTAGTTTTCTTTCCTTCATAGGAGTCTGAATCTATCATCCTACGCTCGAGAGTGTCTTTAGCTTTCACTTCTCATGCGTCCTCTTCACTTTTGTATCCTGAGAGCTTCACTCTGAAACATATTAGTACTAGCTTCAAGATCTCTTTCTTGTGAAGTCCTGCTCAAAATTTTAGGAAGGTGTATATATAACATATGATCTCAGTTGGGGATTTAATTAATTTCTTATCAAAACTTGCCTTGTTCATTAGTTTCCACGTAACCCAGCATATAGCCGACAAACCAACTATGTGAAAATTTGATTTGCCAGGTAGATAATGATTAGCCCATCACATGTATTGGTCAAAAGAGCCAGGCCTACAATTGACTCTTAGAAATAATCCAATAACACCTTATACATATTTAGCAACCAAACAATCAAAGAAAAGACATTTATAGCCTCATTCTTCAGCAAAATCTGCAAGTTGGATCACCGGACCACTTCTTTAACAATACATCTCTTGTCAAAATAGCATTGTTTCCGATTAACCACATGAATATTTTAATCTTGAGAGGAACCTTTGATTTCCAAAACACTTTCAAATTATTATTAGCGACATGATTATGAAGTTGTTTATAAACCGACTAAACAGAAAACCTTTCAGATGCATTCAACTTCCTTCGAGGCCAATTAATTCTATTTTTCTTAGGAAATATAAGTCGTCATGATCAGTCACTACTAGATCACGCGAATGAATGACTAACTCAAAATCTGGGATTTTTTTAGTACAATTTTTGTCTAAAAATAATTCTTCCAAGATTAATTTTGATTTATTCCATTTAGAAAAAGCATAGGACTATGTTCACAAATACAATTTCATAATGGAAAGTGCTAAACAACACTCGAGTATTTTTTTTGGACTAGGAGCACTCAGATTTTTCTTTCATATATACACCCATTCTAAAAATGTAAGTGCTCCGAACCACAAAAAACACTTAAATACCTCTTATCCTATCTATACACCCCTCCAAAAAATCTGAGTGATCTAAATCACTAAAAACACCACCTTTCAGAATCCATTGGTCTCTGTCGATTGGATCTTGTTAATACCTTTTTGCTGGCAGTACAAGAACAGGGCCGACGCAGCTGTGGACGCAGTGCGTGTCATCCTCCGGCAATGCGAGGAATCCAAGACGGTGAAGCGCGTAATCCACACCGCCTCGATATCAGCCGCTTCGCCACTGAGGGAGGTCTCCGGCGCCGGGTACAAAGATTTCATCAGTGAAGATTGCTGGACTCCGCTCCACGTCGACTATCCTCTCCGAAGCGCACGCTTCGATGTAAGTGGATCTTTCTACAAATTAAAGCAGATTCTGCACTTCTTGAAAGAATACACCGTTGTGTGAGGGCCTGATCATGGTCCCTAGACCTCGGCCGTTGGATTGTTCTGAGATAAATGATGAGAAGACGGGCATCAGGATGGTCAAGAACGATGTCAAGATGATAAAAAAAACCTATTTTTGTCTCTCCGATATCTGTAACATTTCACTGCAGCTTGTATGGAGGAAATCAACATAAACATAACCCTGGTGGTATTCGTTGTGATCAAGTAGTGGATGATCATTTGCAGAAGTACATATTGTCAAAGCTCCAGTCAGAGAAGGAGCTCCTAAACTACAACGACGGCGAGAACCCGGCGTTCGAGGTGGTCACCTTACCCTGCACCCTCGTCGCAGGCGACACAGTCCTCAGCCACGTCCCGAAGACACTGGAGGGCGCCGTATCGCCGGTGAGCCGGCAAGAGCCCCACTTCGGGTTCCTGAGGCTGGTGCAGAGGCTGCTGGGCTCTGTGCCGCTGGTGCACGTCGACGACGTCTGCGACGCGCTCGTCTTCTGCATGGAGCGGCTGTCCGTCTCCGGCCGGTTCCTCTGCTCCGCCGCCTACCCAACGATCCATGACATCGTCGACCACTACGCCAACAAGTACCCTCACCTCGACCTCCTCAGAGAGTAAGCCATTCTTCACCTGCAACATACCAAGAGTGGATTCTTTGAGATGATACATACATAGTTAATTGATTTCTGGAATCTTTCTTGAGCTTGTCATCTGTGTAACATGAAACCTGATTGAATTGGTGTCAGGACTGATGAGGTAGCGAGTGTGCAACCTGACAGCAACAAGTTGGGGGAGCTGGGTTTCAGGTACAAGTACGGGATGGAGGAGATACTCGACGGCAGCGTCGAATGCGCAGTGAGACTGGGTTTCCTTGACGCGTCCAAGCTCAGCGTGCAGAAAGGATGAATCATTGGTGTGCAGTACTGCAGGACAAGTCTGGAAGGCTATACATAGCAGGATGCATGATCATAATTCTGCTGTTTCTTCTGCATTTTACACGTTTCAGAATCCATATTATCAAAAAATACTACATGTATTTGAGGAGAGACGTGAGTTAAATAAGGTCCTGTTTGGATCCCTTCATCTAAAGTTTAGGTCTAAAGTCTCCAAACAGGTGGTCTAAAGTTAGATCTAAACTTTAGCTAACCCCTAAAAAACACTTTAGACCATTAGTCCACCAAAGTGAACTAAAGTGGTCTAAAGTTTTGGGTTCTTAGGCACAAAGACGTGTTTACCCATGCATGTTGGTCTCTCACCTCCTATTTAATGGCTGACGCACGAAACGAGGAGAGGTAGTATGATCTTTTTAAAACTTTAGTCCTATCCATTAGTACAGGATCCAAACAGGACATTCGATTAAAGTTTAGTCAACTAAAGTTTAGTCTAAAACTTTAGACAACTAAATTTTAGACCATGAGATCCAAACAGGGCCTAAGTATGCTGGGAGCTGGCCAAATCTCTGTGTTAGCTGCTGCTTTTTTTAAAGGTAATCTATGTGTATCCTGACTGTGCACGTTTCATGCATGTTCCATTCGGTAATTCCGTTCACTATTGTTAGCGTAAGCTTAACAACATGTTGTTCAGTTGTTCTGGAAAAGGTGCAGGGCATGTTCTTTTCCTCCGAAGTTGACGGTTTTTGGCTTTTATTACAGTATCTAACTTTTAAACGGAGTATTTTCTCAAGACGGTGTCTATAAGTTAAACGATCTACACGTTAAAAATCCCAACATCGGTACCCGTCAAAATCGCAAGTGAGTATCTGTCTCTCCGTAATCTGTACCGTAAACAGTCAAAATTTAAAAATTTCAACCAAAATTCATAAGCCGCAGCCGTTGCCAAACAGACCCGAAAAGGGGATCGGGATCCAGCAGTACTCTTTTTCTTGAGAGAGGGAGCCTACCAGCATTGTGACTTGCACGGCACAACACACGTGAATTTTCAGGGCTAGTGTTCAAGCTAGCAGTGTAAATTGCGAAGAAAAAAATCTTCGGAGACAATTTGTGTGGATAGAAGCAAATTGGGAATACAGAAATAGTACGTCCAATTCCTATCAACGTCGACCTGGAGAATTACAGCGCATGTGTGAACGAACGATCGATCTATCTATCACCTGCCGTGTGGAAGAGTCACGCAAGGGACATAGCTCCTCTCGCCTTGGTTTAACCGGCACAACGATTGTCTTCGGATATCCCTGACCATCCGATCAGAAATCGAACCGTTAAAACGGAGACGGACCTAAGCTTTGTCAAGTGACTAACGATAGTACGTACCTAAGAGGTTTCCTGACTCGGTCCTGTTAATACTCGTGTTCCTGACTTACGGAGAAACTAGAAACTAATATAAACATCTACTGTTTAAATGATTTTCATATTCCTCTCGCTCTCGTTTTACTCCGTGATAAAATAGAGAACCATACGCGCATCATATATCATACTCTTCTCGTTCCTGTCTTATGCACGTATAGCTCCTTCACTTTCCCAATCACTCGTCCGTCCTTCTAAAAGATATCTTTTTCATCACTACTATTTATTTTTTAACTAAAAATTATCTATTACAGTCAAAAAAAAAATCCCACCTATATTTAGCGCCTCCTCCAACGGTTAAGAACCGGTCGTGACCAGGAAGCTTCCGATCTTCCCCTGTCCAGAGACTCCTTCCCTGTAAAAATGTTCGGTATGTGCAACTTGTACAGTACGTACGCGTACGCCGCGGGAACGGATAGGGTTGCCGCGCTGTCGGTCCGCACGGGCTAAGCAGCTCTAGCCCGGTCAGAGAATCTGTGTACGGGGAGACCATCCTGTAGATGGTGCTACGTATAGGGGATTAGGGGTGGTACCGAGTCAGCTCTTTTTTTTATCGAGCTTTTTTAAAAGTTAGCATAGTTTTAATTTAATATTATTTTATTAAAAATTTAAAAATTATTTTAGAATAAAACTAACGAGTCGAGTCGAGCCGAACTAATTCAAAGGAATTTCACCTAAAATCAACTCTTTCAATGCTTAACAAATTAACAAGTATAGTTAAAGTAATTTTAAACACTTCACTAACAAGTTTTTTTCAACCCTAGCTATGTGGCTTCTAGGAGGGCCGAAGCGTTTTTGGTGCCGCTCGGTTGGGTTAAAATAAGTTGGTTTATGGTTAAAATTGTATTGTAGCTGGCTGAAATTACACTGTAATTGATGGTGACTTATTTGGCATAACTAAATTTAATTTTTTTTTAAAAAACAGATTAACCCATCACAGACAATGCAATCGAATATAAAAAAGAACCGACAAAAAACTCAAAAATTCTTAAAATCTAGAAAAAGACAAAATTTAAAAATAATAAAAAAGTCAGAAACTAGAAGTTCAGATCAAAATGAAACACCATTTTATCTGGAGGAGGGTTGAAGCATGAGGCCTCTTTCCACCCGTTGTTTATCCGGATCCGTTGGGCTCCACGGCACATCAATGTTAGATAGACGAAGAGGGGCTCACGACCTCACGCATTGGATTTTCTTCCGGGAGGGCAGCGGGTCGAAATCGCGCGCGAAAGGACAACGTGGGAAACGACGGCCGGTCTTCGCGCCGCAGCCGACCGTAATCCAAACGTGCAGTTCACGCGCTCCGCTCCTTCCGGAAGAACCCCGCCGAGCCCAACCGACGCAACCGCTTCCTCCTGTACAAATCCCCACGCGCGCGGCTTGCTCCCACCGAACGGCAAATCCCGGAGCTCTCGCAGGCCACAGCTCTCGTTTCAATCGATTGGCTCGCGGTTTGGTTTCTCGGCGGAGCATATAACATGGCTATTGGAGGAGGCGTGTGCGTGCCGTCGGCGTCGTCCTCGTCGGCGCCGGCGGTGGAGCCGCGGCGGCGGGGGCTGGGGACGGTGAGGCGCGGCAAGGGGATCAGGTGCAGCTGCGTGGGTGGGGCGGGGGCGGCCGGGGGGCTGGCCGAGGATCACTACCGGACGCTGAGGCTGCGGCCGGGCGCCACCAGGGGCGAGGTCAAGAAGGCCTTCCGCCAGCTCGCGCTCATGGTGCGTAAGCGTAATCATTCTTAAAC
Source organism: Dendrocalamus latiflorus (assembly GCA_017311315.1). NCBI lineage: Eukaryota > Viridiplantae > Streptophyta > Magnoliopsida > Poales > Poaceae > Dendrocalamus > Dendrocalamus latiflorus. The sequence continues at coordinate 4,888,491 of CM029617.1, forward strand.
ATACTTGCTAACAGTTCAGGATTATTACTACTAAGCACTCTCTCTCTCTCTCTCTCTCTCTCTCTCTCTCTCTCTCTCTCCCTCCCTCTCTCTCTCTCTCTCTCTCTCTCTCTCTCTCTCTCTCTCTTCTTGAATACTTTTCCTATGCGTGCGTGCAGTACCATCCGGACGTGTGCAAGGAGAGCGACAGAGGCGTCGATTTCCAGAGGATCAGCGTGGCGTATCAGGTGAGTGAGTTCACCTAGCATTTCTTCTTGATCGACTTGTATTTTTCCTCTTCTTTTCTTTTGCTGATTTGGGTCACGGAAACGCATCGATCGACTGGATGCAGGTGGTGATGAGCAACATGAGGGAGGCCGAGGAGAGGCTCGAGTACTGGCGGCTCAAGTACGGCCTCACCGACGAAGACCTGGACAAGTACAGGTGCTACCTCAACGACGACGACGACGAATGGTTCGACCTGTGAAGAAACCAACAGACTGACCGATCAGCAAGGATCTATGATTATATCCAGCTCTCTCGTTGATCTCCATTGGTCTTAGCATTCATTCTTGTTGATTGCCATCGTAGAGGCAGCACTGTAATTTGTTTATTTGTGTGTACGCATGTATATATCGCAGCGCTGTATACTTCCCCTGTTTTATTGTAAGGGAAGGGACGCAGTGCAAGCAGGCATACAGACTTACAGAGAACAATGGGTACCAACACATTTGTGCTTGGAAATGATCTTTTCTAGTGTATATAAAAACATTTGACGAATCTGAATTATGACCACATTTAAGTACCTCGATTGATTATTCGTTAATTCGTTAGCGAGTGATTTAGTATGAACCTCTCACATTGTTCATTAATTCATTAGCGAGTGATTTGGTATGAACCTGTCACTGTTTCTGTTCTATGGGAGGACAATAGTAGCTTCCATTGTCTTGCTGACCATCTGGAAGGTGAGATTGAGATGATGCGACGCTGTAAATCCACAAATTTTGCATCAGTAATTTGCTAATCTTGTAATAAAATGGAGCGCTGTTTACTTTTGTGTTTGACTGTTGGGAGCCAACTTATTTGGAGTAGCATGGCAAGATTCCAGCTCTGCCGAACAGATTGTCAGTTGAGGGAACAATAGCAAAGTATAATGTTGGCAAAAAACTAAAATTGAAAATAAATATAGAAGGATAATTTTTTAGCTCTTTTACCGTACCCTCAACCTAATATGAGCCGTCAATTACTTTCGATTCAATAGATCATATTGATTAGAATTTATTTATATTTCACCCGATAGTATGAGCGGTCAATCCAAAAAGGTAAAATTATAAAGAAAACATAATTTTAAGTTATTCCTTCTTGTAGTCCATCCTTCGCAATATGCCTTACGCGCACTTTTTTCTAGTTTACATATTTTTGCAGTGTTCCTAATATAGTTTTCTGTTTTATGAAATTCTTAAATGAGGATAACGTGCCTTGTTTGCAAGAAGTTCTTATGAAATTATGTATCAAAGAGGATCTTAATTAACTAGCGGTGTGATTTTTTTAAATCATGCCGGTTTGAAATAACATTGGTGTGTTACGAATCCACCTGTCAGCCCCTTTTTAAATCAGCATCGTATTAGATGCTATTTTTTTATTTTAATATCTTTATAGTTTTATAATTGCATTTTCTATTTTAAAAACTACTATCGAAATTAACTTGAATCATTCAATCAACATGAAAAGGATTATACGTACGGTTCTGTGATGATCCGTGTCTTTACCGAGGGGTAATAACACTAATTAATGGATTGTTATTCGTTTAGCCGGTACAAAAACCGTTCCAATGAATAATAAGCATATTACAATGTTACAACAGAATAATAATTAGAGACAAAACATAATATTACATAAAAGCAGCCATACAAGGCTAAAGTCTAATACAACCCACTAGAGCTAAACTATTACAATACCAAAAGTACAGTCTAGTTCAAATTCTAATTATACAAGAAGTATGGAATATAAATACAGTACACTAATATTACAGGTACCCTGATGTTGTGATTGTGCTACTACTAACTCTGTAGTCGTGTCAAGTGTAGAATCAAGGATAACTGACTAGAGGGGGATGAATATGAGGTTTTTAAATTATTTTGGCTAAATCACAATTTTTTAGTAAGTAAAAGCTTAATAAAAAAACTTTTTGCACAATTAAGGCATAAATGTTCTAGGTTTAGCTAAGGCAACACAAGAAATGTCTATACTAGTTACACTTTTAGCTACACAATTCAATTCAATTCAATTCAATTATAAGTGCTAAAAATATAAATGCAAAAAATAAAGTTAAAGGAATAAACCACAATGGAGACATGTGATGTTTTTCCCGTAGTATCGAAGACTTGTTGGTCTTCATTAGTCCATGTTGAGGTAAGCCTAAATAGATTAGATCAGCTCCATGAATTGAGCCTAAAAACATCAATTCTACCAGGGTCGCTCTTCCTCAACTCTGGAGATGGCGATCACCAAAGCACTCACAAATGGTGCTGAGTCTCTTCACAACTTTCTTTGAAGAGATCACCGCACAATCTTCCTCCAAACCATCTAGATGCTGGCAAACACCAAGAGTAATAAATCATAGTGCTTACTTAAAGGTTATCAAGTGCCACAAAAGTCAACTAATGGTGCAATATACTTGAATGCTCTCAACTACCTTAAAATATAAAATATGAGCAAATGAGTAGTAGAGAGTGCACAAGAAGCTCAAAGGTATTCAATGAAGTCAAGAAAAGAGCCCTTATTGTTGGTGGAGAGGGATTTATAGCCTCCACCCACCAGGATGACCGTTAAGGTCGAAATCCCCCAAAAGAGATTTACAGCACTGCCGCCATGTGGTGGTACCGCACCCGTAGGGAATTCTTAGGGCACTGATCAAACTTGCATCTAGCAGGTATTTGGCATGAGAAAATTCATGGAATAGACATAATATGTCACCAAATACTAGTTCCAATCATTTTGCCCAAAAGAAATTGACTAAATCATGACCATTTTACTTTTAGGTGGTGATCGGTTCGGCTGAAAGCCTCATGGCTTATGGCTGAAAACACTGTAGCTGGCTGAAAAAAGCACTGTAGCTGACAGAGGCTTATTTACCATAATTAAATTTAAAAAAATTTAAAAATAGAAAAAACATATTAGTCCATCACGTATAATGTAAACAAATACGAGGAAAAAAAGAACCGGTAAAAAAACTCAAAAAAAGCCAAAAGTTCAGAAAAAGACGAAATTTATGAATAGTGCAAAAATAAACTGAAGCCAGAAGCTGAAGCCATATTGATCAGGGCCTTAGGCCTAGAATGGACAAAGGTAGCAAACAAGAGAAAATAACTTACTTGAGAAAAAGAGGCCGTAGATTAGAAAAGAAATGTATTCAAGCATTCATTTTCTTAATCTAATCATATTAATTAGTCATGATGCACCATTAAGGGCAGTGGTCTATGCTTCACCAAGTGTCGACGAATTATTATAAATTTTGCCCTGCAAGCCCATATCATGATATCAATGTTGTAGATGATTGCAGGAGATTCCCACTGTTTGACAAGGATCTTTCTGTAACCAAATCTTCTCAGAAGCTGTAGTTGGCTATTTGTTTCTATTAACAGTTTTCTTTTGTTCTGTATTGTGTTGGTTTGAACTAACTGGTACTCATTTTCTCATGGAGTCTAATTTTTTTGTTAAAGATATGAGATAAGATTCTAACCAGGTTGTTAAATGAATCCTTATCTATATCTGAAGATGTACTTAGTTGATGTTGTAGTCTGTTGTAATTGGGTTTCTGTTTTTCGTTCTGTTGTCGATGACAACTGTAGCCTGTAAGAGCAACTCCATCCCATTAGTTATTTCTCCCTCTCTATTTCCTAGGATGAAGAGACTAGCTATTATTTTCAGCTCTCTATTTGAGTTAGCATTCCAATAGCCTAGCTATTTGAGAAGCGAGTGAGGAGGCGCTCGCCAAATCTAGCTAGCGACCGGGAGAAAATAGCGACTCGATAAAAATGAAGAGGAGGATAAAGAACCGGTTGGAGTCCATTTATTGAGTCATATTAGGTAAATATACAATAAAGAGCAGGATAAAGAACCGGTTGGAGTTGCTCTAAGGCATCCTTTCCTTGTAAGCCGTTTCGGCGGCAATTTGTATATACGAAGAGAAACATAGCACGTTTTGCTCTGCGGCTTCTCTCTGAAATTGATCCCTCTCCCGAAACTTCTCTAAATTCTTTCATGGTATCAGAGCCATTGATCCATTGGTCCATTGTGCCAACCATGTCAACTTCTAGCGATGTCTCTCGGTCCTCTGTCCCCGCCACAGCAGGAGCTACAAACTCAACGTTTGTTGGCATTCCCCTGACCCCCTCGTTTGGTCATCTGATCAGTGTCAAGTTGAGTCGAGACTCGAGAGAGCTATCTTTTGTGGAAGGCACAACTTCCATACTTGCGTGGCTAACAGCTCTTGGGTTATGTGGATGGATCGATCACTGCTCCAGCAAAGACCATCTCACAGACAACCAAAAATGGCGCCACAGTTGATCCCAACCCAGAGTATGTTCAGTGGCTGCAAAAGGATTAGATGGTCATTAGCGCGATTCTTTCGTCTCTTTTAGAAGACGTGCTAGCACAAGTAATGCTCCTCTCCACAGCTCATGAAGTGTGGGAAACCTTGGATCGCGTGTTCTCTTCTGGTGGTTCTAGAGCTCGAGTCATGTAGATCCAACGCCAACTTGCATCCCTGTAGACAAGCGATATGCGAGCTGCTGAATACTTTAACAAGGTGAAGAAGATGGCCCATACTCTTGCTACCCTTGGCCGGCCGATCAATGACAATGAGATTGCAACATACTCTTCATTGGACTCGACAATGACTACGATCTGTTGGTGACTTCCTTGACCACCTGGATCAAACCACTCACTCTCAATGAGGTATATGCTCATCTCATGGCATATGAGATGCGTCATGAGCAGAACATGCTATGTTCCAGGGCCAAGGCACGGAGGTGGCAACACTCATCTGTCAACTCGATTGTCAACACCCACCATTTTGTCAATTCGACGTCCAGAGGCAACTGTGGTGGGTGTGGAGAGGTACCATGGTGGTGGCAATGGCGGATGCAACTTCTCCTTCTCTCCTAGCACAGGAGGGCCTCGACAATTTCAGAACTCCAAAGGAAACAACTGTCCAACTTGCCAAATTTGTGGCAAGATTGGACATGTGGCAATGAAGTGCTATCAACGGTTCAATCATTCATACCAAGCTGAAGATGACCGTGTTGCAGCTGCTACTTTGGCTCAAGCCTATACCATCGACACAAATTGGGACACTAGAGCCACATATCATATTACTAATGATCTTGATCGACTCACGATGAAGGAAAAATATGCCAGCAAAGATCAGGTATGAGTTGCCAATGGCACAGGTATGCCCATCTCTTACATTGGTCACTCTAAATTTCATACCTCACAATGAACCTTACATCTAAGTAATATTCTTCATGTCCCTAGAGCTTCTAAGCATCTTTTATCAGTCCACAAAATTTCCAAAGAATAACATCTTCTGTGAGCTTCATCCTGATCTAAGCATCTTTTATCAGTCCACAAATTTTCTGAAGACAATAACATCTTTTGTGAGCTTCATCCTGATTGTTTTCTTGTCAAGGACCAGGCAACGAAGACAACACTTCTTCGAGGGCAATGTGAGGGTGGCCTATATCCCTTGGTGCCGAACCTGTCAGGTTGGGTCTCCAAGTTAGCCTTGTCAAGCGACAAGCCAACTCAAGATCGATGGCATTGTCGACTAGGGCATCCATCTTCTTCCATTATTCAGCATGTTCTTTAGCAAAATAGGTTACCTTGTTCTAGTAATTCTAATTAAACAATAGTGTGTGATGCTTGTCAACAAGATAAAAGTCATCAATTGACCGATTGTCCTTCCAATAGTTTTGCTTCCTCTCCTTTGGAGCTTGTGTACTCTGATGTTTGGGGGCCAGCACCAGCTTCAGTAGGAGGCTTCAACTATTATGTTAGCTTTATTGATGATTTAAGTAAATTCACTTGAATCTACTTGTTGAAAAATAGATTAGAGGTTTTCTCAATTTTCATACAATTTCAGACTCATGTTGAACGTCTATTGAACAAAAAGATAATTAGTGTTCAAACCGATTGGAGAGGTGAATATAGAAAACTTGATACCTTCTTTGATCGTGTTGATATATCCCATCATGTTTCTTGCCCCCATGTGCATTAACAGAATGGCTCTACTGAACACAAGCATCGTCATATTGTTGAAGTTGGTCTTTCCTTGCTAGCTCATGCTGCCATGCCTATTAAATTTTGGGATGAGGCCTTTTATAACCACTTGTTTCCTTATTAACCGAACCCCCAACAACGTCATCATTCTTGTAACACCTATTGAACGGTTGCTTGGCCTAAAACCAGATTACACCTCTTTGAAGACCTTTGGATGTGCATGTTGGCCGAATCTCAGGCCATACAACAAACATAAACTTGCTTTCCGCTCCAAACATTGTGCCTTTCTTGGTTATAGCCCAATTCACAAAGGTTACAAGTGCTTGGACATTTCGACCGGTCATATGTATCTTTCTCGAGACGTTGTGTTTGATAAGAATGTGCTTCCCTTCTCTGAATTATCTTCCACATCGGTTAGGTCATGTCCTCCTACCTCTGTATTTCTTCCACCCACACAGTTCTCTGTTTCTCCACATCTGGTTGTAGGAGGTTTTAAAAAGCATCTTGGCATTGATTATGAAGAAACATTCAGTCCCGTGGTGAAGCCGGCTACCATTCTCCTTATACTCTCACTAACAGTGTCCCGTGGATGGTGTCTTCGATAGCTTGATGTCCAAAATGCCTTCTTGCATGGTGTTCTTGAAGAGAAGGTGTACATAAGACAACCTCCTAGATATCTACATACAAGGTACCCTAATTATTTGTGTAAATTGAAGAAAGCTCTCTATGGACTAAAAACATGCACCGCGAGCTTGGTTTTCAAGGCTAAGTTCTAAACTTCAGGAACTAAGCTTTGTCCCTTCCAAGGCGGATGCATCACTGTTTGAATATAGTCAATATGGATAGATGGTCTACATTCTAGTCTATGTGGACGACATTATAGTGGCTAGCTCCTCGTCACAAGTTGCAAGAAGAATGATTGAACAGTTGCAAGAAAGTTTGCAATTAAGGATTTAGGAGATGTGGATTATTTTCTAGGAATTGAAGTTCAGAAGAATGTTGATGCTTTGATTCTAACTCAGAAAAAGTACATATGTGATCTCCTTGCTCGAGCTAACGTGAGGAATTGTGAATCAGTCAATACTCCTATGTCATCGGTGGAGAAATTGACTAAAACAGAAGGCACGTTGTTGATGGCTCAAGAAGCTATGACATATCAAAGCATTGTAGGAGGACTTTAGTACTTGACGCCAACACGTCATGACCTTGTCTTTTCAGTAAACAAGGTATGTCAATTCCTTAGTGCACCTACAAGTTAGCACTAGACAACAATCAAGCAGATCTTAAGATTTCTGAAGTTTTCTTCCTCTAGCAGATTGAAAATTAGTCGTTCATCTTCTACCATGGTGAGTGCTTTTTCAGCTGCCAATTAGGTGGGCTGTCCAGATGATCATCGCTCAGATGGTGGTTTTGCGGACTATTTTGATACCAATTTAGTCTCCTGGAGCTCCCGCAAGCAAGCCACAGTCTCACGGCCAAGTACCGAGCCCAAATATAAAGCCTTAGCCAATGCCATAATAGAAGTAATTTGGCTTCAGTCATTACTAGGAGAGCTTGGTGTTTATCAATCAAGACCTCTATGTTTGTGGTGTGACAATCTAGGAGCTACTTATCTTTCGGCAAATCCTGTTTTTCATGTAAGAACAAAACATACTGAAGTGGATTATCATTTTATTAGAGAACGTGTTGCACTCAAAACTCTGGAAATAAGGTTAATCTCTTCTCAAGATCAGGTCGCAGATGCATTTACAAAGCCGCTACCTGGATGTTAATTCACTGAACTGAGTCGCAATCTCAATCTTATCAGTTGTGATTGAGAGAGTGTGTTAAAGATATGAGATAAGATTCTAAACAGGTTGTTAACTGAATCCATATCTGTATATGAAGATATACTCGGTTGATTTCGTAGTCTGTTGTAATGGGTTTTCTGTTTTTCGTTCTGTTGTCGATGACAACTGTAGCCCGTGAGGCATCCTTTTCTTGTAAGCTGTTTCGGAAACGCTTTGTATATATGAAGAGAAATTGAGCACGTTTTGCTCTGCGGCTTCTCTTTGAAATCGATCCCTCTCTCCAAACTTCTCTAGATTCTTTCATTTTTCAAGGATTTGTCGTCACTCTCGACTTGCATAACTTCATTTGCTGTTTTTGATCTAATAATGCATCTTCTACATAGTTGAAGTTTACATATGCAACACCTTTCTCTAATGTCATGAGAGAAAAAAATTTAACTTGTTATGTAGTATATATAAGTTTAAGATTAAGTTTAAGTTTACATAAAAATATATGTCTCAAATTTAACTTGTTATGTAGTAGTAGCCTTCTAAATTACAGTTGTTTAAGACATTATGGATGGTAGCAACTAGGGATCTCTTTGTCCTACCTAACCTATCGTATTTCGGCCTACAATTAGGGTGGATGCACATGCGGAAGATCTCCTTTCCTGATCCATGCTTCCTCTGTCAGATGATTGATATGGCAGCACTGCAAAATTTGCCACGGTTTGCTGTCAACAATCCTGAAGAAAAAGTTGGCACCAAACCGTGAAGGACGTGCAAATTGCTACCTGTCAACTGTCCCAGCAAACCGAAACAGCAATTTGCGTATCGTCGACAAACCGTGACGATTTGCACGTCCCTTTTCGAATGTTTATGGTTTGATGTTGACTTTTCAGGGGAAAGGAGAAGGATTTGGTGAGCCATCAAGTAGTCTTTCCCCTTTGTTCTTTGCATGGACAGGTGCAAGTTTTTTTGTGGTCTCCTTGGTAAATTTTGTGTCAGTGGGTAGATGCTAGATGGCTCAAAAGTGTTCCCACTAACTATACTGAGTAGATCTAGACCCCGCTCGGTTGGGCTGAAAAGTTATGGCTTATGGCTGAAATTACACTGTAGCGGCCAAAATTTTATTGTAGTTGAAGGCGGTTTATTTAACGTAATTAAATCTAAAAAATTTTAAAAATAGAAAAATATGTTAGCTCATTACGTACAAAGCAAACGAATACAAAAAAAAGAACCGGCAAAAAAGCTCAAAAAAACTAAAAGTTCTGAAAAAAACAAAATTTATAAATAGTGAATAATAAGTCGGAAGCCAAAAGTTGAAACCGAAACGAGCGGAGCCTAGGGACGTACACCATGTGAGCATGATTTGGAACGCTTGCGACCTGCGAGCATGCTTCATGTCAGTGCACGGTTCCATGTGACGTGATTCATGACGATGCATCACCGCGCGTGCTTCACGTTTCTTGGATACATATTCCGAGCGCCCAAAAACATGTTCTAATAATCACCTTGGGCAAACCTATCCCGAATTCAAAATGAACACCCAAATCTGTTAGGGTTTGTCTGGACAACTGGCTCGCTAAGAAGCATGTATGCATGATCATCCGTATAACCCATCGTATCTCATCTTTCTAATGGTATCGTTTGGTTGGAGAGGCGTGGCTGAACCTATAACATACCTTTTTTTTTAGAAATATAACGTACTATTGGTTGGAAAGACGTGGCTGAACCTATCTCTCTCTTTTAGGGCATCAGAAGTGTATATATCGCAATGGGCCTTAAGCTAGGCCCCACCTAATTGTTAATGCCCAAGATCCGTTGGCTGGTGGAATTCTTGTTACAGCTGAGCGGTGGCTTCAAACATAACGGGTCGGCCTTAACAATTAGGTAGGGCCCACCTTAAGACCCATTGCGATATATATACTCCTGATGCCTGAAATATAACGTACTATTTGGTTTGAGGGATGTGGTTGAACCTGGACTGGACGCGTACTCAATGGTTATCTCGCAAGTTTGTACGTCCGACTAAAACTTCTTAGGTATATGTGGGTTATTTTGGACTATAACTTATGATTTAAAATTTAAAATTTTGATTGTTTATGAGAGACAGTGTACAAAGGATAATAATAGCATGCGATTTTGATCGATACAACTGAACTCAGTATACTTTTTTTAATATAATCTTCCTATTGATCCCACATTAAAAACGTACAATTTGAAAGTTAGTTACTCTAGCATAATCCATAAGCTATAAGTAAAAAAGAAGGGAGCCATAATAGTCTATCTCTTAATTTCTTCTTTAAGATTTTTATCTCATCTAAAGATAGTACTAAAGCTAATATTTTTAACAATAAATTATTTTTTAAACTATTTTATATTATTTTGATCATAATGTTCTGTCTTATACCATCTCACTATTTATATTAGTTTGCGAGTTTAAGTCGTCTCTTGTATAAGAGATAGCATATTACCTCTTATCACCTTCTCTTTTTTATATAAATTTTACTTATTTAATATACCTAATAAACAGTTAAGATGGTAGTACTAGAGATGTCTTTGTAAGGGCATGTACAACCCACAAACGGGGGGTCGTCTGCAAGAGCCTGGAATCTGACATACAAACAGCTAAAAAGACAGGTCGTACAATGGAGAGTCCGTTTCACTGTCTGTAAGCTGTTTAATGCTTTGCATGTAGCTAAGATCAATCATGAACACTAGTTTGTATACCATTGTGTTGCTATTTGATAGAAAACGGATCAAGCTTAAATAAGATGAACATGATTACAATAATTTTTTAAAATCATCAATATAAATGATATATTATATATAATTGCAACATTTTTGTCTAATTTTCTTTGTTTCCGTAGCGCTGCCATATGTGCTCGATTAGATCCTTCTTGAGTTGCCTATGTGTTGGCCGAGTTTTGATAGCGGAATTCCTCCGAAGCACCTCTGCGAAGCATGGATTAGGGTTGTCGCTTGTACGCACTTCAGGTGGGAGCACTATCGTCGCACTCGGATTCTCATTCAAATCCAAGGAAACTCTAACCAATTCCTTCTCATCTTCCACTATCATATTGTGAAGGATAACACAAGCTTGTATTATGTTGACAACGTCCCTCTGCTTCCATAGCTTTGCAGGTCGACGAACAATATCAAAGCGTGATTGCAATACTCCAAATGCGCATTCGACATCTTTCCTCGCCCCTTCTTGCATCAATGCAAATAATTTGTCTTCAGCCGACTGAGGGGCCGTTACTGTCTTCACGAATACCGCCCATTCTAGATATATTTTATCAGTAAGATAGTAACCCATGTCATACTGTGTTCCGTTTACGGTATATTGTACCGTAGGAGCTTCCCCTTTTATTGCTTGAATGAACAGTGGCGACTTGTTTAGGACGTTAAGGTCGTTCTGAGACCCGGCGGTACCAAAGAAAGCATGTCATATATAAAGATCATGAGATGCCACTGCTTCGAAGATCATAGTAGGAACGCCTTTGTCACCACGTGTGAACATGCCTGCCCAACCTTTCGGGCAATTCTTCCATGCCCAATGCATACAATCGATGCTTCCCAACATTCCTGGAAAACCACGAGCCTCATTTTCTTGTAAGATTTTTTCCAGTTCATCGCTTCTTGGAGGGCGTAGATAGTCTTCACCAAAACATTCAATCACTCCTTCAGCAAATTTTCCCAAAATCTCCAAACAAGTGCTTGCGGCAATCTTCAATACCTCATCAAGTTGATCAGCCAAGGAGCCGTAAGCTAGCATCCTCATAGCCGCAGTACACTTTTGAAGGGGTGAAAGAGAATCCCTACCAGTTGCATCGACTCTTTGGGTAAAATAAGGAGACCACTCCCTAAGAAATAATTCAATTTATCAGCACATGAATATTAATGGTGAATCGGTATACAGAAATAATTCAATTTACCTAAGAGTGTTCACGATGCGTAGGAACAACGGCTTATTCATCCTAAATCTCCTATGGAACATCTCATCGGTGTAGATAGGATTTTCGAAAACGTAATTGGCGACAAGCTCATCATGACCTTTTTCTCGATTTCTTGGTATGTACCTCCTTGGTCCACTCTGTCGGCGGCGGCGGCGAGGTACAGTTGATGATTCTCCATCGATGTCGGCCTTCAATTCCTCTCCAATCTTGCTTATAAATTCTTCTAAGATTTCATCCTCCGCTAGAAAATCTTCCACGGTGAACACCTCTGTAGGATCAAAGTCTTCGGCTTCTTCTAGATCATCTTGCTCATCCTCTAGATCATCTTGCTCATCCTCTAGATCATCTTGCTCATCCTGCGGCTCCATAGGATCTAACTAGAGAAGTGTAATGCGGCTAGGTGGAAGGGGAGAAGTGTACTGCAGCTCCATAGGATGTAACTGGTAGCGTTTTATAATATGAAAGATAACACATGTTCACACATGGGAGACATGCAGTCTGTACTCACACAAGAATAGAGTTCACACCAATCAATCATACGAATAGAGTTCACAAGAATAGCGTTCACAAGAATAGCGTTCAGACTGATACTCACACACGAATAGCAGTCTGTACTCACACACTAATACAGTTCACATGCTTAGACTGATATAAGAATAGAGTTCACATGTTCAGACTGATATGTAGAAACCCTAGCTGAATCCTGATTGAGTACATCAAAGTCAAGGAATCCAAATTTAAATTCAAATCAAGAGGTGCTCCAGTTAGAAACTTAAGGATCATTTTTCATCCTTGGTCTAAAAAGATCTTTATCATCCTACACAAGAGCAAGCTGGTGAGAAAAGACATACAAAAAAGACATGGAAGGAAAGGTAAAACAAATATTCCAATACATACCTAATTAGGTACTTTCAGGAAAAAACCTCTTCCTCAAACACTTCATGGCAGCCACTCGCTCAACCTTTTCCTCATCGGACATTGAACTTGTATCTTGTGAGATGAGGTTGTTATAAGCTTCCATCATCTTTGTTTCTTTCTCAAGCCTCTTCCCCTCTAAATCAAGCTTCTTTCCCTCTTTGGTCTCTTGTGCTGTAAGGTGGGCAAGTTTTATGGCCTCAAGCTTCTCAAATGATAACTATTGTTGCAGTTCTAGTACCTTGATGCGGTTTGCATTTGTTTCCTCTTGTAATTTACTAAATCTGTCCAACTTGTCCAGGTCAATTGCAGATTCCTTTGAGTTTCCATCATCATCCGAGCTGGATCGTTTTGACTTTCCTTTTGCAGCTAGAGCTGCCTTTTTAGCTGCCTTCTGACCTATTGGTCGCTTTGGCATTTCTTCAAAAGATTGATCCTTTTCCTCCCCTTCTCCTTCAAGGTGAAATGCTTTCCTTTTACGTGCATTCCTCAGCTCTTCATTGTATGTTTTCCACTTTGCCACTTCTCGGCAAGTTTTCCAAACCTCCATTAGGACAAAGGGTCCTAACTTTGCTTCTTTGTTGTCTACCACATAGAACTTGTGGGCTGCATCAATCCACATTTGATCTGAATATCCACTTGTAAATACTCTTCGAGCCTTCACATAAGCACACTCGAAGAGGTCAGTCCACCTGTTAATCTTGTGCCATCGATCCTTGCATTGCTTCAGATTCCTTTTCCTATGTGACGGGGTCGTCTTGTTGTATGATTCAACAACATCGCCCCAATATTGGTTACCACCCCTATCGACTCCACAGCTAGAGTCCGTTGAATTTTCTATCCAAGAGCTCATCAATCTAACATCCTCTTCCTCTGTCCACATGATCCGCTTCTCAGTCCTAGCATTTTCATTGTCACTGTCAACTAGTTCAGGCTGCTGCTCAGATAGGATTTCCACTTCTGTCGGTGAACTTCCTTCAATGTTGTTAGACAGTGCTATGTTCACAGGGCTGTTGTGGGCAGGTGCACCAACCAAATGAAAATTGTGTGGCTGATTACCGAAGTAGCTCAGAAACCCACCAGATGGGCGTGGGTCTTTATCCCTGCAGCAAACATAGAGAGTGTATTGTCCTTTTTATAATTGAATGGTAGCTAACACAAAGAGACTGAAAATGTTGAATTATGTACTACTACCAAGCTTCATTGGACATTTAAATAGATGAACATCAAACAGTTTATGGACACTCAATATGAATGAAGCAGAACATGTTTGAGGAGTGCTCAATCATAGTATCAGCACAAGTACAAAGACAGAAGCTGCTTCATGACAACTGAAAACAAAATGGTTCATTGGATTGCAAAACACTAAAGATGATTCAACCAGAGCATTTATATGGACATTTTCTAGCCATTTAGCCATTTATATAGTTCATCTGAAGGTAGGAATGAACAGCACAGATATCCTCCATACAGCAAGCTGTTAGTTAAGAATGTATTAACCACATTCAAAGGCATACCAATTCACAGGAACAAGAATTACATTAACTGCGGCTAAGTGATTACCATGATTCACATGAACATTCAAAGGCATAACCATTCAAAGGCTAAGTGATTACCATGATTCACTGCCGGCCGCATCCCACCAAGCTGCTGGAGTTGGTGAAGAGGGGAATGGAAAGCCACCGATGGATGACGAGGCGCCGGGGAAGCCACCTCCTCCAGATCCATCTATGGAGGAGGCCGCCGTCGCCAAGCCCTTGCCGACAGTAGCGGCGATGGGGTGCTGCCGCTGCGTCCAGGCGGCGAACAATGGGGCGGGCAAACGCCCCAGCCGCCGCTGAGTCGCGGCCGCCACCGAGGGTGCGGCCTGCCGCATTCGCCCCCAAAGCCGAGCCGCCGTGACCAAGGGAGCGGGCCGCCGCCGAGCCGCTACCGCAAGGAAGGGTCTGGGGCGCCGCCGCCGACGCCACTGATGCAGTGACTTCCTTGCTCTTCCTAGATGAGGCGCTAGACATCTCAAGGCGACGACGGGAGCGGACACCGGTGCGGGCGCTGAAGGTTGGCGGTGCCGGCCCCGAAGAAGGAAGGATGAAAGGCGAGAACACCGGGGAAATAGGGAGATGGGGAACGATTTTGGCGCGAGACTTCCCTCCAGCGCGCGCCCAAACTAGAACCGCGCGCGCACGGGATCCGCGCGACGTCAGGTCGGGGAGGCGATTCGTACAACGCTGTTGGAGCCGGCGTCTTGGCCTGGGGCAACGGGCCTTCCCCGTCGCCTCGCGAAACGACGAAGCCTCCGTCTCCAAGCGTCGGCGGGGGGGTTTTTTTTTGGCAAAAAAGACATCACAGAGACGAACGGAAGAGATCCGTTGTACATGCCCTAAGACGAGTGAGTGCCTCAGTGAAAGATTACCGTTATTATCACTTAGCAGGGTGCCACTGCAATTATCTCACGTGCCCCTGCGCCGCACGTATTACCAAGCAGTTCAGATTGATTTTAAATAAAAGATAAAAACCAAACGTATCCCTCTTCCCCTCGAGGGGCCCATCCGCAAAAGGCCCCCCCGCCACCGCCGCGACCGATTTTTGCCAGCGCGCGGAGCCCGCCATGGCCGCCGCCGCCTCTGGGGACGCCGTCAAGCAGCCGCTCCTCCACCGCGCCTACCCATTGCACGTCGCCTCGGCCTCCTCCCCGGCCCTCCCCTCAGCCCCCACCGGGGCCGTGTGCCGCCGCTTCCCGGGCGGCCTCGATGTCCCCAACCTCAAGAAGCGCGGCGGCGGCACGCGCAGCTGGATCCGCGTGGAGGCCGCCACGGCCTCCGTACAGACTCTCGAGGTCGACAAGGCCACCATGATGAGGCGGTGCGAGCTCCCGGCCCGCGACCTCCGCCTCCTCGACCCGCTCTTCGTGTACCCCTCGACGATCCTGGGGAGGGAGCGCGCCATCGTCGTGAACCTGGAGCAGATCCGGTGCGTGATCACCGCCGACGAGGTGCTCCTCCTCAACTCCCTCGACAGCTACGTCCTCCAGTACGCAACCGAGCTGCAGCGCCGCCTCCTCCAGCGCGCTGAGGGCGACGAGCTCCCCTTCGAGTTCCGCGCTCTCGAGCTCGCCCTCGAAGCCGCCTGCTCCTTCCTCGACGCCCAGGTGAGCCAAGCGCTCCAAAATTTAGCGTTTTCCCCTCTGTAATCTAATATGCTTCTGCCGCGATTGCTAAGTCTATGGTACGATGATTTTATTCTATTGTGTGAATTTTCTGCAATATTGCGCTTTAGTTGGGTAGTTGAATTGGAATGGGCTCAGTTCACCCGATATTTAGTGGAAATTAAGTCACGACGTGGTGCACAAATGAGCAATTGGATCAATGTTTGTGATCTCCAAAAAAGAAATGTTGGTTCCTTGGTATCATGTTGAGTGTGATTGGATTGAAATTTCTGGTATCACTGATGGCTGCGGTTCTTCTCTGGTGATGTGTGAACAAATTCGCAGCTGTTTTTTTTCAGGCTTATCAATTCCATTCTGATACTGGCCGGAATGTGCCGTACCGTCACCTAAACCGGCACATAGCAGGCTACATCCCGTACCAGCCTCTATTTCGGCCAATTCCGGACATTCTGGTCAATCCCACCGTTCCAGGTGTAATTGTGCTTGCTGTCGATTCCGGGACCGGCCAACATACAAATAATATCTCATTCCAATCCATCTCAAAGGCAAGAAATCAAGGGGAAATAATTAGATCCTAGAAGAAAGCAAGAAATCAAGAAATCAAGGAAAAAAGATCTGAGAAGAAAGCAAAAAATAATAATCAAGAAACCTCAGCTACAAAAGAACAAGACAGGAGAGCGAGGCGTGCGTCCGTGCGGCATTGAGGCGATGGTGAGTGCGAAGTGATCCTTCCTAGCGAGAGCGGCGGTTCTGATGGATGGCGAGTGGCGGTTCCATCTCTCCCTTCTCGTGTGTGTGTTCCATTCTTTTGTGCCGGCGGCGCTAGCAACTTGCCCTGCTCTGTTGTGTGTGTGGGGATGCAGTGCATGCGTGGATTCCTAGGGCCTAGGAGCCCTAGGCCATGGGTTGTTGAGGCTTGGCTTGTTGGGTCGGCCCAACAAACCCCTTGGCTATTTTTTTGCTCAAAAACTTATAGGCAATATGGTAAATAGAGTTAATATCTACTCTCATCTATATTCATAAACATATATTATTATATTATACTCTGGAACGGTACGTCGGAATAGACCGGTACCAGAATGTTCCGTTCCAAGAGCCAAACCAGAATGACTCTCATAATGGAATTGACAACTATGGTTTTTTGTGATGGTTTGTAGTTAACACAGGTCATTTAAACATGAACTTTTTTGTGTCAAGTTTTCGACCCCTAAGATGATTCAGGTTCAACCATTGAAAAGAGCAACATAGAGATTTAAGAGGAAAAAGTTTTACTTATAGATGTGAAAAGGGTTCTGTTATGGCTACGGGCCAAATAGTAAATTAGGAGAGTAGTAGAGTGGTTACGATAAATGAACTAGCCTTGGCCTTTCTCCATGGCCAAGATACATATACATATACATATATATATGCCCATAAGACCTGATTACAATAATACCCTCACAGTTGAGTACCCTATAGAGGGGTATACACGTCCTTGTACATATCCCACTAGGCCTTTTAGCCTCTAACAGGCCGGATGGGCTTAGGTGGGTGGGTCATTCCTACCATAGGAGCCTCTCATGGTAAAGGGCTTCTCACAGGTCGGAACTATGTCGCCGAGCCTTTTGGCCCTTTTCGTCCCTGCGGCTTGTGTTGCAATTGATCGTGCGCTGGTTGATCTCTGACCGAGGTGAAGTTTGACCGGGGTCATGCGGCCGTTTTTGTGTAGTGGGGCCGTTTTTGCGTAGTGGGGCCGTGCGTGTTTGGTGTGTCGTGCGCTGCTGGTTTTCACCGGTTGGGTTCCCGAGGCACAGCCAAAGAGGACAACACGCTTTAAAGCCGTCGTGGTCCTCGAGTTGCTGCCCTGTGCGCTCGCCCTGGTGTCATAGCGATGCCTTTGTCATCGCTCCACCACATGCTCTTATTGTATACGCCAGTCGGTGCCACCGTCCATTGTTGTTTTAGCTTCCTTCTGCGTCGGCACCACTTGGTACGCCGTCCTATGAACAGCCCGGCCGCAAGCGCATCATCTGTCACCACCAGCCGCACCACCGATCGCTCCAGTGGAATGGTCTGTGGTGAGAAGCGTTGCCGCCGATCAGGCGCCGGCGCCTCGTCGAGCTGTGGCGACACTTCTAGCTGCCGGCGGTCGTCGACGACCAAGGTGGAATATGAGCTGATTGGACGTGACCCGTTGACGACCAACAAGCGATGGAGTGCAGCGAGAAAGCTGAACGACGTGTGCACGAATTTGCTGGGGCAGAGTCTGGTGACCGAGGAGACGATACGGTCGTTGGTCCGCGAAGGGAAGATCCTGGACCGTGACACAGTTCGGCTGCACTCCGCTGATGAGATGGAGCCCCATCTGACTCTGTCGGAGGCGGTGGTATTCGTCGCCTATTTGGAAGTTGGGCTCAGATTTCCTGCGGCGATGTTTGTCGGTGAGGTGTTGAGGCTGTATGGGTTGGAGCTACTGCAGTTGACTCCCAATGCCATCATCTAGCTGGCGGTGTACTGCTGGGCCTCGCGGACGAAGACAGTTTGGCTGAGCGCATCTCTTTTCGCATTTCTTCACGACGCACACTGCCAACCGAAGAAGCTCGACGGGTAGGAATACTCTAACTTCGGAAGTGTGAGCTTCGTGCCGCGGTCCGCGTGCATGAAGCTATTTCCAGTGAACGTGACTCGGACGAAGTGGGAGTCAAATTGAATGCGGCGGTGGTTCTACCACCACGTGGAGAGCAGCAGCAGTTTGAGGTGGTTGGGGCACCTGATGGACTTCAACACGTCCCCGTCGGTGACCCTCGATTGCGATGACGAGCACCGGGCGTGGAGGCTGGTAGGTGTTTCTCTCCGATTCAACATGCAGGACCTTACGGAGTACTGCACGCGCGGCGTGGCTCCACTGGCACGTCCGTGGCATCTAAAGTCCGGTCCTACCTGCGACGATGGCATACGCCCCACGGTCACGTTATTGGCGAGGTTCGTCAAGCCGAGTAAGTATTCCGACGTAAGCATTGTACATAGTCTGGTTGTGCAGCAAGTCATGTGTTTTTGTTTCATGGCAGGACTCACCCTTGAGGATGCGAAGCGCGCGGTGACCGTTTTCCTTAGGCCGTATGTGGCCAAGGAGCATAGTCTTCGAGAAACGGTCACGACGAACATCGGGTGGGTGAACCGAGTGTGCGAAGCTGTCATGAACCGGGGTAAACACCACCAAGGAGATGGCCGGATGGCGTCGGCGTAGAGGGAGAGAGGGACTTTAGACGAGGAAGACTATAATATTTCTCTGGTTGATTCCAATAGCATGCGGTAGCCTTCTTATATAGATGGCACCCCCCTAACAGATGGAATCTAATCCCAATCCTATCTCTAATAATATGGAAACTCATATCATATCTCTAATTATATCTCTAACAAAGGAAACTAATCTCTAACTCAAATAGAAACCAATCTCTAATTCCTAATAATAAACAGACTAGGCCCAAGGCCCACCTCTATGACATTACACCCCTCCCGGACATGCAGCTCGTCCTCGAGCTGCTAGGCGGCGGTCATGGCGCCAATGGAAGACTTCCGATGTCGGTGGAGAAGACGAACGGTGGCGGGGTCCTGTAGCAGATGGAGACAGCCAGCCAGATCCAAGCGGAACAAGCCTAGACGAAGTGTAGCGCCTTCGGGTATATAATGCCTTAATTTTTTTGAATTTTTTTTGATTTTTGAATTTTTTTTGAATTTTTTTTGAATTTTTTCTGATTTTTTTTGCTTTTGTTTGGGCCTTAACCATCCGGTCGGTTTAAAACCGACTGACACCCCCAAGGCCACCACACCTCACTCGGTCGGTGGTGACTGAAGGAGCGGCGGCAGTGGCGGTTCTGGCGTCCCACGGCTGCGGCGAAGAGCGGCGGCGGCGGTTCTCGGCGGCGGCTCAGCGCAGACGGACCGGGCGGCGGCGGCTCGGCGGAGGCGAACCGGGTAGCGGCGGCTGCATGAATCCGGCGGCGATGGCGACCCGCGGCCAGGGACGGCGACTCCGGCAACTGAGGACGGCGATGCCGACTGCGACGACCGTGGATCCAGCAGCGGATGGAGGTAGCTGGCCGGATCCAAGTGGAACCAAGCCGACTGGGTTCGGATCTCGCGGATCCGGTGTCGGAGTCCAGCGAGCGGCAGCGTCGACGAAGAGTCCGGCGTTGGGAAGATCCCGAACGGGGAGACCCCAACGCGATCCAGTGCAGGCGGCGTCGGCTTGGACGGCCGCGGCGAGGACGGCCTGGTCCTCCACCCGTTCGGGAGCGAGGCAGGCGCGGAGCACCGCGACTTCGTCCTTCTTGATGGCGGCGAGCGGGAGGACGGCCGGGCCGGCCGCGATGAGCGCCTTCTGGGAGGCGGCTCGGTTGGGGTCGAGCGTGCGGAGGCTGGTGAAGAGGACGAGGCAGCCGAGCGCGGCGCTCGCGGTGTAGAGCACCAGTTCTGGCACGAACTGCGAAGAGTCCGATGAGGTCATCGCCAGCGAAATCTTTATTTGCTGGGTCTGGGGCGATGGACGGAGACGATGGAGAAAACGCTGCGGCGGTGGGAGCTGGCAGTAGATGAATAGATGGTTTTTGGTTTTGTTGTTGTTGACAATCTGGTGATATGGTGATCTGGGGATCTGGTGTTGGATGATGAGTCTGGCTCTTTGTCTCTTGTTGCACCTTCCTCCGATTCTCCATCCTCTCAAGGATGGCATGCATGTTGAGAAAGATGTCCGCCATCTTCTTGTCAATGCTGGCCATCTCATTGGCGCTAGCTTTTATCATGGCTAACGACTCGGCAGTAGGACGAATCGCAGAAACCATGGTAGCAGAAGTCGTGGGAAGGGATCGACTGCTCTGATACCAAGTTGTTATGAACCGGGGTAAACACCACCAAGAAGATGGCCGGATGGCGTCGGCGTAGAGGGAGAGAGGGACTTTAGACGAGGAAGACTATAATATTTCTCTGGTTGATTCCAATAGCATGCGGTAGCCTTCTTATATAGATGACTCCCCCCTAACAGATGGAATCTAATCCCAATCCTATCTCTAATAATATGGAAACTCATATCATATCTCTAATTATATCTCTAACAAAGGAAACTAATCTCTAACTCAAATAGAAACCAATCTCTAATTCCTAATAATAAACAGACTAGGCCCAAGGCCCACCTCTATGACAGAAGCCCTAGGTATCCCCATGCTGGAGCGTGCTGCACCTAGCGGTGGCCAACTTCGCACCCGCGAGGGTGATGGTAGGGGGGAGGCCTCCCCTACTCGCCGAAGGGGCCGTTTGTCGGACCCCAGATTTAGCAACCCAGAATCCTCTGTGATTCCACCGCACTATTCCCTAGATCAGAAGATAGTGCTTACAGATACATTACTATATATCAAAAACATATCATGCGGAAGCGTAGATATTACAGTAACAACCTACTCATGGGCTGATCAGGCCGAAATCAATAAAATACAGCAGTGGAAACTTCAATCAAGTGGGACCCTTAGGACTTGCCCACAGGCAGCCAACTGGGGTTCGTGACGTAGTTCTTGGCCTTTTCATTTTCCAGCTCTTTCGATCCGCTTAAGACACCGTAGGGCTTAATCTTCTTTTTCTTATTGACTGAATGATGGTAATTGAGCAACAGTGAGTATAACGGTACTTAGCAAGCCACCACACAGAATGCAAATAATAATAGATGCAAGACGGTCAAGTGAGGCTTGAGGTTCTTTTATTTGCTTAAAGCGACATTTACAATAATCATAATTAAAATTCCTATGACTTGGCGTTTTACAAACATGCTTTAAAGAGTTTGAAATTGTGCAGTATTTATAAAAGTGTAGGTTCCATCCACCGATTACATGGTTTCATCCACCTATACTAGCTTTTGATCACTAGGTTACTTCCACCTCATTATTAACGCTGGAGTACATCCCTCCAGGAAAATTACTAAAGCTAGGTTTAAATCTGCCTGACAGTTTTCTTCCCACCTCAAAAGTTTTGAAATAGAACTAACTCGAGGAAGTTCCCATGTCCGCTCTTGACCGTGGGCATAGCTGTTCGAACAGTTGTATACTCTGCAGAGACTGTACATCTTTACCCACAAGAGACAATCATCCCGACGGGTCTACGTGATTCCTTGGTCGCGTAGATCGAGAGATTATCACGAGGCCTTTACAATACCTCGCCCTTTAGCATCTCTCATATGGGGTTGCTTCCATAGGTTGTGCGGGATGTCCATCACAGATTAGCACATTCGGACTCCACTTTCCACAAACGCTAGCATTGGCAGCGTCACCTTTATCCGGTGTCCCATTCAATGCGGAGTTTTTATTACTCACCTACACCCGTCCTCCGTGAGATGACTAGAGGGTCTAGTAAATTATTCAGGCAATCTTACATTTTGCCAGCTTGTGATTGCATTGTTGTACACGAAGAGGTCATCACAGGATTAAGCCCTTAATGTCTGGGCGATTTATTCCACAAACCATAGGTCCTTGTGTTACATCCATACTCACCACTCTTACCATCCGCCCAGACAGATATAGCAGGTTTTTAGGGTTTTGAGAAGCATAAATTAAGTTATCGCAAATATTCAGCCACTTACATCCTGTGACTGTCCCAAAACCAGTTTCCATGTTTAAAAATTGATGATTAGGGCAACTAGTGCCCTAGACTCTAGACAAGACCTTTGCACGTCATTTAATATAATTTATAGCTAGTAAAGTTATCATTAATATCTATGGTGACAAGGGTCGGGTGCTTCAAGTGTCATATTAAAATTATTCCAATATCAAGTAGGTATGTAGCTACCTTAGACTTTGACATACATTTGCATAATAAATTAATCATGCAATTTGATAATTTAAAGGAACATAATTTTGCATAAAATGTGGGATCAATATGATCAAAGTGATAACTTGCCTTGCTCGATTTACCATGGCCTTGATCTTACTCAAAGCCTTCTCAGTCGATTATTTGGATTCTTGATCTTTGTCTTTCCAAGTCTTGATCCTGCTCGAACTTGTCGTCTCTTCGTGACTCCAGTGACTAATTACACGACCAACGACTGGCAAACCCAACAAATCCAGCAAAAGTCCAAATAAGTTTAATTGAGTTTATTTATAATTTGCTATGATTAAGAGTATGAGGGAAGACGTAGTGAGTTGCAGGATAGAGACGGAGTCAAACGAATTTTTGAGTGGAAGCGAAGTGACGGAGTAACTTCACCGGGAAAGGATATAAATGATCGGCGTCGAAGGAATATTCACGAGAATATTCCACTTTTAGATCAGAACGTTGTTAGACATAGCCGATTGCAAGATACCGAGACTCGATCTTGCTTTATTTAATTTATATTTATTAAGGAAGTTCCATGGGTTAGGCAAGACATATGGATGGATGGGAGAGATTAACTGGGATACTGACTAAAAGATTACTGATGCTCCAGTTATTTTGAAAATGTTTTAAACAAATATGAGGTGACCCTTGATTTAAATCTTGGCATTTTACAGGTAAATATGGGAGAATTTACCAATAATTATTTTAAGCACTATTTAAAGAAAGGTCTCATGATTTTAGAGATGAACAAACCACATTTGATATTATATGTGGCATGCAAATTATTTTTGGGAGATAACCTCATGAAGCAAGGTAGATTAAATTCTCACTATTTTGGAGTGTGAAAAATTAGTGATATATTTCTTCAAATTATTACATTAACTATTTTTATTGCCATTCTTTTGGTTGTCATGGACCTAGACATGGTTAAATGGGTATGAGTCTTTTATAAAGCTTCATACTAAATCTTTGAGCCATATTATTTTTTATTAACTTCATGTTAATTACTTGGTAATAGGAAAATAGTTCATGGCATAGACTTGCTTTAATTAACCTTTTACATGAGGATTTATTTATTAATCTTGTTTGACATATAATTAACCAATGTTAAGTTTTTAATTTAATTGCATAGATCTTTTCATTATGAATCATAAGTAATTTCTTATTCTCATTATTATTCACAATTATTTTATTAGAATGTATGCATGAATATCTTTTTTTAAGCATGAATTCATCATTTAGTCAAAAGGGTGAAAAGATATGCAACAGATCTAGTTGGGCCCACATGTCATTAGATAATACACTGAGGGGGGCTCTGTTCACAGAGACAAAAGAAAGGGTGAAACAGAGGATCCAGGGGTGCATGGTGTCGGGTTCGTCGCCGACGAGAGGGCGGCCAGAGGGAGGTGGCGAGCGGGAAAATGGAGAGATCATGGGGTGAGGAATCCGGTGGAGGCTGCGTCTCCGGCCGGGAAGGCGCCGTGTGCGGCCAGCGCCAACTTGCGGTGGCCGGAGCAGGGGCAGAATGAGGCGGTGCCGTTGTGGTGGGGGAGGGAGAAATTGGAGAGGAGCATGAGCATAAGGACGCCTAGAGAAACTCACCAGTGGTGACGGCTTGGCCGGGGAGGCACCGAGGCGAGTTGGCGACTGGAGCCGTGGGCAGCGCAGGGAGGAGCTCGGGCGAAATGAGGTCCGGGCGGCGGTGGGGGAGCTCGAGGGTGCCGAGGAGGCGCTCCCAAGGCAAGGAATCGGGCGGTGGCACTCCGAGGAAGAAATGGCGACGGAAATGGCGGTGGCTGGCCGGAAGCGAAGAAGGATGGCCGTGCGGCGAGCCGGGGGCATCGGAGCCCAATTAATTGAGGGAGGAGGTAAGAGACTGCTGGGGGCACGTCGTGACGCGGTTGGATTTGCTGGGGCTTCGTCGGAGAGGCGGGACGGCGTGGAGGCGCGGGTCGGCCAGTGCTTGGGCGCTTCTTATAGCTGACGGACTGGCAGCGCTGTTGTGGTTGATTGGCGAGCAGCGCGTGAAAATAAGACCGTGCGGGGCAGGGTGTCACGGGTGTGCACGACTTGGAGCAGGGGATGGCGCCGTGGGGGGCGAGCGGCTGTTGACCAACTAGCAGCGTGCAGAGTATGGTGTCGCACGGACGCACGTGGGCGTATGCACGGCAGGGGGACAACGACGGCGAGATTCGCGGGAAGCGACGAATCTGGCTGGCGCAGGGCCGTGGCACGACGGTGAGATTCTGTCAAGGGAGGAACGGAGGGAGGGAGAAAGAGAGGGGCGCCAGGGTGGGCTGGTGATGTGCACGGCGATGGCGGCTGGTGGGGAGCAGAGGCGGTGCTAAGCAAAACTGTGGCGGCGTGGCCTGCGCGAGCGCAGCTGGGCCGTCGGCCATGGACGGCAGGGGCAGGAGGAAGGAGGAAGGAGGCGTGAGGCGCCAGGTGGGCCGAAGGCCTAGAGAAAAGAAGAGGCTGGGCGGGCCGAGAGAAAGAAAGAAAAGAGATGGGCTGAGGCCCAAGAAAATGTTTTGTTTTTTTTCTTTTGGAATTTTCAGAATTTGGTAAATTGGCTAAATTAATAAGATGGCAAAATTTTTTAATATTAACTTTGATTTAAATTTCCCGTTCTTGATCTTAAGCTTTCCAGTGTTAATTTAATTTTAATTATTACATATTTTTTTAGACTTTATGACTTGCAAAGGAAATTTGAAATTTCCTTGATTTGATTTTCAGTCTTGGTTCTTGATCAAGATTTACATTTTATTAATTCAGATTTTTAGCAAGGACCCCAAATCAAGAAATTCGAATAAATACCAAAATTTTTAAACAACATTGGAAAATCAAATAAAAGATTTTAAAATTTTCACAATTACAATAGTTCCCTTTTTGGGATGTTACACCGTTCTCCTGCAGCGCGACCGTCACGGTCGGCGCCCCCCAAGAGGAATCCACTGAGGTTGAGGAGGCCGCCGCGGGTACCGACTCTAAGTTGGCTGAGTATGCGAACTCAGACCTGGAGGTCGAGGCGGACCGCGACGTTGGTGGCACCCACCGTGTGGACGACGTGGGGCCCACAAGTGATGCAGGCGACGGGGCCGGCGGCATGCGCGGGCCTGACGCTGATGCAGGAGGTGAAGACAAAGGCAGCTCAAAGCATGTCGATGTATCGGTGGTGGCGCGTGACACCTGCCTTGCGACTACGGTAGCAGGACGCGGTCGGGAGTTTGACACTACTGCGCCCGTGGCCACTATGGGGCTCGACGAGGCACGTCTTGGGGTACCCGCAATGCAGCGTGCTTGCATGTGTCCACCTGGGGGCACAAGCGACCGTTTCCAAGTGGCGGTGACCATGCTCTCGAAGGGATCAGACTTCGACGCGAATGCCATTAGCCCCGAAGCGGGCTCCAGAGCTAGAGCTACCGGTGATGCCCCGTGAGCACACATCCGGCGGCTACAGGCACGGCCGTTTCCTGACCCTCGTTTCCTAGCCGTGATGCAGGTACAAATACTGCGTTCTCTCGTGACTTTGCGAGGCTTTCCCCGATTTGCTCGCTGCACCATCGTCAGCGTCAGCGGGCCCTCAGTCTTCGGGGCGCGCACAGGGCTCCAGCAATGGAACTGGTCATGGGGCGACTGGCGCTCCTACTATGGACGTGTCTTCGATGTCCGCCCCTGTCGAGGCTACCAGCTCAAGAGACCCAGCGGTTGATCGTGGCGGACTTGTCCCTCATCCGGAGGCATTACAGGTGTTCCAGGGGGTCGTAGACTGCGTGGACGTAGGTCTGGACCGCTGGACATCGTCGTGGGGATCAAAACTCCTGGAAAGCGCTCGAAGCGATGGAGATGAAGGTACTCGTACCAGCGTGTGCTGATTATGTTTGTAGGGATATTGCCGGCCGTGCTGCGTCATGCAGGCTCTCGCTCTCGACCGTGCCGTGCAGGCGGCTAGGAAACTACGAACAGAGTGGCTTGTAGGAGCGGCTCAATGCTGCAAAGGCGGAGACCACCACTGCCCGGCAATCCGCTGAGGATGCCGTTGCAGTTTGTGCATCCAAGGATGAACACATCTGCTATCTCGAAGCCGAAGGCGCGAAGGCTATTGCCGACGCTCACACCTTAGTGGAGGGGTTGCAGCAGATTGCCGGACTGGAAGAGAAGGCTCAGTTAGTGTCCGCGATTGGAGGGACCGTGCGCTGGGCGATTCCTCGTTGATTGCGTGGAGTTCGATGGAAGCCCTAGAGAACACACTCTCCGAGCTCACCGTTGTGGTCCCTCCTCGCGCCTTTGGGCCCGAGGACCTCTCAAGTAGTCTTCGGAGGATTGGGGAGGCCTCAGCACTCGCACTGAGTGCCGCGTGACCCTATGGCAACTACTGCTCGCTTGTGATGACCCGGATGGTTCTTGGCCTTCTTCACCATCGGGGCTGCCTACATGTGGGCGAGCTAGCCAATCCGTGCCTGGAATTGCCTGCGGGGAGCGGGATCATGTCCGGGGCAGTGCATGCGATACGCTGCTCCGCCCGTGCATTCCGTCAGCGGATATGGGAGTACATCGACGAGGTCGCGGCGAAGGTCGCTATGAGGCACAGCTTGCAAGGCGGCGATGACCTCGGCACTTGGCTTGACGACATGCCCCGGCGAGACAAAGGTGGCACGACCGGCTCTGAGCATGCCGTCGATCCGCATGTGTGATGTCGAGGCCCTACACTTGCACATGTAGCTGACTATGTACAGCCCTTCACTCCTGTGTAAACGGCACCGCCGCCTACCAAGCTTGGCAATATATCTTTAATGGAAATGTGTCACGACTCGTGACCTTATGTTTGATGTTTGTCTGACAAGCAGGTGCTTGAAAAAGGCCATTTGCTAGTTTCGGACCTTTTGGTTCGGCGTCGTCTACGACACGGGCTGGGCGGAGGATTCTCTATGGTTCTGGGCAGAGCGACGTTCTAAGGGGGACACCTCCATCCGGGAGTACATAAAAATAGAAGATCCGGCGGACGAATAGCGTAGACGATTAGCTTCGCCTCGATGATTGTACACTTAAAGCGTTATTCCCTTGCAAATATTATTTAAAGTGTTATCAAAGTACTGCGCAAGGCGACGACTTCCCTCGCGCGTCCGTTTCGTAATAATAGCGCCCACTCGACAGCTTTATGCAATGACGACGAGTCATTCAGAGCCACAGCGGTAGCTTGGACTCGGCATCGACGAAATCGGTGTCAAGACGAAAATACCGCGGGCTCCGTTCCTCGCTGTTCGGACTTAGTATCAACGAAGTCGGCCGGGACGAAGAATCAACGCGGGCACTCCGTCCCCCACCCTTCGTGCTAGCGTCAGCGAAGCTGGCGGCAGGACAAAGTGGGCGCGCGCGGTCCGTCCCCCACACTTCGGACTAGTGTAAGCGAAGCTGGCGGCAGGACAAAGTGGACGCGTGCGCTTCGTCCCCCACCCTTCGTACTGGCGTCAACAAAGCTGGCGGTCGAACGAAGTGGACGCGCGTGCTCCATCCCCCACCCTTCGGACTGGTATCAACAAAGCTGGCGGTAGGACGAAATGGACACGCACGCTCCGTCCCCCACCCTTCGTACTGGCATCAGCGAAGCTGGCGGTGGGACAAAGTGGACGTGCATGCTCTGTCCCCCACACTTCAAACTGGCGTCAGCAAAGCTGGCAATAGGACGAAGTGGACACGCGCACTCCGCCCCCCACTCTTCGGTCTTACTATCGACGAAGTCGGCTTGGGACGAAGAATCGACGCGCACACTCCGTCCCGCACCCTTCGGACTGGCGTCAACGAAGCTGGCGGTAGGACGAAGTGGACGTGAGCGCTCCGTCCCCCACCCTTCGGACTTAGTATCGACGAAGTCGGCTGGGGACACAGAATCGACGCACGTGGTTCGTCTTATTTATACTCCGTAGGGTTCGCGCGGAGGCCGTAGTCTCCGCGCGGCGGTTTAGACTTCGTAGAGTGCACGCGGAGGGTAACCTCCGTGCGTCTTATTTATACTCTGTAGTGTCACGCGGAGGTTGTAGTCTTCACGCGGTGGTTTAGACTCCGTAGAGTGCGCGCGGCGGATAACCTTCGCGCGTCTTATTTATACTCCATAGAGTTCGCACGGAGGCCGTAGTCTCCACGCGGCGGTTTAGACTCTGTAGAGTGCGTGCGGAGGTTAACCTCCGCGTGTCTTATTTATACTCCGTAGAGTTCGTGCAGAGGCCGTTGTTGCGCATGAAAATGTGGGAGACAACTCACTTCATGAACACTGGTCTTTATTTATTCTCCCGTTTGCGTGGGTGAGCTGTTACACGTGGTATGGCGCTATCGGGAAGCTGGGCGACCTTTTGCTCCTATGCGTAGTATTGCCGTAGGCGATCTGTATTCCATGTGTGCCAGAGATTTCTTCCATCGAGGGTTGCGAGGCGATACGCCCTGTGCTGTAGAGCTGCTGGGACGATGTAGGGGCCCTCCCACTTGGTCTCGAGCTTGCCCACTGTCGCCACGTGCAATGCCATTCTGAGGACAAGATCGTACGCATGCGCTGTGCGGCGTGCGTATTTCGCGATGTGCTCGGTGGTGCTGACCTGTACGCCGTCAAGGAGGTCCAGAGACAGCGCTCGCTCTTCTGATGAAGCCTGACTGAGGACTCTCCTTGACCTGGTCTTGATCTCCTCCGGCGTGATTGCCTCATCTCCAACGAGAAGCTTGAACGGCGTAAACCTTGTCGGGCGTGTGACCGTTGTGCAGAGGAACTAGAGCACGCTAGGAAGCTCTTCCGGCCATTTGCCTCCCGAAACCAGAGCACCTCGCGTGTAACTCCGGACTGGAGTAGCTTCGCAACCTCGGTTTTGGCAGCCTACTGGCGCTCAAGGGACATGCGTGGAAACCTTTGTTTGACTGGTTTAGCGTCAGGGCGAACCGCGAGGCTGTGCTCGATGATGTGGCGGTCTACCCCCGTGATGTCGGCTGGCGACCATGCAAAGACATCTGTATTGCTGCGAAGAACCTGGAGTAGGGCCTGCTCAACTTCTGGGGGAGGCCCTGACCAATGGAAACTTGTTGGTCTGCGGTATGCCCGGGGGTTGACGGTGTACTTGCGCCGAGGGTGTCCTTGACGGCGTGTACCTTTCAGAGGGGACCTCGCGTGTCGAGTTCTATCCGGCGGGCAAGATCTTGGTCTCCTAACACGGTGACAATCCCCTGTGGACCCGGAAGTTTCATGCATAGGAAGTTGTGGTGCAGGACTGCCCCAAAAGTGTTGAGGGTTGGGCATCCAAGGATGGCATTGTACGGGTAGGGAAGGTCGACGACGTCGAAGATGACATCCTCACTTCTTGCTTGATCACCTTGCCCGAAAGACACCTATAGTTGTATTTGACCTAGGGCTTTCAGGGGTTGACCCCCAAAGCCCTGGAGCGGGATCCCTAGAGGCCCGAGCCTACTACAAGGGATTCCCATCTGGTCAAAGGCCCCCGCGAATAGAATGTCCACAGAGCTACCCCCATCGACTAGGACGCGTTTAACATCGCATCCAGCGATGGCAGCCTGGATCACCAAGGGATCTTGATGAGGAAAGTCGACTCTGTCCGTGCCGGCGATGGTGAAGGTGATGTCGTTTTGTGCCCAAGTCGGCGGCGCCTGGGCAGGATACGCCGCCACGTGATGCAGCCGATGGGCGTAGGCCTTCTGCTGCTGTGCAGACGATAATTTTAGCGATGAATTGCCTAAGATGACATTTATGACGCGGCGATGCCCTCCCTCAGTGGGCTATATCCATAGGTCCTCCGGGGGCTGTTGTACGTGGGCCACCATCGGGGTCCTCACTTCCAAGGCTGTCCCTGGTGATGCTCTACCGGAGCGTTGCGATGGTGGGGCAACATCGAGTGAGGTGGTCGCCACGCCCATGTACCTCGCACCAAAGCCCGTGCTGTTGGTGCTCTCTGTCGCCGTGCACTCCGTCCTCACGGCCCCGGCCTCGTCCGTGTCCTTGACCTCTGTGACCCCGTCCCTGGTTAGCGGGGGTGCTGTCATCGGACCCGTAGTCGATGCCGAAGACATATTTGGCCCTCTGGGCTTTACGTTGCTTGCAGCTGGAGGTGTCCTTTGGCGGGTCTTGTGCTTGCTTGGTGTCAGAGGTGTCGCCCTGCGCCGTTTCACGTGTAACACTCCGGGCCCTCCCTGAGCCCAAAGTGCTACCACCTACTCTATAATGTTACCAACTCCAACCTTGGCCGCTGGTCTTGTGAAGCAATTCTTTTATTGAAATATCCACCAAACGACAAAAGCGGGTACACTTGACGCTAAACGCAGCAGAAATATAACTTTGCTAATTACCAAAAAGGTACTTAGATTATCCAAGACTAAATATATTAATTGTAGATGATCTGTGAATCACTGCGGCACGTGAACGACTGTACTACTCCCGCCCATGCATGTCGTCTTCAACAGACTCCGAAAAAAACAACGATAAAGCAAGGGTGAGTCCGAAGACTCAGCAAGCACACGTTAAAATAGTAACATCGCTTTGGCAATTCAATCAACTTCGCAAACTGTAAGCTGTAATTCAACTCTATGACCGTAAACTGAAAATTAAGTCTGTAACTGTAAACTGTAACTCAACTCTGCAACTGTAATCTGTAAATCAATCCTATAACTGTAAACTGTATCACTTTCTCTTCATGCAATGCAATGCATCTGTAATGCATATGTAACTGTAGCTTATACCGGTATAGCGGAGCGTCCACCCGTCGATGGACCACTCATTTGCCTACCTCTGTAGGTTTTATTCAAGAGCACTCCGGACTAGTCATTTGACTTTCTCACCGACCTTGCTCTTATTCAAGAGCACTCCGGACTAGTCGTATGACTTTCTCACCGAACTGGCTCTTATGCATTTTGCATAATGCGATGTGCTTCAAATATGGATATCTAATCATAAGCGGTACTCATCAAGGTATGATTAGCACAATTCATATACATCTCATAAATACTGTAAATCGTAGCATGGAAACACGAATAACAAACATTTACCACAATTTACCGTTCTACCCTGCACTTGCCTGGTTATCCCTGTGGACAATGCGTGGAGGAACACCAAATCAAAACCTCCACCTGCAAGCATCACTCAAACACTCAATTCAATACTGTAATTCACGCAAGCAGGCAAACAACATCGATTCTATGCACATAGACAATCGACAACGTCCCTATGCGTAAACCCGATACCAATAACCTCTCTTACCGGACACCTTTCCGATGCCCCGGTACCCAAACGATCATAATTTCATGATCGTCGTCTATAATCGTCGACAAATCTTATTTACACATCTCCTATTTTTCTTTTCATTTTTTTCTTTCCCTTTATTTTCTTTTCTTCTCTCCACTATTTTCTTCTTCCTCTTTCTTTCCGCCCGTTCCCCTTCCTGGTGCCTCCTGCCGACGCCGCCTCTTCCTCTTCTCCCCCATTACTCATTATTCTCGGTTCTCTCTCTTCATCCAGCCGATCCCCATTATTCTTGCGCCTCTCTCTCTCCTACCTCTTCTCCCTTTGCCCGATCTGGATTTCACTCGGCGCCGCACCACGCCGCCCCTCCGACGCGCCTCCCTCTCGCGTCGTTGGCCCCAGCGGCGTCGCGCCTTGCCGCTCGGCCATCCCCGCCTTGCCGCTCGGGTGGCACACAGTGGCTGTTGCCAGATCCGTGGCCTACGGCCCGGATCTAGCGTCTCCTCCTTTGCATCCTACCCGGGCTAAGGTGACTTGATGTCTATTTTGATTTGGTCTAATCGTTTTGCTTAAAATGAAGTGGCTTGGAGGTGAGCTGCCCCGGTGTGGTCACGGCCGGCTAGCCTCCCGCACGCTGGGGGAGTGCGCGGTGGCGGCTTAGTGTGGGGCTACGCCGGTGGTAGCACGCCGCCACCTCTAACTCCGGTAAGTCTCGGTCCTATTTACCTTCTCTACTCCATTCCTCTACCTCCGGTTGGCATGTTCTGTGTTGGTTCCATGGTGCTCTACTGGTGCTTGGTTGCTTGATGTCTCTAGTTAAGCACTACTTACTATGAATGAATGGATGCTACGGTTGTGCACGTTGTGGTTACCTCTGCCGGTCGATGGTTGGTTACTTTGAGTGGAATCAGGGTTGGCTTGCGGCTATCGCCTTGTTGGTTGCGTGGATGTCGCCTAATGGCGACCTACTAGGGTTGATGGCTTTGGGGATTGCGGTCTGGTCTCCTTGCCTTCGCCTTGCTGTCGAGTTCTACTCGGTGGATGGACTTCTCTGTTGGCTTGGAATGGTTTGAGGGTTTGGGGGAAACGAGAACGAGAGACAGTGAGTTGGCTTTGCTGTGCTCTTTCTGTTCTCTTCTCTGGTGATTGTGCGCGATATTTGTCTTGTCCATGTGAGGCCTCTCGATGTTGTGCTGTCCCCCTACCGTGGCCGCGTTGGCCTTCTGGATGCTGTTTGGGGCTGAAAAGTGGGCTTATGGCACTTTTGTCTATTTTGGCTAGCTTTTGCCGTGGCTTCCAGATGAGTCGTGCTGTGGTTGACTGCCCTGTTTTCATTTGGACTTGGGCAAAGTGGTAATTGGTGATGGTTGGCTATTGCCACTGGTATTTGAACCCCAAAACAGGTTTGTTTATGCCGAGTGATGACCCCATGATTGTGAGAGGTGCCGACTGGCAGCCGGACAGTCAGGTATCTCCGTGAACGGACTACCTTGCCCGAAATTAACCTCTAGGGCTCTTACGGCAATTTCTTCGCTTTCTTTCGCTTTCCTTCCCTTTTTCTTTCTCATGGGTATTACATCGCGTCTTCTGCTCTTGCGTATTCCTTCATCTTGTTGAAGAGCTTGGCAACTATTTTTATGGATCGCATTGTACTCAGCCAGTGGCCCCAGGCGAAGATCCCGAATCGCCACATTAATGATTGAGGTCTCGTTCACATCTTTAACTTGACAGCGAACCTTGGTGAAGCGTTTGAAGTATTCTCGGAGCTTTTCTGAGGGCTTCTGCTTGATGACGAAGAGCTCGTCTGCACCGACCTGCTCAACGTAATTGCCCTGGAAATTGTTGTACAAGCGATCGCAGATCTGCTCCCATGCATATATGGAGTTTGGCTCAATGGTGAAGAACCAGAAGAGTGCCACCCCCTGGAGGGTGAGCGACAATCCCTTTGCTTTGGCGGAGTCATCCCCACCGGCGGCCTCGATAGCCGTCTCATATACTCGAACGAACTCCCTAAGATCCGTATCACCCTTGTATGGCTCGATGGTCGGGAATTTGAAGTCTTCCAGGCATGCCGACTATTGTAGGCTGGCGGAGAGTGGAGACTCCGGATCTACGCGTCGAAGCGTGCTGCGGCCAGAGGTGGGGGCGTCGCGGTTGTCCGTTCGGTCAACTGCGACCTCGGCCACCGCCGGTGGCGGCGTTTGCTGGCTTCGAGCCTCTTGTATTGCCCACATGGCCCCTGAAGGTCTGCCAGCTCACGCTACAACATTCTGAGGGTCGCCATCAGAGTGCCTTCTATCGTCAGGGCGGTCGTACCCGCTTGGGTGGAGGTACGTGCTGCGAGGTTGCTGGCGATAACAGCCTGCTTGCCAGAGCCGCTCGGTACATCAGTGCGGTTGGCCTCACGGCCGGCGACAAGGCTGACGTGGGCGTCAGGACCACTAGTCGCCCCCGCGCTGACTCTAGAGTCGCTGGACGTACCGGCACGAGCGTCGGCGCCGATAGTCCTACCGACGCGGATGCCATTAACGGGATCGATCATTGCGCCATGGTGGTCTTCGTGGTGGCCGATCACACCCACGCGAACGTCGACGTCAGGGCCGTTCGCCACACCGATGTCGCCATCGGAGCTGGCTCACCACCTACCACCTGAGGCCCTGGCATTAGCGACCGCCGCCGCCGTGCTCCGCTTCCTCTTTGTTGTCGACGATGCCTTTTTGGGCACCATCGCTTCTCAGGTCCATGGCTTGCTCGTTGTCGTCCCCACAGACGGTGCCAACTGTTGTGGCTACGGGTCAAACAATAAACTATGAGAGTAATAGAGTGATTACGAGAAATGAACTAATCTTGGCCTTCCTCCATGGCCAGGGTGTATATATACCCATAAGGCCTAATTACAATAATACCCTCACAGTTGAGTACTCTGTAGAGGAGCATACACGTCCTTGTATATATCCCACTGGGCATTTTAGCCCCTAACAGGCCGGATGAGCTTAGGTGGGGACCATCCCTACCATAGGTTCATTTACTTTATTAGATGATGCAATGTTCAGCTGTCTTTTGCTAATCTAGGGTCGTATTAAGGGATAGGGTTGTTGGGCTAAATGTTTAAAACAAAGTTAGTTTTCATCTTAAGTAACCACTGTCTATGGGCAGTTTCTTTGCTGCCTCCTGCCTTTTGTACGCAACCCCCCCCCCCCCCCCCCAACAAAAAAACTTTCTCCTTTAAAACAACGACATTCATTACCTTATGAATCGTCTATTGTTTAATTATTCTAAGGACAATAGACAAATTCATGCTCAAATGGATCAACAACTCATATTTTTATATTTGAACCCTTTCTAACAAGGTATTTTACTTCTTGAGCGAGATTTGTGCCATTTGGTTATAAGTTTATTTAGATACTTCAACTTAGTTGTTTTGAGTCTTTTAGATACTTCAACATGGGAGTTGTTTTGAGTCTCTTGTATGGGATTGGGAGACTTTCAGTGTTGCGGAGAAAACTATCTGAACAGTGAATTGATGTTATACAGAAATATGTTATACCAATATTACTATTTTGTTTTTTTGTTAGATCAGTAAATGCGTCTCTCAATGTTTGAAATTAAGTATTTCATTATTTAATCTTGATACTGAGTATGCTGAGTTCACCTAGCTGAAAATTTGGAACCTGATATGGTTATGGCTGTATTTCGGACCTTCCAAGGAAACCGTCGTCTGGCATTGTGGTATTTTTAATAGCACTTTTGACCTGTTTTTAAGTAACTAAAATAATTGACAACCTATTTGTTGGGATTATAACAGTGAATTTTTTTAGTGATGGTAAATATTCTTCATAACTACCTGATTCCACAGCACAGCACAACAATCCCAACTAGGGACTAGCTGTGTCATGCTGTGCTCCACTGTGTTTTGGGATGTATTATGGAGAGTATTATCTGGTAATTGTGCTACTGATTTGAAAAAATAGTTAATAATTAGTTAATATATGCAAAAACGGCATGTTAAAAGTACTTCAAAAAGGCAACAACACTGCTAACCGGGAGCTTGAAGGCTTTAACTATCAACAACATTATTTTGTAAAAGCTGCAAACAAGAACCATCACCTGAACATGATCATGTACCAACTTTCTCCAGTAATTTTCTAGCATTTTCTGTGGCACCAAAGTGAGAAAGGTCAGAGGTCACAAGTTTTACAGTTCGTGCTGTTTGGGATTCTTCATAGCTCATGTTAGCTTATAGACTATGGGCCTTTATTCTTTAGCTAACAAAATACATTTTGTGCCTTTCTGCATTCGGCAGCCCCTCTTACGGTCTGACCTCATCAAGTTCTTTGAAAATAGTATGTCTTGTGCAAAAAGATGATGATCATCTTATTAGTTCAAATTGGAGCATGTCTGAATCTACATTTTTCTTCCTTTTCTTAGGCAGCAGAATTGGAAATTGAAGCATATCCCTTGTTGGATGAGCTGACATCAAAAATCAGTACTCTAAATTTGGAACGTGTTCGGCGATTAAAAAGTAGACTAGTTGCTTTGACCAGAAGAGTTCAAAAGGTAAATCTCATTCTAATTGGGATCCTTCTTTTTCATATCGTCCGTTCCAAGTTTTGGCCAGTTGTATAATTGCCTTTGTATCTTGCAATAGGTCAGGGATGAAATAGAACAACTAATGGATGATGATGGAGATATGGCCGAGATGTATCTCACCGAGAAAAAGATGAGGATGGAATCATCTTTCTTTGGTGATCAGTCTATGTTGGGCTACAACTCAGCAGGCGCTGGGACATCGGTTTCAGCTCCTGTATCTCCAGTCTCGTCACCCACAGAATCACGGAAGTTGGAGAAAGCCTTCAGCTTGTGTAGAAGTAGGCATGACAGTGTGAAGAACTCGGACAACACAATGACAGAACATATTCAGGAGCTGGAAATGTTACTGGAAGCATATTTTGTTGTCATCGACAGCACTCTTAGCAAGATGACATCGGTAATGAGTCACCTGTCTTCCAAATCCCAATATATCTGGTTATTTTTCTTTTACTGGGAGTTGAGGGTGGCTGATCTGGTTTCCCGTCTTTCAGCTGAAGGAGTATATTGATGACACTGAAGATTTTATCAACATTCAGCTGGTACGTCAACATATTTCTTACTCTTCTCGTTCAAGTCATCAGCATATTGGATTTATGCATTTCACATACTGCAAGTATGTAGTAATTGATTTGGCATGAATTTCCTGTGCTTCCAGGACAATGTTCGGAATCAGCTTATCCAGTTTGAGCTTCTGCTAACAAGTGCAACATTTGTTGTCGCTGTTTTTGGAGTGGTGGCGGGGATATTTGGGATGAACTTCGAGACCCCAATCTTCAACATAGAGAATGCATTCCAGTGGGTCCTGATCATTACTGGATTGATTGGCGCTTTCATCTTCTGCTGCTTCCTTTGGTTCTTCAAGTATAAGAGACTGATGCCTCTATAGAGTATAGCTCCTCCCCATAGAACCGACGAATCAACTGATCATCTCTCAACCTTCTACTATGTTGAGGTACTTGATCAGAAGCCTTGAATTTATGCTGATGTAAATTACCATTCTTTTAGAGCTCTACAGCATACCTACCAGAGAAATTGAATGAAAAATGCAATTTTCATAAGATAATTCTTGTGCTGTAAATGGGGGATATTATAGTAAACAAGATTAAGCAGTTCTTCCAAGAAGCTCCTGCACTATTGTTCCTTTGTGATCTGGTGCAATTCTTGTGTTATAAGGTACGAGTAATGGGTTCCACGACATCGATCAATTCTTCCATCAATCAATTTTAAGAAGAGCTAGGACTCAGGGCCATCTGGAAATAAGTTCTCACGAAATGTTCATCTTATGTGTCCAGATAAAGCATGATTCCATGTTTGCCTAGGCTGCTAGTTCATTCTCGAGACTTTGTTTGTGTATGCTTTTTCTCTGTGAAGAACATGCAAAGATTTCACTGAACAAAGTCTTCTCTTTTTCTTTCCTGTCCTGTCATGTGTGATGTGCCGCGTGTTCTTGCTTCCTGTACAACTCAGTTTCAGACAGAAAACAGTAGATATTTTAGTACAAGCACAACGAAATGCTCGACATGGATGACGAGATTAGTCAGCACCAGTAAGTAAACTGATCACATGGTTGGTATGGTTAGTTCTTTGAACGGAAGTAGTATCAGAATGCTGTATGTAATGTAAGGATACACACGTACACAGTACACTTTGACATATCAAAAGTTCACCCATTTACTGTAATAACTGAATTGAACTGCAAATTAAATCTCTGTTGATCTCTGATGCTCAAACCAACCAGGCAATGCTAAGTTCTACCTACTCTGTCGAACAGATGATGGAATGCTAAGTACTAGTCGATCTTGACGGACGAGAAGATGAGCCTGGTGAACCAGAAGCAGGCGTAGAAGCCGATGGTACCGGTGAGCACGAAGAAGGCGTATGAGGCGATGAGCATGTGGCCGAAGTAGAGCACGCCGGAGACCGCCTTGGTGATGTCCAGCTTGGTGAAGAAGTAGAACGTGGCGTACAGGAAGAGGTACAGCGCCGACGAGCCAGCCGTCAGGTAGGACCTCCACCACCACTGGTAGTTCTCGCCGCAGAGCTGGAAGTAGCACAGCACGACGGCGATCTCGGCGCAGGTGAGGACCAGGATCAGGAAGCCGAAGATGTAGTAGAACTGGTGCAGCCAGATGGACGTCAGGATGAAGAAGAGCTCGATGAACACCGCGCCGAAAGGGAGCACGCCGCCGATCAGCACCGACACGGTCGGGTGCATGTACCACGGCTGCTCCGGGATCGGCCGCGGTATCTTGCCCGTCCGCACCGGGTCCTCCATGGCCGGCTTCTTGAAGCCCAGGTAGCTCCCGACGAAGACCAGCGGCACGGAGTTGCCGAACCAGAGGAGCACCAGCGCGAACATGGTGGTGAACGGCACGGCGCCGGAGGACCTCTCGCCCCAGATGAGCGCGTTCAGCACGAAGAAGACGGCCATCGTCGCCGTCTTGATGGTGACCTTCTTCCACTCCGACCCCCTGAATGCCTTGTAGAGCCGCGCCGAGGAGTACCCGGCGAGCAGGCCAATGAAGACCCAGAGGAGCAGCATGGCCGTCATGAGCCCTCCCCGGTTCGACGGCGAGAGGAGCCCCAGGATGGCAAAGAGCAAGGTGATGACCAGCATCCCGAAGAACTGGACGCCCGTGCCGACGTACACGCACAGCAGGTCGGCGCGGGCCGGGGGCCTGAAGACGTCGCCATGGACGAGCTTCCACCCCGTCTCCTCCTGGGCGTCCCTCCTGGTTCTCCAGCTGGTTGTACTTGGAGATGTCGCGGTACAGCGTCCGCAGCATGATCATGGCGACCATCCCGGACAGGAAGAGGACGATCATCAGAGAGTTGACGATGGAAAACCAGAGGATTTGGTCGTCCGTCATCAGGAGGTAAGTGCCCCAGCGCGACGCCCATTTGATATCGCTTTCCTGCAGGACTCAGCGCGGACAACAATGTCAGAGAATATTGAGCTTCAGTAAGCAGAAACTGAACCATATGTCTGAATGATTTACAGTTACAGAGGGATGTTTGCAAGAGAAATTTGAGATGCAGAATGGTCGACAATACCGCAAAGTTGACATCATACGTGAAAACGATCTCTTTGTTGGCTTCCACTTCTTGAGGAGAATCAGAGTCTACGACGAGATGCCTTGAAAGCGGATCGCAGGTTTTAAGCCACATCACATTGTCCTTCCAAACGCCATCATATTCGTGCTTAACACTGCAGCAGTGATGATGATAAACTGATGATATGAACATCAATGAAGCAGCAAGAAATGGAAAATGACGGTGGGAAAAACTTTTTTTCTTTCGAGAACACGCAAAAGATTTGCGCACATTTCATATGCAAAGCGATGTGTCAATTTGAGGGATGGATATTAGACCTGTATGGCTTAACCTCAAAAGCCACAATCCTAGCAAGATCTGTGACCGCATCCCTGTGATACTTCACCAGAAAAGAGAAGTGGTTGTGGATGAAATGCTTCTCCTCCTTGCTCTGCATCAAGGAATTGAATTCACATGAGAATATATGCACTTGGCAGAAGCAAATGCATCGGTTTAGCTAGCTAGCAGATGAACTCACCCCGGAATACTGGCCCTTGACGCCGACATGCACGCCGTGCTGATAAACGGTGGGCGCCTCTTCATCCAATCTCTTGATTGGGACGACCAGAGGAAGGGTGTCAAGGATCCTGCAAGCAACACATCACCGGTAAGGTATGCTCTCCCATTTCAAATTTCCAATCATTTGAAACATTCGGGTCTTTGATCTTATAACATCTCACATACTAATATTAGATATTACTATGGAACATCATCGCCAAAGTAAAGAATAAATAAGAACAACAGTAGAAATCACAAAATATTTAAAACTTTATTAACACTTTATTAGAGAACCAACAGAAACTGAAATAAATGTTTGAAATATAGGACCGGCTCACTTCTAACCAAATAAAGAACAAATAAAACAACGAAACAGTGGCAAGCCACTGTGCTGAAAACTTGAGTGCTCCCACCCATGCATGATGCTATCACTCCATTGGCTTTTACCTGAGAATGAAAAGAGCAAGCGTGAGATTTGAAAATATCAGCAAGTACCCAACAACGGTCGCAACATGGTGAGTAAAGGACAAGTAATGCAAGTAAGCAATTGACACAGGTTAAATGCAATGAAATTAGGTTACCGAAAACACTAATAAATGTCAGAGATAGAGGTGATAGGATCAATGGAATTAAAGATAATTATTATTTAGCAAGTTATGACAATGGCACCGACGATCACTTCCCACATACCCGGTTATACGAGAATAGCCAGGCACGTCACTGTCCTCGACTGTATAAACACTAACGGGGTGTAATATACTGAGTAACGAAAGTATACGGCCCCCCGTACGTTACTAGGTGGGTGGTAATCTCCCCTATATGTGGATGACCCCAGGCACAATCTTGTTCTCGACTGTATAACCACAAGCATGGTGTAATATCCTGAGTAACGAAAGTGTACGGCTCCCCATACGTTGCCAGGTGGGTGAAAATCTCCCCTATATGTGGATAACCTCAGGCCAGATAATTGTGATATTGTTAGCATGTTATATGGTGTAAATTTAAGGGAACTAAAAGAAGGCTAAGATAATGTTATGAGAAGTGGAAGGATTGGTAAGGTCAGAAATGGAAAAACATAATTCCCGATATGAAAGCGATGTGGAATGATGATATGGTGATAGTGATATAGGAATTATCCTTAAAAGGTATTATAATATAGCTCACACAAGGTTATCAACCATTTAAATTTAATGTGATAAGTGATTATTAGTCAGATTAACATGTTTAATACATACATCCTTCATGGCTCATATAACATTATACAATTAATGGATCATGATATTAGGAAACTAAAACATAGCATCCCTAATGTCAAAAGAGTGCTAATAATTTAAACTTAAGTTAAAACATGTTCATATGTTACTCCATTAACGATTTAAGTATGAATTCTAAAATATTAATTAAAAACATGAATTCTAGAACATTATTAACTGAGTATCCTAATAAACATAAAAGCATATGAAACAAGATAATCTAGAACATTATGGTATGAATACACTATTAAAAGTCTATAACCAGGCAAGCATAAACGTTATGATAATAACCAGATAAGCACTAGTAATGCGATAATGACCAGATAAGCTTTAGTGATATGATAATAGCCAGACAACTTTAGTGATATGATATTAGCCAGGTAACTTTAGCGATAGGATATTAGCCAAGTAACTTTAGCGATATGATGTTAGCCAGATAATTTTAGTGATATGATATTAGCTAGATAACTTTAGTAATAGGATATTAGTCAGGTAACTTTAGCGATATGATGTTAGCCAGGTAACTGATATGATATTAGCTAGATAACTTTAGCAATAGGATATTAGTCAGGTAACTTTAGCGATATGATGTTAGCCAGGTAACTTTAGTGATAGAATATTAGCCAGGTAACTTTAGCGATATGATGTTAGTCAGGTAAATTTAGCGATATAATATCAACTAAGTAACTTTAATGATATGATATCAACCAGGTAACTTTAATGATATGATTGCAGCCAGGTAACTTTAATGATATGATTGCAGCCAGGTAACTTTAATGATATGATATCAGCCAAGTAACTTTAATGATATGATAATAGTCAAGCAAACATGAGTGATATGATAACAGCCAGGCAAACATGAGTGATATGATAATTGTACTTAATGACAAGATGACAAGTAATCTGAAAACACGTGATATGCGAAACGGAAAGGTCACGACTGCGAGGAACTTGTCTTGAGCATGTTCGGCGAACTCATTGCACGAAGGATCCGAGGTGTGCAACTGCTCGAATGCTTCCTCAAAGGCCGTGTGCGAACCTACAAAGTGAAACGGTAGCAAACCAGATAAGGGCTAAGATAAAATTGACAAACACTGGAAAGGGATTCGCTCGGTCGAAAAGGAACGGGTTCGCTAAGTCTTCACTGTGCAAATCGCTATTCGGCTTCGGCCAAGCAACGACGTCCCGCTGCGCGAGCTAGCAAAACCCCCGCGCAAAACTTAATTTGGTCGTGCCCCGGCCGGTCAAACCACATGGCCACAGAGCACTGGCCTCATGACCGCTCGGGTCACTGCCGGCCAGCCACTGTCGCCTGGTTGCGATCGTCGCCACCACTGGCCACCGCCGCCGCTACCCGCGCTGCGCCGCCCCAGCCAACAGCCGCACGCGCCACCTCTGCCAGCTGCTTCCAGCCGTGGGGTCGTGCCGCCTCTACCGGCCGCTGTTGCCGCCGCCTTCGCCGTCACCCACACCGCGCCGCCCCCGCCAATGGCCACACGTGCCGCATGGCCGTGCGGTCGCGCCGCCTCTGCCGGCTGCTTCTAGCCGTGGGGCCGCCGCCGGCCACCGCCTCCCGCACCAGCCCGCACGGATGCGCCTGCTTCTAGCCGTGGGGCCGCCGCCGGCCACCGCCTCCCGCACCAGCCCGCACGGATGCGCCGCCACCCAAGTGCCATAGGTGCACTGCCGACCGTGCGCCTGCGCGCCTCATCCGTGCCGCTACCGCCGAGGGCCACCCACCGGCAACGCCGCCTTCGTCGCTGCCACACCCTGCACTTCCCCCGCAGGGGCAGACGCCGACCCCTCACCCAGCATCTCTGCCACCCTGGGAGAGAGAGATATTGAGGGGTAGATGGAGAGAGAAGAGAGAGAGCACCTGATGGGTATAAGGCATACGCACGGAGAAAATAATCTACCTTTAAAGGCCCTGGTTTAAGGGCTAATTACGGTTTTGCCTGTTTTTCTTTGCGGCCCTTTCTAAATGTTAGGGTGCTACAGATCTGCATCTATGTAAGCAGCAAACCGCCTCACATGTTTACGCGGTACTCATCGTCGATCTTCTCCTTAACATCCCTTGCTCCCTCTCGGCTCGGGAGATTGGATCATATTGTTATGGCTGGAATCTTCGTTTATTCAATCTGGATATCCTAGACAATGGCAATAGGTGAGTAGGATCGCCCTCCCTGGGAGGCGCAGATCAACCTGGACTCACTTCTTGCTTGCCCCTCTACTCCCCATTGGGTTACATATATATAGCCTTACGGCTAACCCTTTCCTATTATTCCTTTAGCTAAATCAGGAAGGACATCTTCCCTTTTATTCCTGCTATCCTTCTTTCCTAATTATGCGTGGCTGTTGGTGTTGTGGAAGCCGGCGCATTGATCTTCTTGCGACGAGTATATTTCTTGCCGACAAAAGCGTCCACAACACTACCCCCTCCTGGAGAAACAGCTCGTCCTCGAGCTGGAATGTGGGATGCGCCTCTTTGAAGGAATCCAGGATCTCCCACGTGGCTTCCGCAGCTGGTCGGCCGACCCAGCGGACCAGCAGCTCCCAGGTGCCACGGGTGAGACGTGCGCGCACGATGGACTCTGGCGTCGGTATCACTCGGCCTCGTGACAAGGGTGGAAGAGGCACCTGTGCTCTTGGAGGAGTGCTGACAAACGGCTTGAGGAAGGCCACATGGAAGACGTCATGTATCTTCGCATTGGGCGGCAGCAGGATGCGATAGGCCACCGGACCAACTCGCGCCACCACCTGATAGGGGCCATAGTAGCGTGGTGCAAGCTTGCCGCTGGACTTGTTGGTGATGCTGGTGGCGGCGCGATGGTGTAGACGAAGCCACACCCAGTCACCCGAGGCGAACTGGACGTCCCGATGACCGGCGTCATAGTGCAGCTTCATGTGGTCTTGGGCCTGGAGGAGCCGCTCGCGAATCTCTGCCAGGAATGCGTCACGATCAGTGAGCTGCTTGTCCAGGGCGGCGACGCGAGCTACTCCGGGTTGATAGCTCGCCATCGTCGGCGGTGCTCGGCCATAGACCACCTGAAACGGAGTGGTTTGGAGCGCCGTCTGGTACGAGGTGTTGTAGCAGAACTCGGCCCAAGGCAGCCAACGCAGCCAGCTGCGTGGGCGATCGCTAGCGAGACACCGGAGGTAGACGCCAAGCACCCTGTTCGTCACTTCGGATTGACCGTCGGTCTGTGGGTGGAACGCGGAGCTGAGGCGGAGGTCCACCCCGGACAGAGCGAACAACTCAGTCCAGAATGTGCTGGTGAAGACAGGGTCGCGGTCACTGACGATGGAGCAGGGTATGCCGTGGAGTCGGACTATGTGGTCGAAGAAGAGGCGCGCAACCGAAGTCGCCGTGTAGGGGTGTCCGAGGGCGATGAAGTGGGCGTATTTGGAGAACCGGTCCACC
Organism: Dendrocalamus latiflorus; assembly: GCA_017311315.1. NCBI lineage: Eukaryota > Viridiplantae > Streptophyta > Magnoliopsida > Poales > Poaceae > Dendrocalamus > Dendrocalamus latiflorus. The sequence continues at coordinate 4,933,479 of CM029617.1, forward strand.
ACGGTGAGCACGACTGACTTACCGCCCACCTTGGGGAACCCCTCCACGAAGTCCATGGCGATGTCCGCCCATACTGAGCTCGGGACCTCAAGTGGTTGAAGGAGCTCGGCTGGGTGGAGATGCTCAGTTTTTATGCTGTTGGCGGACCGTACAGCCCTGCACAAAGTCACGAACAAGTCGATTGGCGTGAGGGTTGTAGAAGGATGCCCGTAGTCGATGCAGTGTTTTCTAGACGCCTTCATGCCCAGTGCCGTGAGCCGTGGCAAGGATCTGCGGCCACAATGCCGAAGAGTCGGGCACGTAGATGCGGCTGCGGTGGAGGACGAACCCGTCGACGACGGTCCAGGAAACGCCGGCGATACCTTGTTCTACCTCGGCGCGTTTGGCCAGCAATTCAGGGAGATGGTCGGCCTCACGCCGGAAGTCCTCGAACAGAGCTAAGTCCGGCTGGGAGATGGCGCATGTGGAGATGGCCGCAGTCTCCTCGTGCCGGCGGGACAGGGCGTCGGCGGCCGTGTTCAATCGGCCCGGTCGAAACTCCACCGTGAAGTCGTACCCGAAGAGGCGGCTGACCCACGTATGCTGCGGAATTGTGGACAGCCGCTGGTCGAGGAGGTACTTGAGGGCGAAGTGGTCTGTGCGCACCGTGAAGGCACGCCCCCAAAGGTAGGGACGCCAGTGGCGTACCGCCTTGACGAGACCGATGAGCTCGCGCTCAGAGGCTGCCAATTTGGCATGCTGTGGTGCGATGGCCCTGCTGAAGAAGGCGATGGGACCGGCGCCTTGGTGGAGGACAGCACCAAATCCCGAGCCTGAGGCGTCACAATCGACGGTGAATCCCTTGGAGAAGTCAGGGAGCTGTAGTACGGGACCGGACGTCAGGGCGGTCTGCAGCGCCATGAAGGCGTCAGAGGCCGCCGAGGACCAGCGGAATGCGTCCTTCTTCAGGAGCGCTGTCAATGGGGCGGCTATCGTGCCGTAGTTGCTGATGAAGCGGCGATAATAGCCGGTGAGGCCGAGGAAGCCCCGCAGCGCCTTGAGAGTCCGGGGTTGAGGCCATTGCTGGACAGCCTCAACCTTGGATGGGTCCATTGCCACCCCGTCCATGGAGATCACATGGCCCAAATACGCCACGCTGTGCTCGGCGAAGGTGCACTTGGATCGCTTGAGGAAGAGCTTGTGAGCGCGGAGGGTGGTGAAGACAGCGCGCACATGTCGCAAGTGTTCCGACCAGGATGAACTGTAAATCAGGATGTCGTCAAAGAAAACGAGTACCGAGCGTCGGAGAAAAGGCCGAAGAACCTCGTTCATCAATGCCTGGAACGTCGAGGGTGCGTTGGAGAGGCCGAAGGACATCACGACGAACTCGAAGTGCCCATGATGTGTGCGGAATGCCGTCTTGTCGATGTCCTCGGGGTGCATGCGGACTTGATGGTACCCGCTGCGGAGGTCTAGCTTGGTGAAGAAGGTGGCGCCCTTAAGCTCGTCGAGGAGCTCGTCGACAACTGGGATGGGAAAGACGTCGCGCACAGTCTTGGCGTTGAGGGCGCGGTAGTCGACGCAGAAGCGCCAGCTCTCGTCTTTCTTGCGCACCAGGAGGACGGGAGAGGAGAACGCCGAAGTGCTAGGCCGGATGATGCCTTGGGTCAGCATGTCGGCGCACTGCTTCTCGATCTCGTCCTTGAGCAGCTGGGGATAACGATAGGGCCGCACCGCGATTGGTGGAGTACCGGGCAGCAGGGTGATGCGATGATCCCGGTGGCGTGGAGGTGGCAGCCCGGTTGGTTCCGCGAAGATGTCGGAGAACTCGGCCAGGAGTAGGGACAGTAAGTCCAGGCGATCCATGGCGTGGAGCTGTAGTGCAGTCGGGGCATCCAGTCCGCGCCACTGAACGCGGTGAGCGTGACGCCAAAATGCCATGGACTGGCGCTCAAAATCCCAGAGGATGGGTCCCAGCGTCCTGAGCCACTGGCAGCCGAGGACCAGCTCGTAGTCATCGAGGGGAAGGACGTAAAGGTCGAGTGAAAAGTGCTCCTCGCCGATGGTCACGGGCACCTGTTTGCAGATTCCATCGGAGGGAACGCGGTCGCCGTTGGCGACGCCCACCGTTAGGCCAGGGCGCGGCTCTGGTTCCAGGCCAAGGCGGCGCGCTGTGGAGGAAGCCACAAACGAATGAGTGGAGCCGGAATCCACCAAGGCACGCAGCCGCTCCGGGCCCAGAGTGACCGGCAGGTGCATGGTGGCCGCCATGGCGATGCCGGTGAGAGCGTGGAGGGAAATTTCGACGTCGGTGTCGGATGAGGAGTCCTCTGCCCCCGCGCCGTCGACCGGAGCATCGTCAGCCAACTCCATCAGGTACAGGCCCTTCATTGAACATGATTTGTGGTGATCCTTGGTGAATTTCTCTGGGCAATTGAAGCAGAGACCGTCCGCCCGGCGTTGGGACATCTCCTGTGGGGTGAGCCGCTTGAAGCGAGCGCCGGCTGGGTCTGGAGGGGCGCCTTGGCGGGTTGGGCCGGCGTGCGCAACGCGGACGCCGTCGCCGTGTGCGCCGGGCGGTGTGGCAGGGTGGACCGCGGAGGCACCCGGGTAGTACCGCAGTCGTCGGCGTCGTCCAGTTCCAGGCGGCGCTCGAAAGCATGCGCAAGGCCCATGGCGTCGTCGAGAGATTCCGGGCTCTGGAGTTCCACATCGGTCTGCAGTGGATTTCGGAGACCCGCTGTGAAGATATCAATCTGCTGCTGCTCCGTGATGTTTCTGCAGCGGGCAAGCAAGGGAAGAAACTGCGCCTGGTATTCCTCCACGGTGCCAGTACGGCGCAGTTTCATGAGGGCGCCGAGGGCATTGCTGCGCATTGGAGGGCCGAAACGGCGCTGAACCCGCTCGACGAACTCCGGCCAGGTGGGAGTGCCGCGGTTCTGCTCCAATCGGTAATACCAATCCTGAGCGGCGTCTTCCATGTAGAAAGAAGCGAGCCACACCTTCTCGTCCGACGGCGTGCGCTGCTGGCGGAAGAATTGCTCCGCTTTGTGGAGCCAGACCACCGGGTCCGCGATGCCGTCATAGCGCGGAAAGCGAAGCTTGTGGGTAGATTGATGATGGGAAGGCGGAAGCGGCGGCTCAGGCGCAGTAGTGTCCGAGACATTGCCGCTGTGGGAGCCGCTGGAATCGATCTTCTCGGACTGCAGCCAATTGACAGCCACGGCGAGGCGGCTTTGGTCGCCCTTCATCGTCGTCATCTCGTTCTGGATGGATGCGAGATTGGCGAGGATGGCGTCCATGGCGACCTTGAGATCACCCGGTGAGATGGAGTCGCCCATGATCAGGTCGAAGGATCCCTAGTCTGATACCAAAGATGTTATGGCTGGAATCTTCGTTTATTCAATCTGGATATCCTAGACAATGGCAATAGGTGAGCAGGATCGCCCTCCTTGGGAGGCGCAGATCAACCTGGACTCACTTCTTGCTTGCCCCTCTACTCCCCATTGGGTTACATATATATAGCCTTACGGCTAACCCTTTCCTATTATTCCTTTAGCTAAATCAGGAAGGACATCTTCCCTTTTATTCCTGCTATCCTTCTTTCCTAATTATGCGTGGCTGTTGGTGTTGTGGAAGCCGGCGCATTGATCTTCTTGCGACGAGTATATTTCTTGCCGACAAAAGCGTCCACAACACATATACCCTCTCTTTAGTTGGGAAATTGAGGATTTACCCTCCACATCTCAATGACACGTAGGGTTATCATAAGTCACTGACACGTGGGCCAGGAGGGTAAATCCTCAATTTCCATCTAAATGGAGGGTATATGATCAATTTTTTTCAATATACTACATATAGTCGACAGTATCACCAAGTTACAGCGAACATGATTTACTTACATGAATGTGCCACATCTAGCTCGAATTCAAGAGATAACAAATGCAGGAAGCAGATGATGGAATTAGCACTGCTGATTGTACTACTAACCACGTATAGGGAGTTCTCCATGCGGTCGCCGCGGAGCACCTCGCCGAGGTTCTCGGCGCTGTCGACGATGTTGCCCGGCCTGCAGAAGGGGAGGGAGTAGTAGGAGTAGGGCAGCTGGGTCTTGATGGAGCTTAGCTGGTTCACCTTCACGGCGAGCAGGTCCTTCTGCAAGTCACCGCTATTCACAACCTCAGCGCGCGAAGACTCGCCCGGCCGGAGCAAGAAACACAAAAACCCGACCAAGAAACATGGAGGGGAAGAGAAAAGGCAGGACCTTGCGAAAGTCGGCGGGGGGCGACGCCGGGGAGGTAGAACCCACGGGCGGCGCCGGCGGCAGCAAGGAAAACGACGACGAGGAGGAGGAGCACCGGGCAGGTCGCCATGGGGGGTGAGCAAGCGAGGCGAGATGGAGCAAGTCATCGCCGGCCGGGCTGGCCTTTGCTTGGATTTGACGAGTTTCCTTAGGGTCAGGGAGGGGGGGGGGGGGGGGGGTAGGTTTTGGTGGGGGAGGCTGGCAGGTGCTCCCGGGCGCCGCCGCGCCGGTGCAGTTCGCGGGTGCGGGTCTCGCCTCTCGTACTTGCCGCCGTGGACCCACCGAATCGCGAATAGAGGTGTCAACGGGGCCGGACTATGGAATTACCATGTCGAACTATGTCATTTTCATTTCTCCTGAAATAAATAAATTCATCGAACCCTTTTTTTATGTCGAAGGTCAGTAATGAAAGCAATGAATGCAATATACTCTCCTAAAAAAAATGCAGACTGCTAATCAGAATGCTGAATCCCTGGCCCTGTCAACTCGACTTCGGTTTCTGGCTTCTGATTTATTTTTCACTATTCACGGTTTCTGGCTTCTGGTTTATTTTTCACTATTCATAAGTTTCATCTTTTTCTGAACTTTTGGCTTTTTGTTAAGCTTTTTTGCCGGTTCTTTTTTCCCGTATTTGTTTGTATTATACGTAATGGGCTAACATATTTTTTATATTTTTATATTTTTTAAATTTAATTATGCTAAATAAGCCTCTGTCAGCTACAGTGCTTTTTTCAATCAGCTACAGTATTTTCAGCCATAAGCCATGAGCTTTTCAGCCGAACCGATCACCACCTAAAATGTCCGGTATCATACGATCATTATCTTTTCTTTTATCGAGAATGCACCGTAAGACATCTTGATAGGTGACCATGATATTTGTCACCTATCAACTGCCAGCTGCATGCATAAACCTATCCATTGCTTCTGGATGCCAAACTAGCTTTCCCCCCCTCTCTCATAGTCTCATGTAATGGTCGAGTCCACTAGCTATGAATGAATGACAGCAACACAAAGTTCTTGTCTCATCATCTAATCTCAATATATATCTTGTGCGTTCTTTTTGCTGTAATAGATAGGTTTTAGTCTTAACGTAAGTGTTTATACGAATAAATCAAATCTCAATAAACTTAAATCGTTTAAAAAACAATGATAAAAATTGTTCAATTTATTTAATTAAGAGAAATTATAAATCATTAGCTATAAGCTAAACAGGAAATAGCATTTGTATTGTACCTCTGAGCACTTGGACGGACACCTTTACTTCATGGTTTTGCGCTTCTGTTCTACCTCCTCCATGTCCTAGAAGACACGAGTGTTTTAGGACGGATTAGGACGACAAGGCCTTGTTTACATGGGCCTAAATACCAGCCCATATAAATAAGATCTAAATTTCGACCCAAGGACCCAAAGCCGTCGTTCTGTCATATCCTCGAAGGGAAGCCCAAGGTGGCCTACAAATGGGCCTGGGCCCTTCCGGAGTTTCAGCTAATATAATTGAGGGAGACAATGCTATATGGGCATTAGGGCATCTGTAGTGTATATAACCCAAAGGGTCTTAAGGTGGGTCCCATCTAAACCTTAAGACCAACTCCATAGTGTATATAACCCAAGGGGTCTTAAGACGGTCTCACTTGGCAGATAAAGAAAAATTGTATTTTAATACTTATGGCCAGATCTTTAGCTTGAGGACCAGCCTTAAGCTTTTTTTGCTTAGGGTCTGCTTAAGGTCACCCCTGTAATGTATAAGGTTGACCTTAAGGTGGCTTAAGACCTCATCTTTTCATACACTACAGTTGCCCTTAGAGTCGTAAAAAAAACTCAAAACTCATGAATTGCTCGAACTTAAATCACTTTAGGTTTGATTTCAGCTCGGTTTGAGCTCCAAATGAGTTGAGCTCGAGCTTAATCCCGAGCTCACGAGCTTCAATGAGCCGAGCTCGAATAGCTCGCGAGTCTCGAGCTTTTTTTTGTAGCACACATTATACTAACTCTTACCGAGTTTATTCGAACCGAACTCAAGCTCGAGATTTTCTATTTTTAAAAAATAGTGTATGTTGAACTATATTTTAATGTTATCGAATTTACTCGAACCGAGCTTAAACTCGAGTTTTTTATTGTTGAAAATTAGTGCATATTAAACTATTTTAACTGCTATCGAGCTTATTTGAGTTGAGCTCGAGTTTGGGCCGAGCCGAGCTTTAGATTCAGACCTCAACTCTGGCTCGCTCGAGATCAGCTTGAGTTTCTACCGAGCTCGAGTTTGAGAGAGCAGTCCCGTCTGAGTTCAGCTTGTTTACAGTCTTAGAAGGCATACATTTTTTTTTCTTTTAGAAACGGACGTGGACATGCATTTCTGACACTGTGTAGCCAATCGTGCAAAAGAAATTGCATAATGTATGCAATATAGATGGGAATTGAAGCATTGGCAGAAGAAAATGCACTTTTTTAGCGCCCAATGCGCTTTTGTTTCTTGTTGGCAGAAATAAACAGTATTTGAAAAAAAATACTGCACTCGCCAACAGCATTACTGGATACGCCGCCACATCTCAGTGTGCATTCCTCGAGAGATTTTTTCAGAACAATAAAACAAAATTGAGAGAACTCGTGCACCTTTAATTTGACTCTTCACATATATAGCACTATAATCATTTTTTTAAAAAAATTAGCCTAAGAATATCCATTTTTATAAATCTAGCCTCCTCCCTGCGCTTGGCAGCCACATCAGTGATACGTGTCACCTGTCATACTACAGCAGTTCAGTAGGTCCTGTCGAGCTACGATAGCACCTTTCGAGCAACCACAACTCAGCAGGACCAATTAGTGATTACTTTAAGTATGATTGGCAGTGATTAGGTGTTATTAACACTAATTAAACACTGTCACGTCGGGCCGGCTTGGCACGTCCTCGGCCAAGATCAAGAAGGATGCTAAATTTATAAAAATAGATGTTCAATATTAAATTTAAAAAACATAGCTATGATGTTATCTGTATTAACAGTTCCTTTAATTTGGGATTGCACATATACTATTTCAGCAAAGAGAAAAATGAAAACAAAAGAGTATCCATGATCCATCCTTGCATGCATGCTGCATCTGGCATTTGCAAAAGTGCAAAAGGAAATCCTGTTTTATCTGCTGAACATAGAGGCAATGATCTTCTAGCAGTGTCTGGTACTGAATGCTAATTGCATGTACGGCTGACATATATCTATGGCTGGAAACACGAGAAAGCGTGAGACTTATCCTCTAGGATCTATCTCTTTTCTACTATTTCAGCAAAGAGAAAAAATTGAAAGCAAAAGAGTATATCCATGATACATCCTTGCATGCTGCATCTGCCATTTGCAAAAGTACAAAAGAAAATCCCGTTTTATCTGCTGAACATAGAAGCACTGATCCGCTAGCAGTGTCTGGTACTGAATGCAAATTTTATGCATGTACGGCCGACATATATCTATGACTGGAAACATGAGAAAGCTTGAGGCTTATCCGCTAGCATCTCTCTCTTTTTCTTCTGTACCATGTGTCCAAACAGTAGCGCCGTAGATTTGCTTCTTTATTCCGTTATTATCGTATCAAATCTTACCCTAGTTAACATATGTCATGAAAGTACTAGCTAGCAAGGAGATCAGCTGATCATTGCTGTTGCTAACTAAGTCCTTATCCTTTCCCTGGCAGTAACCTTTTTCCTCCGCTTTAAGCAGCCAAAAATAAACCTTGGGCCCTGAACGGTGATTATTCATGGTCTCTTCTTCTCAGCTTTAAAAAACTGTTTTTCTATTTTTATATAGTAACTAATTTTTAAATAAAGTATCTTTCTAAAATAAGTTTTAGAAATTAATTATAATATATATTATAGCGACTTTATTTATTTCGATTAAAACTATACACGTGTTTCTCTTATTTCGTACACTCTCTTAGGAACAACCACAACCAAAAACCATAGCAGCTAAAAAGAACAAGTCGTGGGTCTCTTCTTTTCAACTTCTAAAAGTTGCCTTTTGGCTTTTATACAGTAACTAGTTTTCAATTATAATGTCTTTTCAAGACAGGGTTTATAAGTTGATTGTAATACACACTGTAACAACTTTATTTATATCGGTCAAAACCGCACGTGAGTTTCTGTTACTTAGTACTTTCTCTCATGAATAGCCTAAAAACTATAAGTCGCAATCATAAACTATTAATCAAAGCCAAAAAGAACCAGTAGTTATTAGTAGCTTCTCTTTTTGCTTCTTGTACAGCTTTGGAGCCCCACTAAACACCGTTCTTGCCGTTAACGGTGATGTTCTTCCTAAGCGCTGGTGAGATTGGTGCTCCCCTCCCCTACTTTATACTTGGCTTGTGTAGACAGTATGCCTTTCCTTCTCATCCTAACGGATCCATGGTCGTCGAAGTCCTGCCAATGCATCACCGTTGCAGTTTCATCTTTCTACTTCCCTACTTTGGAGCCTTCTCCTTTCAATTCACTGATAAAATATTTGGAACTACCAATCAAATCTGGTTGTCTTAGGGCTTATGAGGCAAAGGTTAAGAACTGCCAACTTGCTGGTCTCAAGATGTCTAACGTCAGTATTACCAATGATGTTTACCTCCTCAAGGACGATGGCTGTAGAGGAGGTAGTCTTACACGGGTAGGCTCACGGTGATCTTCCTGCGAGCTACACCTCCTGTCACTGGGACTCTGGAAGGTCCGCGTAGGTCGTCTCCCACATCTCCGGCGAAATCATCAAAAGGTTCTCCAGCAAAGAAGCTTCATCAAGGCCAACCATCGTTCTCATCTCTAATGTGGCTTGTTCCTAGTTTGTACGTACGAGGAAAATGACTAGGTTGTAATTTTCTCTTTCTTTTAGCCTTCTATGTAATGTCAGAGATGTATTATTTTTGCCTCGTAATAAAGCATGATTAGGTCCTTAGAGCCATATTTCCTTAAAAAAAAGTCCTTAACCTCCCAAGTGGTTTATCCTCTTACGCATCAGCGATCACATGCAAGCATGCACGCAAAGGAGGGCTAGCTATACCTAGCTGTTTGGAACTCTGCTTAATTCTAAGCACACATGCTTCTTCTGTATCTCGAAAGAATAGCTAGATAGCTAGCCGGAGGCTACGAAGAAATAAAGATCAGCGTCTACATGACAAAATACTATTCTTACACAATTGGTCTTATCCTTTTGGATTTTTGGTTTCTCTAAAAATCAAAATAAATAAGATGATTTCTTAAAGAGGATTATTTAAACGACTTCCCGAGTCCAAAAACATGTGTCATCTACATCTCTACTGTTCGCGGCCGTTTTAAAAAGTATAGAAAAAACTATCAGTCTAGCAAACAAACATAGTCATTATCAAATGCTCATGTCCTAGCACCAACTTTTCTTGAAGAGTAGGATATATACACGTCTAAAACACAATTCTTACCTAGACAATATCAAATGCTCGACAAATCTTATAGGTAGCATCCAACATTTCTTCAAATACGACTAGCTAGCTCGATATTCGTGGCTTCCATCTCTTGTGCCTATATGCATCTATATGTACCATATCTCATTTGTCATGTACCTTTTCTGGGCATCAATCTAAAAAAAAGTTTAAGTTATTCCAAATCGGACGTTCTCCTGCCTTTAAACCCTGACCAAGGCCACAAGATACCCCAAGTGAGATACCCTTTGTCACCAATGGCACGGCTGATTCCCTCTTTGGCCCTTTTGAGAGGGATAGCCGTACGCTCATATAGTATATGTATGCTCTCCTTTTGCTAAGCTAGCTAGGCTTGCGTTAATTGATGATGTGAGAGCTTCATTTATGCCACGCATGCATATATTAAAAACTAAAGCTGTACTTTGAACTGGACACGTTTCAAAACATAAGAGGACGAGTGCTTCGAGAGCTAAACATGGATGAACACATGGCTATTCGCTCCGGTCGCAAATACCGGCCCTCTCCGGTTGGAGCTTCTGATTTTTGGCTTATTTTATATTATTTATAAATTTTATTTTTTATATTTTTATCTTTTTGAGCTTTTTTGCTAGTTCTTTTTTCTTGTATTTGTTTATATTATACGTGGTGGGCTAATATGTTTTTCCTATTTTTAAATTTTTTAAATTTAATTATGCTAAATAAACCTCTGTTAGTTACAGTGTTTTTTCAGTCAGCTGCAGTGCTTTTCAGCCATAAATCACTTAAAAAGCTCTTTTGAGCAGGAAGACTCCGTAGAAATCAAACTGTTCCTGTAAAATTTATGTGTTATAAACGGAGAATAAGTGTCCGCTTTCTTTGGCATTGCATTTATGTTCTTCAAAACACAAATTTGGCCATCTATTTTTATTATAATATATCTAAAAATCATATATATATATATATATATATATATATATATATATATATATATATATATATATATATATATATATATATATATATATATATATATATATATATATATATATATATATATATATATATATATATATATATATAGGAAGCCTCTTTTGTACTCCGGGTGTAATTACACCTTATGTCGTATCTCACAACGTAGGGAGTATCTCGCGTAACGAGGGGTATATACATGTAGTATACAGGTATTTAAGACCATATAGGTGGTATGAACAATTTTTCAGATGTGGTATGTACATTTTTTTCAACATACTTCTTTTTATGTACGTATATAAAGATATTTACAAAATACGCAAAAAAATTTGTGTATATATATATATATATTCACGAGAAATCTACTTATAACATTTTCATATGACCGTTCTAAAATATTTACAAATATGTTGCTAGTTAAAGTTAAAATAGTTTGGTTCCACACATTCTTATATAGTTTTTAGTACGCTAAAGGTGAGCACCTTTCTTTGGGCGTTAGTTAAGCGTGACCAAAGTTGTAGCTATCGAGATATTATTATCAGCACTACACAGATTGAATAATACTCTCCATTATACTACTAGTAATATGTAAAGGCGTGTGAGAGAGATGTTAGCCAGATTCTGACGATCGATTAGAATAACCAGAGATCGTTGGACATCGACGGACCACAACGCTAGCCATACAATGCATATATGCATCCCGTTAGTTTATAGGCTAATGATGTGCTTTCTGCTTGGCCTATGCATGCAAGCTAAAGCCTTTTGTTTAAAGAGTGGTGCGAAGAGAAAGCCTCAAGTCTCGCTAATTAATGGCGTACTGTTGATGACAGTGCTCATGTTTCGAGATTTGATTGGGACTGCCTGGTCAGTTCCTGCATGCGCAGCTTCTTGCTAACGGCGTTTACAATAGTAGAGATAAGTACAGCCTATCATACATTCTATATTATTTATAGATAGTATTAAAGATAATTTCTATAATAAATTATCTTTTACATATCTTTATAGCCAGCCTCTCCATGTCACAAAATCTTGTTTCTTATGTTACAGTCGACTGTTGTATAAGAGATGGTCATATTCTTTATGCTCCCTTTCTCTTCTCCACATCATCTCATGTCCTATATGGCAAGATTTATAGATAGCTAACGTCACATTAGTGTACGTGGCCTAAGAACTACCCTCTACGTAAAAAAATGTCTATTTATGAAGTAACTTGTGCTTTCTTTAAATATAAGTCACATTTTTAAACATTAGATCAAAATTAGAATCAGACATGCACATCTCAAAGCTAATCCAAAGGTAAGAAAAATTGACTTAGAATTAACAGAAAAAAGATAACTTACGAACACTAAAACTGAAAAAAATTGGGAAGTATGTCATTTCGGAACAATGACACGGTCTCGGTATATAACTTTGACATCATTTTTTATAGTAATATATAGGCAAAAAGTTTTGAAAATACTTTCCATCGTAGATGGTATTATTACCATATATACCTCCAACCTTAAACCCTTGAGTTTTTGACACTTATAGCACATTTGGTGTCCATATTAACAAAAATGTCGGTATACGCGCGAATAGCAGAAATATCCGTTTTACCCCTCGGTTATTGGGTGGTAGCGCTATGGAGCTGACACGTGGTCAGCGGTACCCCGTGGCCGTGCGATAGGGGCCTGCCACCCAGCCGCACGAAGGCCGCACTATGTGGCTCCCTTCGTGCTGCCCTATCACCAGACGCAAGGAGGATGCACATAAAAATTTATAATTTTTTAAGTATATTTGTTATATTTATAAATTCGAATAAACAGTAAATATAAACTAGTAAATTAAGATAGTTATCTATCATCTGGTGGTAGAGCGGTATAGCGGAGAGCCATAAGGTTGCCGGGCGGTAGAAAAGTACTTTAAAGAGAGGTCGTACTAATTAAGCAGGTTCGAAGAGAGTTCGGCTCGATTAACTATGAGTCATTATTTGGTTACAACGAGTCAGCAGCTAGCTGCGCGCGCCGCCGGGTCTTTGACATGCATGCACGATGACTCTGATGAAGTCGGTGAGTGGTGATCATCGAAGAAACGTCGGCCCTGGAATTAATATGTATTTACAAACGATCGATTTAATTAATTAATCACATTGACTTGTCATTCAAGTCTGGACCGAGCGATCTAACAGAATTGTATATCTCTGCATGATTGCTCGAGTATTAGGGTCTGTTCTTTTTAGCTGCGGCTTATGGCTTGTGGCTGAAATTTTTGAATTTTGGCTGTTTACGGTACAGATTACGGAGAGATCGATACTCACTTGCGATTTTGACTGGTACAGATGTTGGGCTTTTAACGTGTACTACGTTTAACTTATAGACCCCGTCTTGAGAAAATACTCCGTTTAAAAGTTAGGTACTGTAGCGGCTGCGAGAAGCCGGGCGGCTTCTCACCAACCGAACAGGCCCATTACTTCTAGTTTTTAAAAGCTGATTTCTAAGTAAAAACTGATAGGGTATTTGGATCCCCTAGTTTTTAAAAGTTGGTTTCATTTATGATTGGTGCTAATAGACTATTATACCCTTACATTTATTGCTCTTGAACAGCACATTAAACAGCCATGCGCGTGGTCTTTAATGAGGGTAAATGAGTATTTGTGCAAACAAACTGGTAAAAGCTGGGTATCAACAGCTTCTTGGTTTTTAAGAATCTGGGTAGGTAGATTTTAAAAACTGCTCTAAAAACTGGTTTGTTTGGATCCTACCCAGTTTCCAAAAGCTAGATTCTTAAAATCTGAGTGGATCCAAACAGGCCCTTAATTTGTCAGTTGGCATCACAACGTACATGAGCACCATAATTTTAAATGCGCAGGTTGATTTAGGTATATTTTTACCGTTGGAATAAATGTGTTGTCGGGAACTATTAGAAAATACCAGTGAGGGGAACGAGGATGCGAAAAAAGAATTTGGCTGACGGTTAACGAGTAGGAAAATAATTCCCGACGGCATTTCCAGATGATAATTGACTGAAATTTTTTTTCCACGTTAGGCTTTGGCCAAAATATTACTGCCACTTTCCCATCAGGAAAATCCGTCATGGATAATATTTCTGACGGTTTGTCCCGCTAGGGTACATGTCATTTTGCTGTTGGTTGAGTACCATCAGGAAAAAAATTATAAACAAAAATAAATGCAAAAAAACATTAATTTAGCTTTGTTTCCTGTTATTACAACTAATCCATACACACATTTATAATCCAAATAATCCACACATTAATATGAATAATCAATTGAACACCATATACATTAAGCTTCCATTGAACACACATCCATCTATTCAGAACCACATAAACCAAGTTCAAGCTTCCGTAACACACTCTCCAACCAAATTTTAGTAACAAAGTATTCAGGGCCTGTTTGGTTCATGACCAGAAGTTGCCTAGCCACAAGTTAGGCGTACCACAGTTTTTAGGTAGCTGTTTGGTTTACTGACGCAACTGTGGCATGCCACACTTTCCTAGCACCCTGCCCCACACGTCATAGACTCAGTTTCTTGCCAAACTTTGCCACAAGTGTGGCTTCGATTTTGTTAGCCACACTTTCTGTGGCATCCACACATTGCCTAAGCTTAGGTATGGCAAGTTTAGGCACCAACCAAACATGCCCTCATTCAAGAACATTAGTGCCACAGAGATATCCACCCCCTGCAAAAGAACATACAAAAACAAATGAGCTTGGCCACACTCATTTGAATATGCATAAGTATATTTTCAAAAAGTTAGTTGGGAGGTGCTTTTATGTTTTTCTCAATAGTGATTTGCATAATTTTTAAAGCATGATGAATGGTAGCTAAATGTTACTTCTTTATTTGCTTTGAGATTAGTGTTACTCTTGTTAGAGAGAAAAGTATAGAAACACTGCTCAAGTTAGTAATAGATATACATGCGGCTCGCTAGTAGCTACAACTAGAAATATGCAGTTTCTCATACTTAAAAAGTTTTAGAAATAAAATGGGCACATGAACAAGTATTAGGATGAAAACCTAGCCTCTTATGTTATCCGATTAATGTAATCTGTGCCTCAAGTTCAAATCAATGAAACTCTAAAAGTTTGTCCAATTTTCATAACAGAACATTTAGAATGTAGAGTGAGTGAGTGAGCATTTACCTTAATTGCAAAACAGCATAAGGCGGCATAGCCCACAAGTTCCTTGAATAAGACATCTTTGAACGATATTGCTCTTTCTTGCTTGTCTTCTGTACAAAGAGCAAGATACGGAGCATTATTATAACACAGCTGGCCAAAATATTCTAAACTTTCTTAGCTCCGGTAACCACCAGCATAGTAGGTAAGATGCTTTCTTTAATCTTTTACTGTCAAATTAATTTCCTACGAGTCTGTAACATGTCACAAAAGGCAATGTTTACAAATTAGAAGAAACTAGCTTAACACAAAAGAGCATATTGCAGTCGTATAGTAAAGCAGCATGATTAAGGAACTATTGAACATCCAGTAAAAACCAAATTTTGCCTTAATTATTTTTCCCCTTTTGATAAAATAGTCATCAAGGAAGGGACTATGCAAGCTTACTAGAACTCATCCTTTCTAATACTCCCCCTTAAATGATGCATGCTAAAAAGTAAAGTACAAAGGTGTAAAAGAAAGAGCATGTACGTATGAATAAAAATACGTAACCTAAAAGAGATTTAAAAATTATTCAAAGTGAGGTTTAAATTAAAAAGATACCACTTAAAGCCAAAGAATACAAACAAAGCTATTTAGATCATGATGAAGCATATATAACTTATCTAGGCAATATAGCATAATTTAAAGCATTCAAATTAATTTCAAGATAAGTAAGACTTCAAAATTGACAAGTTTATCTAAAAGTATCTAAATATAAGCCAAGCCATGTCAAGAAACTATAATTGAGCCAAAGTTAGTGCTAGAAGTTCAAGAGAGAACCAATTATGCTCAAACACTTGATTAAAGCCAAAAATTGAGATTTTGTGGATCATTTCGAGGTCTTATCTTAACAAAGCAAGTCCTACACTAGGAGCCATCCATAATTGCCTCTTAAGCTTAGTGCTATCTTAGTAAAGCAAGTTCTAGAGCAAGAACCATCTACATCTATCTCCTAAGCTTGAACCAATTCGAATTACTTTTATTTTGATTGTTCTCAATCCATTGTTGACCATCTTAAGCATTACACTTAAAAGAGTGGTTTTGATCATACAAAACTCCCTCTGAGTTTGTGCTAAGTGCAATAACAAGCCGTCACATACAGAAAAATTGATGAGATTCAAGATTAAGCACAAATGAGATCATTTATTCAAGTTAGGCACTAGTTTATTGAGCAATGACATGATTCACAAAAAAACTAGCATAGCTCTAAATAAGGCTCAATATAGACTCAAGATTCAATATAATATTTTTTATATAACATATATCACAAAAGGATCAATAGAGAGCAAGCTAGTCAAAAGGTCCATCCCTGTAAATTAAAATATACCAATTATAAAAATTGATACCACTTGTGAATTTTTGTTCAAATTTATAGATAAAGCTAGCATGACCAAGATTTAATCATATATATACAAAAGCATGACAAAGTTAGCTAGGTAGGCATAACATGACAATGAGCAATATCAAATTAGAATCACACCACAATTGAATAATAGTCAAAGCTCATAGATAAATAAATGCATATCTTATTGCCATGTATGCAAGAAAACAAAAACTCCCCCTAACTACAAGAACAACTTGCAAAAGAAAAGCAAAAGCTGAAAGTACTCAAAAGAGAAACCACTTGCAAGAATGTAAAACCTTTACTCCACAAGGTCTCTCGGCCAAGGAAAACACATTGCTAAGGAGCGAATCGGCCACACTAGCTATCCCTACTACTATACGCTAGTGAAAGAAGAAGTGAGCTTAACCTAGATAGGGTAAGTAATCCTAGAGAACCTAGTAGAGAAAGGAAGTACCTAAGAAAGACACAAGCCAGAAGGTGAGGCAAAACACCCTGAACTTAACTAAAGCTTTGACACTCCCAATGCTATACAATGCAATGCTGAGTATGGAAATAGGGAATTGACAAAACTCAAGCATTAAACTTGTGTCACACCGCTTGGTGGTGAGATGTAATCGAAGTAGTGAAAACTGGAGCAAGTTGCATCCTGAGAAATGATAGCCATCACCAGAAGCCTAAAATGAGGTAGGAGATCCAAAGAGATTGACAAGATCCACATAACCTCCCCTCACCTAAAAAGCCTAGACCACAGAGATAGAAGAAGCCGGTGCCTTAGTACTGGGATTAGTAAAATATGATTTAGGTATCCAGTATTAAGACACACTGCCAATAGGAAAAGCTCCAAAGCATGTGATAGCATGATATATATCAAGACATGTCCTAGAGCTACCAAAACCCCTCTTGAATCCTCACTGTGGATCAAAACGATGGAAATCCTGTCTATGGGAAGCTCTAGACCTAAACCCACTCTGCTGGAATCTAGAACCACATTGCTCTATATCACCACCAAAGGAATCAAAGAACTCATCTACAAAGTGAGGTCTAGAGAGAAATCTAAGGACACTAGCTAGACAAGGTTGATCCTAAAAACTCTAGTATGATCATGACGAAGTTTCTTTGTCAACCTAAAGTAGAACTCTACGATATGGCCATCCTTCTTATAATAGGTGTAGTGGTATTTGACCTTTTGAGGGGTCATAGCTGATGAAGTGGAAGCACCTAAGTTGTTCGGTGAAGTCTGGACAAATCCGGCAGACTTGAACACTATTTTGGTTGGCTTAGGAGGGTTAACCTATTTTACCACTCTCAACTACTCTCACAATTTTAGGAGGATGATTCTTGAAGTGTTCATTGTGTTTGAACCCTAAACCTATATGAGCTTTTCTCTCCTTAGATTGATCCAAAATCATGTTTAGGTTCTTTTTCCCACTGGAGAACTTTTTAAGAGTTTTCTTTAAATAATCATTCTCCTTAGCTAGAGTGCCACAAGACTCACGAGCTTGGCTCTTAATTGCCTTAGCATATCCCTCCTTATGCACAGCTACCTCTAGCTTCAAAGCCTCATAAGGCACACAAGAAGCATCCTTGATTCTATGCAACTGCTCATCAAACTTAACTCTAAAAGTGTCATGCATATGATCTAAATCTTGCCCAATTGTAGCACAAAATGCACAAGCAATTGAAGTAATAGAATCAATTTTCTTTGAAGCATGAACAGAAGCATGATTTTCTTTATCACATTTATCTTGCAAAGTTTTAGTGAGAGCTTCAATTTCAGTGGTGAGCTTAGGACAATTTTCATAAGATTCAGTTCTAGCATAATTAAATTTGTCAGCTAATTAACTCATCCCCAACATACAATGTGCACATGAATATTCAAAACTAAATTGAAGCAATTTTTTAGTCTGAGTGTCAAGTTTCTTTTCTAATTCATCATAATTAAAGCATAGCTAGGCACTAGCTCTTGAGGGATCACCAGCTTCTAAGCAAGTAGAACTAGACTTGATATCAATAACTTTAGCTTTATCACTTTCTAGTTGCTCTAGCAAGGATAACCCAGAAGATCTCAATTTTTTAATTTTAGCATGCAAAATAAGGTATGAGCTACAACTATCATCATCAAGGATATGAGATCTAAGCGTATAAATTTCAATTTTCAAGATTTTATTTTCATATTTTAGCTTGCTATTTCTTCTCATGACATGTTTTATGCTCTCAACTTGCTTCAAGTGACCGGCCACTGCTCTATCATATCGAGTCATGAGTGCATCATAAGGGTCTACCTCATCATGCTCAATGTGGATATCATCCTTGCCATGTTTGCCATCATGATCATTCTCGCTTGCAGCTATGAAGCACATACCGGTGAAATCGATTGCCTTCTTCCACTCCTCATCACTCGAAGGATCAACATCGCTAAGATCTCTAGCAAAGATGAGATCACTGCCATAGCAACACTCTTTAGTGCAGCATCATGCTTGGTAAATCGATGAGCCTTCTTGTTGTAGTCCGTACCACGATAATCTCTTCCCCTGTTCACAACTAGCATGAACATGACCCATCTCACCACACTCAAAGCAAATGATTGGACCACCTCTCCTGCACTCTCTTGCCTTGTGGTAGGTACGGGTGAATCTACTAGTGATGAGGGCTAAATCATCTATGGGAATGTTCTCAAGTTGCTCATCGCATATGGCTTGAAAAATAGACAAGAAAAAACTAGATGAAACATTCTCGCAAGAAGAACCACACTTAGCTAGATCAGCCACAAGAGCCATCATCTGCGGAGCCTTGGACTTCTTAGCTATGACACCCATCTCATTTGTCAGTTTGGCGATGTTAGGGGTTCGGGGGGTGGGTGTCAATTTCCCTGTCGCTTCTTTTAAGTATCGACGCGAAATTACATGTGTTTTCACTACCACAGAAAGAGTCATCATAGACGATTTAAAACTTTCATCACAAATGATTTCTGAACTATTTGAATTTATGTGTCTGTGATACCAGGTGGGTATCACAGATGGTTTGAGAACCGTCTGTGATAAGTTACAACACAAACGGGTTTTAAAAAACCATATGTGATATATGACATATCACTGACGGTTTTTCGTATTAACCATCTACGATATCTGAGATATTATAGATGGTTAATACCAAAAATTACTTGTGATATATCAGATATCACAGACAGTTCTTAAACATAACCGTCTGTGATATCTGACATATAACAGATGGCTAATATGAAAAACCGTCTATGATATATCATATATCACAAACGATTCTTAAGCATAGCCGTATGTGATATCTTACATATCACAGATGGCTAATATAAAAAATCATCTATGATATGTCATATATCACAGACGGTTTAGTATTACAAACTATCTGTGATAGCTATTTGAATAGCTATATTATTTTCTATTTTTTGGCTAGCCACACAAAATGCTAACCATGCCCTCTAAAAACAAGCAAATAGAGCACATATATAGCACATGACAATCATTACACATATCTCACAAATAAATTAAACAACTGAATGAAGTACAGTTGAATGAATTGTTTGATTAAGTACAATTGAGTAATTACAATTGTATCAAATGTTTAAACATATAATTATTATCGTCGGGGTTGAACACTCCATCCGGGTGAATAACCTCTGCCATCAATAATTCAGAGAGCTTTCCATGAACTTCGGTGAGGTTGTCAAGATCGTATACACTTGAGTCGAATTCTACGCCCTGTCGCTAGGAGTGTTAAATTCATTAGCACATACATACATATATAGAAATGATAATCACGAAACATAGAATCTTGCATATGTTGCCCTGTAGCTGCTGGTGGCACTGCAAAAATAAAATTACATACATAGGTTTTGTCAGTTCTAGAGGTATTATTACGAAGTATGATATAGATTATTGTATTGTAGCAGGTACCAGAAATTTTGTCCTGTGTCGTAGTGTGGCGATGTATTCCTTATGTCTCCCTCCCTAGGCAACGTACACGTTGAATGACCTACATGATTACAAAAAGTTAGTCTCGGCCATTGCAAACAAAGAGAAGACAACAATAGAGTTATGTATGAAAAAATGAGTTTACTTGTCAATTGCTTGTTGAACAAGGGTGAAGTCGTGATTGATCCTAAGTAAGGGATCGGATTAAGGTATATTACCTTACTCTACTTTCGTACAATCACAATCAGAATCGAGCAAGACCTAGTTATGTATATCGCCATAGTGATTAATTCTAAGTTCATGTTACATATAAAAGTACAAATAAAATTTGTATGACAACTAGTAAAGAACTTACCCCTATTTGAAGGGTACCATGATGTACTCCTTGTCACTCTAAGCAAGCAATCCTTTCATTATGTAATCTTCGACGAAGAATGCATTGTTCCTGATGCATTGCTTAGAGACCAAGTGTAGGTTGAGGAAACCCATCGGTTGTCACCGTCGCTAGACTTGTTGGATCATGGATCAATATATAAGTAATGAGTTATGACATTTATCGGTATTACGTGAATGTAGAACTTGATTGTATAATGCACTTACAATGTCCAGCATCGTAGAAGTGAGGCGTTGAGATCGTTGAGGTTGAATAGTAGTAATAAGTCTTCAAAGGTCATGACGAAATAGCCTGAGTCGTAGAGGAAATGCACTTCTGTGTATCTCACAGTAAATATACTTTGCCGATTTGGCTTCTTGTTCGACCTCTACATGTACCAGGTATGTAAAGACCCGCAAATCATTCCAAGGCTGGATAATTATGATTCGGGGATCAACAACACTCCAAGCTTAAACTTCCAGGACCTGGGAGGTGCCTTAATCATCTTCGGTTGGGCTTTAGCGTGGGTCTTGGCATCTCACTTGTGATACATCTTAAGTGTCGTCTCCACGAGAGCCGATGTGATGGACTTCCAAAGCGAAGCTTGAGGTAGAGTCAAAGAGAGTTTTGTTTGATAGGGATGGCCGTGTGGAGATCGTGGCACGGAAGGGTCTAGGACGATGTTCCTCATGGGCCACTGGATGAATGTGTGGATGACATCTCCTAGTGTCATGATCTCTTCGTTTGGGGGCCTCTCAAGTGGGACGCCCCTGAAAACGTCATTAATCATGTTCACCTGGACTTTCACAAAACTGGTCCCTAGTTGGGCACCATGCACCAGTATCCCTAGCAGGCATGGATACGCCATCCCCCACCCAACGTCAACGGGAATGGAGTCAATAAGCTTGACTCTGAGGATGCACGATGTGGATTCCTACATAACGATATAAGATGAGCTAAGGTATCCACCAGGTTGATATATGTAGCATTCCAAAGATGAACATTACCTAGATGTCGTTGATAGGTAAGCTGACATAGCTATGTTTAGATTGTGGCGTGGATGCACAGCTACTCCAATGTTGAGGGGGA
This sequence comes from Dendrocalamus latiflorus, assembly GCA_017311315.1. NCBI lineage: Eukaryota > Viridiplantae > Streptophyta > Magnoliopsida > Poales > Poaceae > Dendrocalamus > Dendrocalamus latiflorus. The sequence continues at coordinate 4,955,038 of CM029617.1, forward strand.
CTGAGTACCGTAATAATGGGAGTGGCTTGCAAGTGGTTGCAGACTTCTCTCAGGTCTTCCCTCGATGTATCTATCTATCTTGAAAGTGAGGCAGTTATCTCTTAAAGTTTTGTATCAATGTCTTGTTTCATACATTCCTCATGGTCGGTCTTAGATCTCTTACTACTCCTATATGTCTCGGAGTCATTTGAGAATCCGTGCCTCCAAGATAAGTAAAACCCCAGGTCTCGTGTGTGACCTAGGTGCTCCTTGTTTTTTGGGGCCATGGATAGTATATCCCTCTCCCTGACTACTTCAAAGGAGCCTTCAAAAGATTCAGTAGTCAATGTTTGTTGCAAGAGGCAATCACATTATTTTAGACCGCAAGAAATTATGGACTTATTAACAACTAGATAGTTTAACATATCTTACCAGGCGTTGGGACACTTCCTTGTCTGTGGGGTTTTTGAAAGAGGCGATACCTGAAGACGTGGCTGATGACCTTGCTCTTAACCAGTTTCGGACGCGCTCGTTTGTGATTCCGGCAAATGTTGGGGAGGCCTCCGATCGGATTGCGACCTCATCCTCCATCCTCCATTGCAGAATTTTGCCCATGTACCCAACGGTATTGAGTGCATGGGTTGAGTGTTTTTTGCCTAGAGAGCCTTGTGTGCCACACTTTCCTGTTGAAATTTGGTCGTCGTCTTCATTCGCATAAAGGCCTTCCATGTTTCCGGTGACATGAAAGGATACCTCATGAAGGGCGTGCGATCCTTGGTCACGTACTACATGACAAGCATGCTCTTGAAGGTCTTCCAAGCTTTTCCCATCGCGAGGAGCGCCTCCTATCACACGAGTACCTAGACTTCTGCTGGGATCTCAAACGAGTTTGTAATATCTGACCACAGTGCGCTTTCTTATCTTTTGTCAAAGCTTTCCAGTTTGCTATGGTGATAAGGACTCGTCACCTTCCAATTATCCCGTAGGTAGTCCGAAATGCTTTCACTGCTTTCTTTGATTGCAGAGGGAACCCATCTGGAGAAACCACCATGATGGTCATTCAGCCCTCTAGCCTATTCGACACTCCTCTGCCATGCTTAGTTATCTCAGTCTTCGACGACATCAATGGTGACGACGATGACGTTATCTCTCTTACAAGAAAAAATGAATTACAATAAGCTGTGAATGCAAATATTGGCACATGGTTGATCTTACAAGAAATAAAAACATTCACCGATGTACATTATTGCTACAAGATCTCTTTGCAATACTAGCATCCCAAATCACACAGTCTAGTGTCTCAGGTTCTATAAAGTAACTTACTCTGTAGAACTTGACATACTAAAATATGTGATTTGCCATTCCAAATGGATCTTGTGGCAATAACAAAGTGAATCACAGAGGACACTAGAGTGTGTGATTTGCTTTATACCCTTTGAAGGTCTCTTTGGCATATATTATTGCTACAAGATCTCTTTGGAACACTAACATGCCATTTCAAATAGATCTTATGGCAATAACAAAGTGAATCATAGAGGACACTAAATTGTGTGATTTGTTTTATGCCCTTTGTAGGTCTCTTGACATATATTATAGCTACAAGGTCCCTTTGGAACACTAATATGCCATTCCAAATAGAACTTGTAGCAATCGATCATTCCCTAGATATTTTTATTATTATTATTTTCACCACAACTTCCATCCTAATACACCCTCACAATTTGTTTCTCCCCCAACTAGGATTTTGAGTGATGTGACATGTATTTCTCAACAACTACAAGATGAACATTAAAGCACCATACACATGAGCTTCAAAAGGGCTGAAGCAAATTAATTTGCTTCGACCATTTTGAAGATCAAATGTATAGTGTTGTAATGTTCCACTTGTACAGCAAGGGACCTCCATCCACGTCTTCATCTACGTGAGGACAACACCGAGATCACCCCTAACAATCTTATCACTTCCAGCCTGACACAAGTAGGCCCACCTTCCCTCCCATATCCATTTCCCCCATTTCTTTTTGGATTCCACACAAAAAAAGACACTAACAAATATGGACGGATGTAATACACATGAGGTAAAAGTGAGATTTGGGATCCATACCTTTGGGAGGAGAGGTGACAGGAACACACATTAATAGATATGGACGGATCTATCACACATGAGGTAAAGAAGTATGATTTGGGATCTATACCTTCAGAAGGGGAGGCGATAGGGAGGAGATGCGGCGTCGGGACAAGAGGCGACGGGAAGAGAGACGACACGGGGAGGAGAGGTGGCATCGAGAGGAAAGGCAACGGGGCCACCATGCCAGGTGAGGAAGGAGAGGACGGAGATGCCGAGTTCTCTAGCGTTGACAGTTCTCTTGTGAAACCATTTGTGATGTTGTACCTTATCATAGATGGTTCTACTATGGAACCATCTGTGATATTGTACATATCACAGATGATTCTATTATGGATTCGTCTGCAATACATATATCACAGATGGTTTATGCCACTAAACCACCTATGATAGTTACAACATATCAGGTTTTTCGACTAGCTAGCCTCAGAAAAAGGTAGCCATGCCCTCTAAAAATAAGCAAGCAGATACAATTGCTAATGTAACTATTTCTAAATTACTGAATCAATTACAATAGAATAATTCCGTAATTAAATGCCAAGTTTCTTAATTATATTGGAATAATTTCCAAATAGGTGTTCATCGTGTAGGATCATTCCACTCGCCTATTTTCCTTTTAAATAAAGTCATTCACAATGATTGACATGCATATAGCTTACTTCATCTCTTGGTTCTTCCTTGAGCCTGATCCCGTCTTCGAATGGAGACAACTAGTCAAATTGATTGTACTCTTCCTCATCCACGACATTCTCAACTCCGACAATCATTCTTTTTTTATTATGAAAAACTACGTTGTGCTTCTTATTTGCCGGGTCGGTTACATAAAAAATTTGAATAACTTGTCTCGCGAGTATGAATAGTTCATCTTTGTATCCTACATGTTCAAGGTCCATAGTAGTGGCGCCGTACTTATCGACCTTTACACCCTGTAGGAGTTGGACCTAATGGCTCCGAAAGAGAGGGATCTTGAAAATTACGTAGTCGAACTCCCAAATATCCTCTACAAGCCTGTAGTAAAAGTTTTGGGTAGCAGTACTGAACTGCTCACGAAATACATCTATGCGAACACCTGAGTTCTGGACTGTACTCTTTCTATGCTGATCTATTGTATAAAATGTGTATCCATTAATGTCGTATTCTTACCATGTCGCAATTGTAAAATTTGACCCTTTTGCCAACTATTGCAGCTTTTCACTTGACGACTTGTAGTGAATCACAACCTCAACCAGTCGTTGAATCGACGGTTGTGCTATCTTATGATCCAAACCTCTGACCGACTTGGATTCTCCTGGTGTAGCATGTCCTTGTGCTCTTCAATATACGGGGACACTTTAGTCATGTGTTGCAAGACCGTGAAATGTACTTGAGTATACATATCTAGATCGGGAGTCATTGCTTTCCTTCCGATGGTCCCGATACCCTCTAGCCTCCTCGTGATGAGATAGACGCACACCTATCAGTTCGACTTGAGCCATGTAATCGATGTAGAACTCAATGACCTCTTTGGTTGCATAACCTTCGATGCTGCTGCCCTCTGTCCGAGATCGATTACATACATAGGACTTGATAATTTTCATGTACCTCTCGAACGGGTACATACGATGTAGAAACTTGGGGCCGCATATCTTTATCTCTTTCACAAGGTGGACAATGAGATGGACCATGATATCGAAAAATGACGGAGGAAAATACATCTCAAGATGACATAGAGTCATCACCACCTCGGTTTGCACAGCATCTAGTCCATCAGGATCGATGACCTTCTAAGCAATTGCGTTAAGGAAATAACAAAGCCTCATGATTGTCACTCGAACCTTGTTCGGCAAAATACTTCTAATTGCAATAGGAAATAACTGTGTCATTAGCACATGACAATTATGAGGCTTCATGTCAATTAATTTAAAATATTCCATGGAAACAAGTTTCTTCATGCTGCTGGAGTGACCGGACAGAACTTTCACACCATGCAAGAACTAACACAGTTCAATTCTCTCGGACTTAGATAGAGTGTAGCAACCTGGGGGAAGGTACGTCCGGCCTTTATCGGCGCTAACTTGGTCCTGATGTTCATTGCAACCAAGTCACGCCGTGCATTAACGCCATCCTTTGTTTTATGACAAATATTTAGTAAGAGACCAATCAAGTTGCCACATATATTCTTCTCTACGTGCATGACATCGATGCAATTACGAACTTCTAAGTGCTCCCAATGAGGCAAGTCCCAAAATACTGACATCTTATTCCACATATTCTTTTGATGGGTCCTCAACTTACGTCCATTTTCAAGCACAATATTGATATCTTTGACCATATCGTAGACCTCTTTCCCCATAAAAGGCCTTGGTGCTAAGTCACCCTTTTTTCTATCAAATTATTTGTTCATCATACGGTTTGGGTGATATCTTGGAAGAAATCTATGGTGACGCATGTACATAATTTTGTGCGAGGTGTTCAATCACACACCCTCAGTATAATCTAAGCAATACGGACATGCTTTGGCTCCTTTTGTACTCCACTCTGATAGGTTATCAATGGCAAAAAAATCATTGATGGTGCAAAACAACATGGCGCGTAGACTGAAGTTTTCTCATTTGTCCGCATCTCATACCTGTACCCCTTCGTTCCAAAGTGTCACAAGATATTCCACCAATGGTGCTAGGTACATATCAATATTATTCCCATGTTGCTTCGGTCCTTGAATAAGTAGTGACATCAAAATGTTCTTCCACTTCATACATAGCTAAGGAGGAAGGTTATACATGCATACATTCATGGGCCAATGCTATGTCGGCTACTCATGTTACCAAAAGGATTTATTTTATCTGTACTCAACTCAAACCTTATATTCATTGGTTTCGCACCAAAATCTACAAACATCCTATCGATGTTCCTCTACTGGACAGAATTACCAGTGTGTCTTATCATTCCATCTTTCTTACGCTCTTCCGAGTGCCAATGCAGCAATCTTGTATACTTTCGGTTCACAAATAAACGCTTCAAACAGGGAATTATACGCAGATACTACAACATCTTAGTAGGAGGTCCTTACTTGACCTTGATGCCCTCGCCATCATCAGAGTCATTCTTACGTTTGTATCGAGATGCTTTGCATACTGGACAAACATGTAATTTTGCATACTCTTAATAGTAGAGGATACAATCATTTGTACATATATGTATTCTTTCTACCTCCATTCCTAATCGATAAAAAATCTTCTTGGCTTGGTAGGTGTTTATCATCAACACATTTTCTTCTGGAAGGATGTTTGCTAGGAGACTTAACAACGCCGTGAAACTCTTGTCGGACCAACCATTGGTGTTGTGGCTACAGACCAAACAGAGAGAGAGATGGTAGTGGAGAGTAATGAAGATAAGTGTAATGGCCTGGGTCCTCCCCATGGCTTACTCGTATATATACATACACGCGAGGAGTGTTTTTACAGTTATACCCTTACATCCGGTTATCCCCTCTAGGGGCAGTTATGTCATTACACATGGTCTATTCTGGGCCTTATAATCTCCTACCAGGCCTGCTGGGTTTAGGTGGGGGCCATCCCTACGACAATTGGTTTCCTTCAATTTCAACAGTTCAAGAGCAGATGACAACCTTGTGTATTACAGTTTACAATCAGGGAACAAAGGTTTCTCCGAGTCCTCCATCATTCCCTCGAATTTATCAAACTCTCTCACTATAGTTATTTTCTGCATCTCGTAGTATCTGATCTAAATTGTCATCATACAACATATCCTCATCGAAAGCACAATTCACAACCGGCGTACCGTTGTCTCCCTCAACAATATTATAACTACCTTCTTGTACAATATTTTCTTCACCGTAACTGGTCCAACATGTATACACCTTTTTGAAACCCCTTCGAATCAAGTGAGTTTTGACCTGCGCTGAGTTGGTAAACATCTTTAGATTATCGCAATCAATGCATGGACAGTACATATATTCTATCCCTTTCTCCAACATATCCTGCTCGACCACTCTTCTAATCACAGACACGACATTAATGCACTCTTCACTTATATGGTTCTCAACGTATATCCAGTTTCGATCCATTTACGCTACATATGTAACAAATTAGTGTAAAATCAAATTATTAATGCTACAATAGCTAGCTAGCCTAATACTTATACATAATTGTCATTCACCTTATAATAAATTGTCCATATCTAAATTAAGTAGTTAGCTACGTACTATTCATAAAGCAATATATATATATATTGCTTTATGAATAGTACGTAGCTAACTACTTAATTTAGATATGGACAATTTATTATAAGGTGAATGACAATTATGTATATATATATATATATATATATATATAGGAAGCCTCTTTTCTACTCCCGGGTGTAATTACACCCAATGTCGTATCTCACAACATAGGTAGTATCTCGCGTAACGGAGAGTATGTACATGTAGTATACGAGTATTTAAGACCATATAGGTGGTATGAACAATTTTTCAGAGGTGGTATGCATATGTTTTTGACATACTCCTTTTATGTACATATATAAAGGTATTTATAAAATACGCTAAAAACTATGGACTTCCTTGCAATTTTTTCGTGTGGTTCATATTGGAGTATCTTATAATTAGTATATGAGTATACCTAAAGTGATAAAGGAGTATTTCAAGTTTGTTTAGGTGGTATATTAGAGGTGGGCGTAATTACATCCGGGAGTAAAAAGTATTTTTCCTATAATATATATATATATATACATGTACATATACATATATATATATATATATATATATATATATATATATATATATATATATATATATATATATATATATATATAAAGCAAAAATGTATTGTAGTAAACTAGAAGTACTGACCCATTCTTAAATTGGAGCAAACTACCAATTAAGCTAGATCTAAACCTAGTTATCATCTCTCTTTATTACATGGTATATAATTAGAAGCAACTACTAACCTCTAATCACTTAGAACAAATAGATCTACAAGCGGTATGCTTTTATCAAACTCCCCAAACCCAGCCGTCTCCTTCAATGTAGCGCAATGAAGACAGATATGTCGGGACCGTATTTAATAATGCGGCATATCCCAGATACGTCCAACCGTGAACCGCCTATGATAATTTCCACGAACTGTTTATGATACATAATTATCACAGACGGTTCTCCTTAATATATATCCATCTGTAATAATTCATAGACGGTTCTAATTAAAAAATATCTGTGATATATACAATTATTACAGACAATTCGTATAAATAACTGTTAGTGAACTATCACATATGGTTATAACTAAAAACCTCTGTGATATATGCAATTATCACAAACGTTTGGTATTAATAACCATCTATAAATTATCATATACAATTATTAACAAGAACCGTTTGTGATAATTGCATATCACAGACGATACACGGTTATGATTGTAGAACCGTTTGTGATAATAACTGCACAGACAGTTCCCCATAAACCATCTATAAGGGGCATCCATTATAGGGCATGTTCTTTTCGGTTGCAACTTATCGCTTTTGGCTGAAATTTTTCGAATTTAGCTGTTTGCGATAGAAATTACGAAGAGGGAGATACTCGGTTGCGATTTTTGTTGATACAGATGTTAGGCTTTTAACATTGTTGTGGCTACGGGCCAAACAGGGAAAGAGGAGGACTAGTAGAAGGAGGAGAGGAGAGCCAAGTCTGTAGGAGTGTTGGTGAGAATGAGGGAGCCCCACCCCTTTGCCCCTCCTGGGGGCTTATATATATGTGAGTGGGGTAGAATGGGAAATCCTCATTCTACCCCTTAGTATTTACAAAGGATGGGGGTACACGGGTATATTTACACTGTTATATTCCTCTACACTATTGGGCCTATTACATGTTGGACTAGTTGCACGGCCCAGTCACGGGGGGTTGGGCCACCCCTACAACAGTACTCCCTCAACAGCAAGCGCTGAGGTCCCGATGGGCGAGCTGACGCAATCAACCACCCCAGCCCCCCGTTCCCTAACAGCAAGCACGAGGGTGCCGATGCAACTGATAGCTCGCCGACCCTAGAGGCAATGCTTATGAAGGAACCGGTGAAGCGCCGGAGACGTCGTCGAGTGCCGAAGACGTGCCGTCCCGCCGAGGCGATGCCTACAAGGCGGACGGCGGAGTCGAGGCCGAAGGCGGGTCGTCGAGCGCCGAAGACGTGCCGTCCCGCCGAGGCGATGCCTACAAGGCGGACGGCGGAGTCGAGCGCCGAAGACGTGTCGTCGAACGCCGAAGACGTGCCGTCCCGCCGAGGCGATGCCTACAAGGCGGACGACGGAGTCGAGCGCCGAAAACGTGCCGTCCCACCGAGGCGATGCCTACGAGGCGGATGGCGGAGTCGAGGTCGAAGGCGTGTCGTCGAGCGCCGAAGACGTGCCGTCCCGCCGAGGCGATGCCTTCGAGGCGGACGGCGGAGTCGAGTGCCGAAGACGCACCGTCGAGCGCCCAAGACGCGCCGTCCCGCCGAGGCGATGCCTACGAGGCGGACGGCGGAGTCGAGCGCCGAAGACGTGTCGTCGAGCGCCGAAGACGTGCCGTCCCGCCGAGGCGATGCCTCCAAGGCGGACGGCGGAGTCGAGGTCGTAGGCGTGTCGTCGAGCGCCGAAGACGTGCCGTCCCGCCGAGGCGATGCCTCCAAGGCGGACGGCGGAGTCGAGCGCCGAAGACGTGCCGTCCCACCGAGGCGATGCCTACGAGGCGGACGGCGAAGTCGAGGCCGAAGGCGTGTCGTCGAGCGCCGAAGACGTGCCGTCCCGCCGAGGCGATGCCTTCGAGGCGGACGGCGGAGTCGAGTGCCGAAGACGTGCCGTCCCGCCGAGGCGATGCCTCCAAGGCGGACGGCGGAGTCGAGGTCGAAGGCGTGTCGTCGAGCGCCGAAGACGTGCCGTCCCGCCGAGGCGATGCCTTCGAGGCGGACGGCGGAGTCGAGTGCGGAAGACGCACCGTCGAGCGCCCCAAGACGTGCCGTCCCGCCGAGGCGATGCCTACGAGGCGGACGGCGGAGTCGAGCGCCGAAGACGTGCCGTCGAGCGCCGAAGACGCGCCGTCGAGCGCCCAAGACGTGCCGTCCCGCCGAGGCGACGCCTACGAGGCGGACGGCGGAGTCGAGCGCCGAAGACGTGTCGTCGAGCGCCGAAGACGTGCCGTCCCGCCGAGGCGATGCCATCGAGGCGGACGGCGGAGTCGAGCGCCCAAGACGTGCCGTCCCGCCGAGGCGATGCCTACGAGGCGGACGGCGGAGTCGAGCGCCGAAGACGTGTCGTCGAGCGTCGAAGACGTGCCGTCGAGCGTCGAAGACGCGCCGTCGAGCGCCTAAGACGTGCCGTCCCGCCGAGGCGACGCCTACGAGGCGGACGGCAGAGTCGAGCGCCGAAGACGTGTCGTCGAGCGCCGAAGACGTGCCGTCCCGCCGAGGCGATGCCTACAAGGCGGACGGCGGAGTCGAGCGCCGAAGATGCGCCGACACTGTTGTTCTCTTACCTTCGAAAAGAGTGCCCGCTGAGGGCGGGCGCTTGGAGCGTAGGCCGAAGGCACTACGCACGCCGAGGTAGGGAGGCGAGACCGCCGTTCCCCTACCTTCAAAAAGGAGTGCCCGCTTGGAGCGTAGGCCGAAGGCACTACGCACGCCGAGGTAGGGAGTTCCCCTACCTTAAAAAAGGAGTGCCCGCGGGGAGCGGGCGTTTGGAGCGTAGGCCGAAGGCACTACGCACGCCGAGGTAGGGAGGCGAGACCGCCGTTCCCCTACCTTCAAAAAGGAGTGCCCGCGGGGAGCAGGCGCTTGGAGCGTAGGCCGAAGGCACTACGCACGCCGAGGTAGGGAGGCGAGACCGCCGTTCCCCTACCTTCAAAAAGGAGTGCCCGCTTGGAGCGGGCGCTTGGAGCGTAGGCCGAAGGCACTACGCACGCCGAGGTAGGGAGGCGAGACCGCCGTTCCCCTACCTTCAAAAAGGAGTGCCCGCTTGGAGCGGGCGCTTGGAGCGTAGGCCGAAGGCACTACGCACGCCGAGGTAGGGAGTTCCCCTACCTTCAAAAAGGAGTGCCCACTTGGAGCGGGCGCTTGGAGCGTAGGCCGAAGGCACTATGCACGCCGAGGTAGGGAGGCGAGACCGCCGTTCCCCTACCTTCAAAAAAGAGTGCCCGCTTGGAGCGGGCGCTTGGAGCGTAGGCCGAAGGCACTACGCACGCCGAGGTAGGGAGACGAGACCGCCGTTCCCCTACCTTCAAAAAGGAGTGCCCGCTTGGAGCGTAGGCCGAAGGCACTACGCACGCCGAGGTAGGGAGGCGAGACCGCCGTTCCCCTACCTTCAAAAAGGAGTGCCCGCTTGGAGCGGGCGCTTGGAGCGTAGGCCGAAGGCACTGCGCACGCCGAGGTAGGGAGGCGAGACCGCCGTTCCCCTACCTTCAAAAAGGAGTGCCCGCTTGGAGCGGGCGCTTGGAGCGTAGGCCGAAGGCACTACGCACGCTGAGGTAGGGAGGCGAGACCGCCGTTCCCCTACCTTCAAAAAGGAGTGCCCGCTTGGAGCGGGCGCTTGGAGCGTAGGCCGAAGGCACTACGCACGCCGAGGTAGGGAGGCGAGACCGCCGTTCCCCTACCTTCAAAAAGGAGTGCCCGCTTGGAGCGGGCGCTTGGAGCGTAGGCCGAAGGCACTACGCACGCCGAGGTAGGGAGGCGAGACCGCCGTTCCCCTACCTTCAAAAAGGAGTGCCCGCGGGGAGCGGGCGCTTGGAGCGTAGGCCGAAGGCACTACGCACACCGAGGTAGGGAGGCGAGACCGCCGTTCCCCAACCTTCAAAAAGGCGTGCCCGCTTGGAGCGGGCGCTTGGAGCGTAGGCCGAAGGCACTACGCACGCCGAGGTAGGGAGGCGAGACCGCCGTTCCCCTACCTTCAAAAAGGAGTGCCCGCTTGGAGCGGGCGCTTGGAGCGTAGGCCGAAGGCACTACGCACGCCGAGGTAGGGAGGCGAGACCGCCGTTCCCCTACCTTCAAAAAGGAGTGCCCGCTTGGAGCGTGGGCCGAAGGCACTACGCACGCCGAGGTAGGGAGGCGAGACCGCCGTTCCCCTACCTTCAAAAAGGAGTGCCCGCTTGGAGCGGGCGCTTGGAGCGTAGGCCGAAGGCACTACGCACGCCGAGGTAGGGAGGCGCGACCGCCGTTCCCCTACCTTCAAAAAGGAGTGCCCGCTTGGAGCGGGCGCTTGGAGCGTAGGCCGAAGGCACTACGCACGCCGAGGTAGGGAGGCGAGACCGCCGTTCCCCTACCTTCAAAAAGGAGTGCCCGCGGGGAGCGGGCGCTTGGAGCGTAGGCCGAAGGCACTACGCACACCGAGGTAGGGAGGCGAGACCGCCGTTCCCCAACCTTCAAAAAGGAGTGCCCGCTTGGAGCGGGCGCTTGGAGCGTAGGCCGAAGGCTCTACGCACGCCGAGGTAGGGAGGCGAGACCGCCGTTCCCCTACCTTCAAAAAGGAGTGCCCGCTTGGAGCGTAGGCCGAAGGCACTACGCACGCCGAGGTAGGGAGGCGAGACCGCCGTTCCCCTACCTTCAAAAAGGAGTGCCCGCTTGGAGCGTGGGCCGAAGGCACTACGCACGCCGAGGTAGGGAGGCGAGACCGCCGTTCCCCTACCTTCAAAAAGGAGTGCCCGCTTGGAGCGGGCGCTTGGAGCGTAGGCCGAAGGCACTACGCACGCCGAGGTAGGGAGGCGCGACCGCCGTTCCCCTACCTTCAAAAAGGAGTGCCCGCTTGGAGCGGGCGCTTGGAGCGTAGGCCGAAGGCACTACGCGCGCCGAGGTAGGGAGGCGAGACCGCCGTTCCCCTACCTTCAAAAAGGAGTGCCCCCTTGTAGCGGGCGCTTGGAGCGTAGGCCGAAGGCACTACGCACGCCGAGGTAGGGAGGCGAGACCGCCGTTCCCCTACCTTCAAAAAGGAGTGCCCGCTTGGAGCGGGCGCTTGGAGCGTAGGCCGAAGGCACTACGCACGCCGAGGTAGGGAGGCGAGACCGCCGTTCCCCTACCTTCAAAATGGAGTGCCCGCTTGGAGCGGGCGCTTGGAGCGTAGGCCGAAGGCACTACTTACGCCGAGGTAGGGAGGCGAGACCGCCGTTCCCCTACCTTCAAAAAGGAGTGCCCGCTTGGAGCGGGCGCTTGGAGCGTAGGCCGAAGGCACTACGCACGCCGAGGTAGGGAGGCGAGACCGCCGTTCCCCTACCTTCAAAAAGAAGTGATACACTCCCTGGTGTAACGCGCTCGAAGGTGCGACATCCAGGTGCCGCGTCACTAAGGCGAGGCACTCCCTAGTGTCTCGGTCATTGCGCAATTTTTATACTCCGTAGAGTGCGTGAGGATAACTGGTGCGTGCGGAGGCGGACCTCGGCGCACGACTTGTTTAGAGTCCGTAGACTGGCGCGTGCGGAGGCGGACCTCGACGCACAACTTGTTTAGAGTCCGTAGACTGGCGCGTGCGGAGGCGGACCTCGGCGCACGACTTGATTTATAGTCAGCGAACTCTCGCGTGCGGAGGCAAACCTCGGCGCACGACGTAATTTGTAGTCCTCGGACTCTCGCGTGCGGAGGCGAACCTCGGCGCACGACTTAATTTATAGTTCTTGGACTCTCGCGTGCGGAGGCAGACCTCGGCGCACGACTTAATTTATAGTCCTCGGACTCTCGCGTGCGGAGGCAAACCTCGGCGCACGACTTAATTTATAGTCCTTGGACTCTCGCGTGCGGAGGCAGACCTCGGCGCACGGCTTGTTTAGAGTCCTTGGACTCTCGCGTGCGGAGGCAGACCTCGGCGCACGGCTTGTTTAGAGTCCGTAGACTGGCGCGTGCGGAGGCGGACCTCGACGCACGACTTGATTTATAGTCCACGGACTCTCGCGTGCGGAGGCAAACCTCGGCGCACGACTTAATTTGTAGTCCTTGGACTCTCGCGTGCGGAGGCAGACCTCGGCGCACGGCTTAATTTGTAGTCCTCGGACTGGTGCGTGCGGAGGTGAACCTCAGCGCACGACTTGTTTAGAGTCCGTAGACTTGCGCAAGGGCAACACCTGCGTCTTATTTATGCTCCATAGAGAGCGTGGGATCGGCTTCCCCGTCTTGTTTATACTCCGGGGAGTATGCGCGAGGACGGTGTCCACGGCATGCGCGGGATTCGCGTCTTGTTTAGAGTCCGTAGACTGCGCAGGGACAACATCCGCGTCTTATTTATACTCCGTAGAGTCGCGCGTGCGGAGCAAGGCTCGACGCTACGTCTTATTTAGAGTCCGTGGACTATTGCGTGCGGAGCTAGGCTCGACGCTACGTCTTCTTTATAGTCCGGAGACTCGCGCGTGCGGAGCAAGGCTCGACGCTACGTCTTATTTAGAGTCCGTGGACTATTGCGTGCGGAGCTAGGCTCGACGCTACGTCTTCTTTATAGTCTGGAGACTCGCGCGTGCGGAGCAAGGCTCGACGCTACGTCTTATTTAGAGTCCGTGGACTATTGCGTGCGGAGCTAGGCTCGACGCTACGTCTTCTTTATAGTCCGGAGACTCGCGCGTGCGGAGCAAGGCTCGACGCTACGTCTTATTTAGAGTCCGTGGACTATTGCGTGCGGAGCTAGGCTCGACGCTACGTCTTCTTTGTAGTCCGGAGACTCGCGCGTGCGTAGCAAGGCTCGACGCTACGTCTTATTTAGAGTCCGTGGACTATTGCGTGCGGAGCTAGGCTCGACGCTACGTCTTCTTTATAGTCCGGAGACTCGCGCGTGCGGAGCAAGGCTCGACGCTACGTTTTATTTAGAGTCCGTGGACTATTGCGTGCGGAGCTAGGCTCGACGCTACGTCTTCTTTATAGTCCGGAGACTCGCGCGTGCGGAGCAAGGCTCGACGCTACGTCTTATTTAGAGTCCGTGGACTATTGCGTGCGGAGCTAGGCTCGACGCTACGTCTTCTTTATAGTCCGGAGACTCGCGCGTGCGGAGCAAGGCTCGACGCTATGTCTTATTTAGAGTCCGTGGACTATTGCGTGCGGAGCTAGGCTCGACGCTACGTCTTCTTTATAGTCCGGAGACTCGCGCGTGCGGAGCAAGGCTCGACGCTACGTCTTATTTAGAGTCTGTGGACTATTGCGTGCGGAGCTAGGCTCGACGCTACGTCTTCTTTATAGTCCGGAGACTTGTGCGCGCGAGGGCGTCCCCCCGGTGCATCTTTTGTTTATACTCAGACCCGTCACCTTTGGCTACGGCGAGTGCACACGCGGACGTGCGTCTTTGGTTTATACTCAGTCCCGCCCTCCCTGGCGACGGCGAGTGCACACGCGAACGTGCGTCTTTGGTTTATACTCAGTCCCGCCCTCCCTGGCGACGGCGAGTGCACACGCGAACGTGTGTCTTTGGTTTATACTCCGTAGAGTACGCCGACGCTCAAGGCAATCGTGCGATTTAAACCGAAAGCGGGGACCAAAACAGAGGCACGAAAAGAAATGGCCAAAGCCTCGCGGCAACCAAACGCTCCAAAACGCAGCACTGGGAAAGCATTAGATGCTACAGGAGCCCAGAGCAAGCCAAAACCGAAGAAGCAATCACGGCCAAATCGAATGCTCTCAGAATGGAAAGTATGTACCGTGCGGGACGATGGCAATACGGAGGGCTTCGATGGGACATTCGGCACAGAGGCTTAGACTGCGCTCGTTGGCGTCGATGTGGACGGCCCCGGCTGAAGCTTCTGGAGCCAGCGCCTATGTTCACCGCCGTCTCGCGCTCCGGTCCTCGTAGTGGCTGAGCGGCGTGCAGGATGAACCCGACGTGCCGGAGACTTCTAGCACACACGGAGGTCGACGCGAAGCCACACGAAGTTGGAGCCTGCTTCAATACGCAGGCCTGCATGTCGCACGTGCTTCGTCATGCATGCGCTCGCTGCTGCGGAATTGAGCGAGGGCTGGCGAAGCTCAGCGAGGTCGCTGCTGCGGAGCAAGGTCGGCGCGATCCTCGCGGAGTCGAGGCGAAGGTCGGCGCGGTCCTTCGGAGTCGAGGCGAAGGCCGACGAGGTCCCCACGGCGTCGAGGTGAAGGCCGGCGAAGTCCCCGCAGCGTCGCGGTGAAGGCCGGGGGGACGGCAGCTTCCGCCAACGCCTACCCAGCGAGGTACACGGCATCGCCGGCGACGAACGCCCGGCTGGCGCCCTTCAGTGCCGACCGCGTCCACGCGCTCACCCGCTCCTCGCCGTAGATCCGGCACACCGTCCTCGAGCGCAGCGCGAAGATGATGGCCAGCGCCGTCTTGAACAGCCCCCGGTAGAGCACACTCCGGCCGCCAATCGACCAGTGGCTCCATCCGGCAGAGGCAGGTCGTGCACTGGCCGGAGAACCGCGACCACTTGAGCGCGTCCGCCTCGGTGTAGTGCGGCAGCCCGACGGCGTCCAGGTACAGACTCGGCAGCTTCCGCGTGCAGCTTCACGCAGAGGCGCTGGAGGCTGGCACGCATGCCTGAGCCATGCACACGATGCAGCGTGATGCTGGCTCACGGCGCGAGCGTGATGGCTACTCCGGTTTATTTACGTGAGCCTCTGGTCGTCAGGGAGCGTCATCCTCGTCGGCGCGGACTTCGGGGAGTGGACGCCGAGCGGAGGCTGACGTCGCCCTTGTGAAGCCCGTCGTGCGGAGCCGGAGTCCAAGTCGCGGACGCCGAGCGAAGGCCGAGTCGACGGGCGTGCGTCCTTCTGCGTGTATCATTGCATGCATGGATAGATAGCGGAGTTCGTGCGCGGATGCACGAATGCATACTCTCAAGCATGGATGGATGTGCATGGAGCCTTGCTTGTGCATGCATGGCTCCCATACAAATACATGGGTAGGTACGTGTTTGCATGCAGAACATGATAAGTACAATACTTTGCCCGGATGGATGGATGGGTTAGTACTTACGTGTCTCCCTGCATGTAAAACACGGCAAGCACAAATACTTTGCATGTATGGATGGATGGGTTAGCACTCACGTGTCTCCCTGCATGTAAAACATGGCAAGCACAAATACTTTGCATGTATGGATAGATGGGTTAGCACTCACGTATTCTCATGTTGAGCGTATATGCGGAGTGCCAAACGGAGGTCGGTGCTTCGCGCGCGAAGTCCAGCGTTGTGCATGCGAAATCCGAGCGAAGGCTGAGGTCGCGCTCGCGAGGTCCGGCGTGGCAGAGACCTCGCGAATCCATCCATCACGCGGAGCGGAGCATGCCTTCGCGAGGCTGTGCGTGGATGGATAGATGCTATGCTTCATGCGTACATGCGTGTGGCGATGGCTGGGCCTGGCGACACTTTGCGGAGGCTCGACGTAGGGGCCAGCAGAGACGCGACGTTGCGCGAAAGACTCTCAAGAGCTCGGCGCGGAGACGCGGTACTTTTGCCGGAAGAGTCCTGCCGCCGAGTCATCCAAGACACCTCCAATCAGATCTACCAGATCTGGATCTGGAAAAGAAACGAGCTCACAACACCTCTGCCATATATCCCAAAACGAACAGGCTAGCGACAAGATAAACTTATCTGCGATGGGTGCTCCAAAAATCCCTTTCATACATGAACTTCTAGTCGTCCCCACGGACGGCGCCATCTGTTGTGGCTACGGGCCAAACAAGGAAAGAGGAGGACTAGTAGAAGGAGGAGAGGAGAGCCAAGTCTGTAGGAGTGTTGGTGAGAATGAGGGAGCCCCACCCCTTTGCCCCTCCTGGGGGCTTATATATATGTGAGTGGGGTAGAATGGGAAATCCTCATTCTACCCCTTAGTATTTACAAAGGATGGGGGTACACTGGTATATTTACACTGTTATATTCCTCTACACTATTGGGTCTATTACATGTTGGACTAGTTGCACGGCCCAGTCACGGGGGGTTGGGCCACCCCTACAACAAACATGTACTACAATTAACTTGTAGATCTTGTCTTGAGAAAATACTCCATTTAAAAGTTAGGTATTATAACAAAAGTCAAAAGCCGCTAACTTCGAAGGAAAAGAACATGCCCATAACTTGTTTTGTAGTAGTGTTTTATGGCGTTATAAGCCCATCACAAATATTACAATTTCTGACGGTGGTTCATCAGCCCGTCATGAAAAAACCTCACCGTCACGAAAGGCTGTGATCAGGGGCGGAGCTCTCAGTATAGCAAGGTATGACGCTCGCCATACCTTGAATTCCCCGCGATTTTTACCCCTAAATCACTCTGTACCATGGACACATCATGAAAGATGAAGTTTCACTGTAATAAACTCTCAGCCAGCGGTGAGAGGAAGAAGAACAGTAGCGAATGTTACCTGGATGTTCTCCTAGGCTGTCGGCTGCTTTTAAGCTGCTACTTTATTTAATTATGTGAACGTATTCCGCTATACCTTATTTTTTTTCCGTCCTCCGCCACTGGCTGTGATCATGGTAGTTTTCATTGTTAACGCACAAATAATGCAGCTAGCTCAATCGTGTGAGGTGGGAGTAATTGGAGAACGGAGACGACATACGTACGCGTGCATACTCTCGTCGCTGACGCGCTGCAGGTCGACGTAACATGTACCAGTGCACAGTGGCAAAATCAGAATAAAAATAGGTAGTGGACTCAAAGAACTAAGTTAAATTAATATAAATATAGTTTTTTTACACTTCGGTTGAGTTATCCTCTCATCGATTAAGGAGTGCTACACGAATTGCTTGTGAAATAATTACACAAAGTTTATTTCTCCAATATCGTAAATCTATGAACAAAAATAATTATACAAGTATTGAAGTATCAAGTACACAACTAAATTACCAAGAGTATATAACTGCTATATGCTAAATAGTAAAAGGGAAAGAATAAAGGAAAATAAGAATTCAAGATTCAAGAATATATATTGATATATGTGGTAGGCTAATTGGGCATGTTCTTTTCGGCTGCGGCTTATGGCTTTTCGCTGAAATTTTTGAATTTTGATTGTTTACGGTACAAATTACGGAGAGACAGATACTCACTTGTGATTTTGGCTGGTACAGATGTTGGGCTTTTAACATGTATATCGTTTAACTTGTAGTCTCTGTCTTAAGAAAATACTTCGTTTGAAAGTTAGGTACTATAGCAAATGTCAAAAGCCGCTAACTTTTGACTTAAAGAACATGCCCAAAATCTAATAAAGGCCAGACCCAAAGTCTAATAAAGACCACCCTCAGTGGCTCCACGTGTACCTGCTACCTTTGGTACCGGTGGTTGTCGCCGGTCGTTTCAATTTCGATATAGTACCCTTGATAAAGGTCTATAAAGAATACATTGTTACAATTCTGCTCATTCTGTACTACTCATATGTTGGTAAAGTAAGTTCGCATACGATATGCTGGGTCGGCCACTACCATGATTCAAGTTCATATATCACTTGCTGCGTCCAGCATTTGCTGCCGTTCAAGCGGTGGATCGAATTTCTTGGCTTTAGTACACACCATACGAATATCAGGATCTACATCGACACAACCATTGCTGTGTTGATTTCTTATGCGTCACTACTTCATATCAACTTGAACTACATACTGTTTTGACGAAAAATAGTAGATGTAATCTGGTGTAAGTGTACTAATTTGGACCCGTTACTAATTCCTCAATTATAATGTCAACTAAGATCATAGAGAATACTGTCGTGGTAAACATTACAACATTAGCTAGATGCTTATAACCTCTAAATTCCTAGAAATGTAAATTTTGAATATAGGAACAAACTGCCAAGTGCCAAATTCAAATCAATTTCTACCAAGTAGCAAATAAATTTACTAGACATTGTTGCACGTATTTGGTGGTTGTGGCTAGGTGCCACACTGCTGTTGTCTATCGCACGCCACCCCTAATCACCTTCGCCACGTGCCGTCGCCTAGGCTCCTGATCACCTCAGGCGTGTGTCGTCCCCTGCCTCTGCCACTCCCGAATTTTTTCTATTTTAGCTTTTTTTTTTTGAAAAATATTCACATTTAGACTCTTTGTAGTTTTAATTCCGTTTTTGGACCCAGGGGGTCGACGCCGTGACCCACGGCGCCGAGGTAACACACCTCGGCGCCGTGGTCCACGGCGCCGAGGTGGCATGCCCGCACCAGCGTGGTCGCCTGCGTAGCGCCGACGTGGTAGCACCTCGGCGCCGTGGGTCGTGGCGCCGAGCTGTGAAAATTCAGCAAAGCCGCCGTGACCGGTGGCGCTCCAGCTCGGCGCCTTCAAAATAATCCGTAGCTTTTGGAAACATTCAGAAAATTGATAAACTGTGTGAATCACAATTTTTGTTTTCTGCTACATTTTTTGATGATGTCGTGTTCAATCTGAAAATTTCGGGTGCTAGTATGGTAATATTGTTTGTAACTTTTTTCCTAAGCAGGGAACTCCGATGGTCAAACACTAATTGTTAGAGAAGGGGATAATGATGTTGCTTATTCATGGAATTCAAAAGAGCTAAAATGGGGCAAGGTAAGAACCTATGTGCCTTAGACTTTTCCATTATATTGCCCATAAGTAATTATGTTGCTACCTCAAATCACATGGTATAATCTGCGAAGTTGAGGATATAGTTTAATGTCTTGTTGTTCTTTTGCAGACATTTATGTGCTTGAAAATGTGAATTTTCCATGTAATGATTTACAATTTTGAACTGAGTAGGCATGATTTCCCTGTTCTTTTCTATATGCAAACTAATCCATTATGCAGACATTCTTTGGAGCAAACATGGGTGGGCAACATTATGCACTCTATTAAATTGTAGTTTTGTGAAGCACCGATACGCAATACCGTCATACCGGTAGTCTTAAGTGCAGTCGATACAGCTAGGCAAACACAATACAGTGCATAATAATAGGATTACATAGACCGTAGATAGCGTGGGTCTATTACATTTTGTCTACTGGGTGTAGCGTGGTTGTTTCCCCTTTTTATTGGGCCCTGAGGATGGCTCCGCTGCATCATTCTTCCTGTCACTCTTGGTCTTGAGAGCTGCCTCACGAGCTTGAAGCTCTTTCTCCTGACGCTTGATGGCTGCTTCACGCAGACTTAACTGCTCCCGCCTCCTTTACAGCTCATCCTCCTTGCCCTTCAGACGGATTTGGTCCACCCTCACGCGGCGCTTTTTCTCAAGCCGCATTTGTCGTTCCACCTCGCGAGCCTGAGTCATCTTGACAAAGTATTGTCCTTTGTTTTCCACCTCCACTGCCCGGTTATGTGGCCATGCCGGCGACACCCGATCCACCCATTCGATGAACCTGCAAGCCTATGTGTGGCGTGGTAGATGTCATGGATCAAGTTGAAAAACGATAATGAGAAACAAATGATTTAGTTGTCGTCGTTACCACAAAGTCGTCATCCAGGTCTGGACACTTGAAGAACCTACAGCCGTATTTAGCTCGTTGTACTCGATCCGTCCAGACTCCCAACATCGTCTTAAAGCCGCAGTGACACTTCGGGCGCTCATGCCACTCCGGCACTCCAAATGGGTCGGACCTCCAGGAAGACATTGTTGTGTAGTAGTATTGTGATGGCTTGAGGAGGAGATGTGGTATGGAAGACATAGGAGGCCTTTATGTAGGCAGGTTATATGGTGCAGTGGGCATAGTCCATGGAGAGGAGGTTGTACGAATCTTTTCGCTTTTTCAGGATTCTAGTATAGCAATAAATGTTCCTATGTAGGCTTTTCAGAGCCTGTAGTCTCGTAATAAATTCATAGTTTGTAGCCTTTTCAGTCGTTTGCAGGAAACAGCTCGTAGGCTTTTTCAGGATTCCAGTTTAGCAATAAATGTTTCTATGTAGGCTTTTCAGAGCCTGTAGTCTCGTAATAAATTCATAGTTCATAGCCTTTTCAGTCGTTTGCAGGAAACAGCTCGTAGGCTTTTTCAGGATTCCAGTTTAGCAATAAATGTTCCTATGTAGGCTTTTCAGAGCCTGTAGTCTCGTAATAAATTCATAGTTCGTAGCCTTTTCAGTCGTTTGCAGGAAACAGCTCGTAGGCTTTTTCAGGATTCCAGTTTAGCAATAAATGTTCCTATGTAGGCTTTTTAGAGTCTGTAGTCTCGTAATAAATTCATAGTTCGTAGCCTTTGCAGTCGTTTGCAGGAAACATAAATTCATTGCAGGAATTATAGAACCACAAAGTACAGACTACGGATTAGAACACAAATATCACATGAATATAACATATACACATATATACAACAAGTAGCTCATTACAAACACATCTCAGTCCAACCACTTACCAAGTGCCTCCTAGCTCATTACAACATATATACAACGACTTTTAAGCCCAACCACAAGCCTACACATAAGTATCACTGCCTCCTAGCCTTACCCTTACCCTTACCAAGGGCGTCGGTGCCTGGAGTGTAACGGCTAGGCTCGCGGTGGCGTCTGCGTGGTACAGGCTGTGAAGGCTGAGTCGAAGGAGCGTCTACGAGCTAAGACGGGCCTATCTCATCATAAGTCTGCTGCTCCACCTCGTCCTCGTCGTTGTCCTCACCGCCCTGGGCAGGGAAAGTGTCGCTCCTCGTGGGGGACGAGCTCTGTCCCGTGTACAACCCTCGCCGCGTCGTGTCTGCAAGTCGTGACGAAGGCATGTCTACGTCCCTCGCCGCGTCTGTGCTGCAACCACAACGACCAGCCGCACGACGTAGCCGACCTGCTAGCCTCTGTCATCCAAAATTTTGTTAACCAACAAGATACGAAGATATTAGGTACTAATTTTGTGAGTGGCTTTGTCAAAGCTTACCTCTAGGAAGCTACGCGTCCTGACGTCGCCGACTGTCCTGGAGAAACGCTCTATGTCCTGTACAGACTGCTTCAGGGTGTTGCCCTGCAAACAAGCAAAAGAATGGATAATTTGCTATATGTAGTGGTATTTATGTCTATTGGAAAATAAGCAATGAGATTGAACATTACCACATGGTCCAGGACTGGTGCTATCTCCACCTGCGTCCCAAGTCGAGTAGACTGGTCGTAGGGCGTGTCTTCGTCGTCGGAGGACTCAATGTCGGCATAGTCATCTGCCGTCCATTGTCCCTTAAGCTTGGACCGCGTCGCACGCTGGTACCAAACTTGGTACCGTCGGAAGTGCTCGTTGCTGTGCGGCTCGTCGTTGTCGTCCACGTGGTCCTGAAAGTGTCCCCACTCCTCAACGTACACGTGGTGGTGGTGCTCGAAGTCTGTGACCTTCTTCTGTCGCTGACGATCAAATCTGCATGTCATGTAAACCAAACGTTAAATTTAGAAAAAGCTCTGTGCAATTGGAATCCAAGGTTAGAATTGAAATTGCATGGCACTTACTTGTGCAAGGCCACAGACGTGGAGAACGGCGCTACAGGCCACAGCTGCCTCATACCAAACTGGCGTGCAACTCTATGTGGCAGGTGATACTCAACAGCATAGAAACAGATTAGGGGGCACCTCATCCTGTAGAGGGCCTCGTCTATGCTGCACAGTGCGCTGAACTGAATGGCCTCCACCTCTTGCTCGGCGTACGACTCCCACTTAACCTGCATAGCAACAATTTACCATGGACGAGGAGGCAAAACCGTGGGACGCCCACCTGGTAGACGACACCACATCCACAGCTGGAGGAGGTAGAGGCATCCATCTACTGACGAGTTCGCCGAAGTTCGACGACACGCCTCGCAGAGGTGGCGGTAAAGGAACGCCAACACCCCAGAAGCCCAGCTGTACTGCCCCGCCGTGTCCCAATCAGTGAGGCAGTGGATGTACATCCACGACGCGCTGTCCCCCGTGCTATCGGGGAAGAGAGCGCAGCCAAACAAGTGAATGATCTATGCTCTGCAATTATATGTAAAATGATATTAAATCAAAATAAGTCAATTTTACAAAAAAAACTCGATAAGATGACGAGTTGGCTCGATATCCACCCCTACCTGCAGTAGTAGGCAACTGTCTGCTCGTTCGCATCTTCAGGACACACGCCGAAAGTCTGCCGGAGCCAGGTGATTGGAACTCCAGAAGTGCGATGGCCTGCCTCAGGAGGAAGCTCTCTCCCGAGGAAGACCTCTACTCGGGCTCTCCAACCAGCAGGCACGCACGGTCCGATCACTGGACGGCCGTGAATGGCGACACCAAGTATCTTCTGAGTGTCCTCGAGCGTAATAGTCATCTCCCCGAAAGGGAGGTGGAAGCTGTGAGTCTCCGGCCTCCACCTACATGATACAAAAAAGAGGACTACATGTCAGAGAATTTGAGACGCACATAGCCGATAAACAATGAACATGCAAGTGGAGCAATGGTTTAGGAGAATACCTGTCAACCAGTGCAGTCATGGCCGGGGGGTTGAAGGTGGGCAACCCACGGCGAACCTGGTAAGAGATGGCGTCTAGGCCAGCCCTCTCCAGGAAGGGAGTGTACCTCTCGTCGTACCGCATGTCCTGGAACCCGTCATGGGTTCGAGGACGAAGGATGGGCAGCTCCTGTATAGAATACACCAGTTTTTTAGTTAATGCATCAACATAAATAATTAATTGTACAAGAAGTGATGAAGGCAGTACCCTCCCCTCCGCGGTGAGCCGTCCTCGATGGTTCTCCTCGTAGTACGGGTCTAGCAGGTGGAACTGAATGGCCTCCATCCTACAAAAAAAATTGAATTTGTCAGTCCAACATAGAGGTAAACAAAACATTGAACATGCATAAAATATGGAAATAATAAGAAATTAAACAAGAAACATAGCAAATTGCATATGGGAAAACAACTAGACGAACTATGAAACATAACAAACAACAAGCACTCGCACCTGACTAAGTGGCCAATGGCATGTGCGTGAATTGTGGCCAAGTCTACCACATCTGCTACATTGGTTCTGCTCGGGGTCAGTAAGAAAGGGGGTTGCTCTCCCTCGCCTCGTTCTTCCTGGAAGCTGATCCATAACCATCTTGTGTCTCGTCCTCTTCCTGGTTCCACGTTTGTTCCAACGACTACCCGGATCGGCAATGTATTTGGGCCCGGTGTATGGTGGCCACTCTCCCTCATCCCGGTAAGGCTCGAAACGGGGAGACCACGTAAGCACAAGGTTGTCAACACTGAACTCCCGAGGTATCTTGCTCTCGTAGTCAAAGTTGCAATGCCTTGCTGCTGCCACATAATGAGAACATGGAAAGTGGTACTGCCTCGGTTTACCACATGTGCATGAGAAAGTAATAAGGACAACCTTATGCCTCCTCGTCGGCCGGAGTTCTCCATCGGTCGTTGTACCACCCCTTTCTACAACCTCGTAACTGCCCGTGGCGTTGTCAAAATAATGTACCTCATGTGCCTCAGCCCTCGGCTTTGCCTTTTCAAGATGGCGCTTCGGTTTTGGCGCCCATCTCACTTGTTTACTCTGTAGCGCCATTGCATGTGCGTGTCTTTCGTTGAACCAGGCAACAAGCTTGTAAAAGGTGAAGGATACGATAGCATTGACGGGCATACCACGTATACCCCTAAGCAAATTATTGAAGGATTCGGCCATGTTGCTTGTCTGAAACTCGTACCTCCAGCCACCATCGTCATGAGCCCTTGTCCATTTCTCGACATCTCTCATCAATCCCGTCAACCACTGTCTACCTTTTGAGTTTGTTGCAGTATTAAGCTGCGCCAACTTCTCCTGGAAGAACTTGACCTCAAGCATTCGAGCGACCTCCTCGAACAGATGAAAATTATCCTTCGTACCATCCTTACGGAGTAGATTCTCGGCAAGATGCCGAGTGCACCAACGGTGGTGCAAAGCTGGATACCCCGGTATCTGCTCCTGTACGGCAGCAAGTATGCCCTGGTGTCTATCAGATATGACACCAACCTCCCTATCAGGGCCGACCACATGCCTCCGAACGAGCCGCAAGAACCATCCCCAGCTGTCTTTGTTCTCCCTCTCAACCAAAGCAAACGCCAAAGGAACCAACGCGTTGTCTACGTAACAGGAAATGGCTATCAGAAGTGTGCCCTGGTACTTGCCAAGAAGAAACGTACCGTCAATGGAGAAGACGGGACGACAATGCCGAAAGGCCTCGACGGACTGGGCAAAGCACCAGAAAGCACGGAAGAATATCTGCATCTCATCTTGAGTCCATTCGTTCGGTTTCGGGACATACTCATAATGCATGCCTGGATTAACCGCTTTGATTGCATTGAAGAGTGCTGGCAACTGCAAGTACCCATCTTCCCAATCCCCATATATCATCTTTTAGATGCGTTGCTTTGCCCTCCATGCTTTCCCATACCTTATCTCGTATCCAAATTTCTCCTTAACAATCCCAGCAAGTGTCTTCACCTTCATATTGGGTTCTCCCTTTACTATGTGCCACAGTGACTTTGCTATAATTGTAGAGGTCAACTGCCGATGCTTCTGTTTGAGCTCTGCTTCGGCACAAGTGTGTGGGCCAACGATTCTTGTGATCTTGAACTTTCCCGTGTCCTTCTGTTTCCTAGCACAAACCCTCCATTCACATGTTTCCTTCTCGCATACAACTGTGTACCTCCGCTCCACATAAGAATGCCTCACCTTGAATGACCTTTTACGAATCACTGAATACTCCTGCAGCCACCTTTTCAATGCTGACAAGTCCTCAAACACCATGCCCTTCTCAACTGTCATGCTTGACCCGGCCTAAGGAGCATTTAGCAACTCGTCATCCCTTCCTTCTGCATAAGCCTAATGGGAATGCCTAAGATCGCTGAATTCATGAACTGATGGATCCCGGCCAGGACAATAACGCCTGATCAGCTCAATATCACTTTCGGTCAACTCTCCAAAAGGGCGGTCATCATCAGAATCAACGGCCCTTACGATCTCGTAAGGCTCCAGATCATCCACAATTTGAACATCCACACTGTTGGAGTCCCTACAGACTTCTTCAACATTGCCAGATGGAGCAACGGGAGGAACACCCACATTATCAGCAATGTCTCCTGCATCATAAGCACGAAAACGATGGGATTGAGACAAAAGAATGGAATGACGAGAAAAGGCTAAAGTGTTCCTCAACACTTACTGGGATGATTCTGGGTCAAAGGGATCTCCTGAGGGGCCGGCACGACATCATCAGTCCGACATTCAACTCGAACTGGTTGAGAAATCTGAACCTCGTTCGGGGCAGATTGAGCATCGGGCTCCTTAGGCACTTCTTCCACATCCACCGCAAGGTCCGGTAACGGAGGGTCAAAGGGTGCATGATGACCTAGTTCTGGTGAATAACCATGAGGGGTGGGATCAATGGACACCTTCCGCACAACAAGGTCCAAACATTGGAACTCATTCCTCATAACCAATTTGACATATTTGTCCCACTGATCCTCACAACCAATTAAGATCAACCGCCTTAGAATTGTGTCTTTCGAACCGAAGTGAAGTAAGCCCTCAATTGTGATGCTCTCCTCGTTTGCATGACAATGTAGCTCCTCCCGGGCCCTAGCAACCAACTCACTAAACGACGGCCGATCACTGAATATCAGAGGCACCCTTTGCATTTCAACAAATCGAACATTTCCATAATCATCACTTGTCACACTGCCTCCATGATATAGGGTGACTAGGTTGTCCATCTAGTTCATACAGAAAACCAAACTTAATACCTTTAATCGAAATTGGATACTAGATAGTAACTAATAAGTACCTAGTCACTAACTAAATGCTACCTAACTTCAAGCCAACAAGTTAATGTCAACATGGTAAAATGCAAATTACCAACAAGTTAACGTCAACATGGTAAAAATTCAATTAGTATGATGGTATAGTATCTGACTTTGCATCTAGAGCAAGTAGGAATTATATTGTTTCCTTCAAAATTCATGCATTCTAAACATGCCCTAAGTTCCTCACTACTCATTCTAGGAAAATGCATGCTCACAAAAAACTTACAAAATAGGAAAATGAATAATTTAATATAATTATAGGTTTGCCAGGTTTTCTATTGCGGTATCGCCTTAGGATATTAGTACCATACTCGCAGTCTCCCACCCCCGTTGACATTTGACTTCAACACTACACTAAGACTTGAACACAGTGATTTCTCTATCAAACTAGCCCATCCTACAGGCCACAGCATCGTTTCCTCTGTCCCATTTCAATGACCAAACACACTATCTAACCATGAACACATAGCACGCACAAGCAAGGGCATCAAGCAAAACCTAATGCAAGCCCATCATAATCCAAATCAAGGCTGCAAAGATCACATTTCCCACAATTGTAAACCTCCTCATCAGCAACACATATCATACACAATGCTACTCCTACGTAAGAAGTAAGCATCTACTTCATATATTATTGACTAAGAAGCAACCAACTGTGAAAATATACCTAAT
This sequence comes from Dendrocalamus latiflorus, assembly GCA_017311315.1. Lineage (NCBI taxonomy): Eukaryota > Viridiplantae > Streptophyta > Magnoliopsida > Poales > Poaceae > Dendrocalamus > Dendrocalamus latiflorus. The sequence goes on from CM029617.1 coordinate 4,982,434, forward strand.
CAAGATCAACAAGGAGCAACCTGCCAGGGGGCGGCGGTGGGGAGGCGGGCGGCCGGTGACGCGCGCGGCACCAGGGGGCGGCGGTGGGGAGGCGGGCGGCCGGTGACGCGCGCGGGGAGGGGAGGCGGGCGGCACCACGGGGCCGGGACGCGGCTGGGCGGGGAGGCGGTGGGGGCTCGGGCTGGCGGGGACGCGGGCTGGCGGGGAGGGGAGGCGGCGGAACCATGGGGCGGCGGCGGGCGGCCGAAAGAAATGAAGAAATGAGTCGGGCGGCCGAAAGAAACAGAGGCCGAAACAATTATTGCACTGCCAGTTGCTCGGCGCCAAGATCCAGGGCGCCGAGGTGCGTGCCACGTCGGCGCCACGCAGGCGGCCACGCTGGTGCGGGCCTGGAACCTCGGCGCCATGGACCACGGCGCCGAGACGTCTTACCTCGGCGCCGTGGGTCACGGCGCCGACCCCCTGGGTCCAAAAACGGAATTAAAACTACCAGGGGTCTAAATGTGAATATTTTTCAAAAAAAGGGCTAAAATAGAAAAAATTCGGTCTGCCACTCACTGCCCCAGGTCCCTAACCACCATTGCGCGCTCCAATCAGAATGACCCCTGCACGTACGGCCGCGCCCCCAAACACCTCCGTGTCTTGGCGTCCTCGGCAATCGGCTTCCCCTCCAACTCTCCGTCATGCTGCTACTAGCGCATGTGCTCCAATTGCTGTTGTGTGCCCAGCCATCCACTTGAGCTCAAGTAATACCGCGTCGTCACCAAGGCTAGGGCAAAAGTTTCTACGTAGGGGGCTCGGGCGCTCATTTGGACTTAGTCTTTCACTCATTGATGGACTTCACTGAGGCCCATATGGCCACCCTCGTAGTCCATCTAGCCAACTCGGCCCACAAGCGCGCCAGCAGCAGTCGCCCTCATCCTTCGTCTTCACAGACAGACGCCATGCGACCAATGGTAGCTGCTTCTTTCGCATACCTAACACCGATGCACGCCGACTTGACGCCACCGTCGGCCGACTCTAAGGGGGGTGGGGGCTCCGGCCATCAGAAGGTAAGTTAGAGCCTGACGAAGCCCTCGGTGGATCCGCCCCTGCTAGTGCACTAGCACACACTTGGTGATATATATAATGCTCTTACGAGACACCTGTGATATCGATCGATCGTGCTCCTGCATGCAAGATCTACTGATCACCTTTGTTTTTCCACGCACGGAATGTAGTGCTAATTAACAGCCCGCTCAATTGGGCTGAAAAAAGTGATTTATGACTAAAATTGCACTGTACCTGGCTGAAATTACATTGTGGCTGATGATGGCTTATTTGGCGTAATTAAATTTAAAAATTTTAAAATAGAAAAAAAATAGGTTAGACAATCACGAGCAATACAAACGAATACAGAAAAAAGAACCAGTAAAAAACTAAAAAAAGCCAAAAAGTCAGATTAGACGGAATTTAGAAATAGTGAAAAATAAGCCAAAGGCCAAAAGTTCAGGCGAAAATGAACGGGGCCAAGTCTGTCATGCAATGTTGACACCTCTCGCTCGATCTATGTTCTCCGTAAGAAGATGGGTTTGTTCTTTTAAGTTTCTAAAAGCTGTTTTTCGTTTTTTCTACAGTAATCAGCTTTTAAATGGAGTATCTTTTCAAGATAGAGCCACTAGTTAATTATAGTACATACTATAACAACTTCATTTATATCGGTAAAAACTACACGTGTGTTTTTATTACCCTATAGTCTCTCATATAAATAACTCATAAATTATAAACCATAACCAAAAGCTATAAATTTCAAACGAAAAGAACAGACCTGATGTCACACGGTTAGCTCGAGTCCAAGTATTAATTAACCTGCACCTACGTACGTATGTCGATCTATCAGGAAGCGTGGCTCAGACGACGACGAGAGAAATCATGCATATATGTTCAGGTGCGGCACGAGAAGGTGCAGTCCATCCAATTGGTGTTGCGAGTGTCAGCAGTCAGGCGGGCCGGACCCGAGCCTGAGCCACCCCTCTGCGGCTCTGCGCAGCCTGCATGCACTGGCCCCAACCTCCACTCTCACTCTACCTTTTGGCAGAAAGCCAAAAAGTACCTGACACGTGGGGCCCATCGCGCTGTACGTACGTGACAAACTGGTCAAACCACCTGGAAGCCTTCGCTTTGGTTGCTCCTCGCTCTGATTCGCTCTACGCCTCTATCTCGATCTCGATCTCGATCTCTTTCTCTCTCACCTGATTGAACGTGTGTCGGTCCATCGGTAGCTCGACCGGAAGTACTGCTCTCTGCCTCTCTCTCTCTGTAGCACAGAGGGAAAAAACAGTTGATTGCGATTTTTATATGCGTATCACTATGGTTGACAAGTAAGCGTAAGTTGATATTGATTTTTGGCTTTAGGTTATAAACAGTAAAACTTAGAGGAATATTTACATATGATTTTGATGGATATAAATGAAGTTACTACAGTGTATTACAATCGACTAGCAGACTATATCTTGAGAAGACATTCGGTTTAAAAGCTAGATATCGTGGAAAAGTTATTTACTGTAAAAAAGTAACTTTTAGAAGTCAATAAGAACAGTGCCAAAAGATGTTGCGACGAGGACGAGATGTTTGTGCTGTTTGGATGGGGGTTCCAAGCTTTTTCATTGCTCAGGATGTGACCGACTAAGTGTGATGTGTGATACTCTTTATTTGGTTTTTCTCTACAGGATTTATCTACTTTATTTTTTGATAGCGTGCACACTTGTGCCATGTCTCGTAACTCTCATCAGATCTGAGGTTGCTGCGTATAAGGAGGGCTGTCAAAGTATAACAAGTCCTATCAGAGTCAAGACCAAATTAATCAGATTTGTGAGAAGGTTGGCAAAAGCGTCAGGCAGCACAAAATTAGAATCAATGTGGAGTCAAGTAGAGAAATTTGACAACAAAGAAAATTTAAGAGTGTGGTGAAGAATGTCCTTGTCTTATAAGGGTTAATCGATGTTATTGATAGGGACATATCAGAAAAGACATCCGTTGAAGATTGAAATGTGATGGAGCGGAAGTTTACCGATACAATCCTTTTACGCCTCTTGGATGAGGTAAAATATTCGGTGACCAAGGAAAATTCATCGAAGAAATTATGGACTGACTTATAAGAATTATATATGGCAAAATCGCCGACAAATTGATGGATGCTGAAGTAGCAACTATATAGGTTGCACATAGAGGAGTGCATACAGTTCGTTAACCATCTCAATGTTTTCAACAAGTTTATCACACAACTAACTGGTTTGAATAAGAAAACCGAGGAGAACAATAATGTCATCATATTGCCATCATCTCTACCACCATCGTAGGAGTAATTGGTGGTAAATATTGTTGTCGAGAAAACACACTCAACCTCAATGAAGTAGTTGCATATCTATTAGAGGCAGGGTCCTTGAAGAAGCTATCAGAATCTTCATCCTTAGGTGATAAGTATTGGTTGTTGTAGGTGTTGTAGGCAAAAGCAAAAATCGCAGAAAGACGAAGGGCAAAAGCAAGGACAAACTTGTATGCTATCTATGTGATGAGAAAAATCATATGATAAAGGACTGTCTAAATTTAAAGCAAATAAGGAGTGCATGTTCAGTGGCGGTAGCGAAAGATGATTCGAATTATATATATATATTGTTGCTTCCATATATGTTCAACGAGAAAGATCTTACGAACGATCTCTATATTCGACACATAAAATTGTTCACTTGGGGGATTGAAAGGAGTATGCAATTATTGAGGTACGAACGATTACATTGGAAATGTATGATAGAGTACATCGCATATTGACGGAAGCTTGATATATTCTCAGTTTAAATAAGAATCTAATATCTATAAGGTGTTTGAACTTGAAGATTGTGAGGTATCACTTCAAGGTGGAGTTATGCGTATTATTTGCAAAGGACAGATGACGATAAAAATTATCTAGAGTAACAAAGAATACCAATTAATATGTAATCTTGAAGGTTAATCAATGGAAGGTCTGATAAAAATCTTGCTCAAGAGAAGGAAACAATGTCAGCAATGGTAGGTACTCAGATCTTATACGCAGTATGTGCAAAACTGCAAAGATGGTTGCAAACTCTAGCAGCCACAGAGGTGATCATGCAAGCTGTTGGAAGAATGAAAATGTGGTGGGACCAACCACAAGGTACCAATGAGTAGGTGGTGCTCAAAGGTGGCACAAACCTATGGCATGAAGGGCTGTAGAAACAAAAAAGTGTAGTTAACCAAACTACACAACAAATGAGCTCTCAAGTGAAGAGTCCAGGTAGGAAAGCACAGACACCAACACACATTACGGTGATGTACATGAGTCCATGTGGTGTGTGTGCCCCCAAAGGCGTCAGGAAAAATGAAAAAGAAATGAAAAACAGAGTCGACTTGGAGCAGGTTCTTGGAGGTGTACAATGACTTCAACGGATAATAGTCAAGGTGAAGATTGTTGAGATTGGCAACTCGTATCCTAATCTACATAGACTTGAATATGTGTGTTAAAAGAATTCCTAGATGAATCCTAATTTGATTATGATTCAAGTTTCTTTTTAAGTAAGATTCATACTTCTTTTTAGAGCATGACTAGTGGGCATTGTATAAAGCCATGAGGGGTGGCCATAAGAACAAATCACGAATCAACACATTTAAAGCAAGAGGTCCACATGAGGATTAGAGACTAGGTTATTTTTTAGTACTAGATTCCTATGTGGAGCAAAGACCTGAGGGTTTTAAAAGGTTCGAGTGGGTTGTAAGAGAGCGACGATCTCTTGCACTCTTTTTGTTATCTGTAATCCTGACTTGGTCATGTTGGTAGCTAAAATGGGGTTTTAGTCAAAGTGTGTGTGCTATTAGTTAGTGCAAGAGTTTGTTTTCCTGTTACTGCGCAATATGTGCATGCGTTGAAGGAGTCATGACCAGCAAAACCGGATCACAACATGACCCACTAGCTCCAGTAAAAACAGTTAGTCTTTTGTTTTTGCATCACGTGATAGATGGGAAGAATACCCAGAAAATAGCCCCAATACTCTATCTCTAAACATTCTATGTTGTTTTGAACTTTACTATTCATCAATCGAAAATACAGATTGTGTGCGATTACTTAAGTGTGCAGATCCTAGGGTTGATCTCAACACTTGGTATCAAAGCTTGGCTTGCCCAAAGATCACACATTCCATCCCATGGCGCTCACTACTCATCAAGTAGCGAAGGAGAGCAATGGCGTGGCATTCAATTGCCCGATGTTGACATCGTCCAATTACATGACATGGGTGATCAAGATGGAGGTGATAATGGATGCTTAGGGAATCTGGAATGCAATCAAACCACCGGCCGGTGTGGCCGTGGAGGAGAAGAAGGAAAAGACGACGTGGGCTTATATCTTCAATGATGTCCCAGAGGATGTTCTTTTGCAGACCGCGATGAAGAAAATAACGAAGGAAGCCTGGGACAACCTAAAGACAAGGTATCTCGGTGCTGACCAGGTAAAGAAGGCGCGATTGCAAACATTGAAGACTGAATTTGAGGCCCTGTGCATGGCGGAGGAAGAATCGATTGATGAGTTTGCTAGAAAGTTGAGCGGGATGGCGACCAAGTCCAGGAGTCTTGGCAACACATTTGATGATGCTGCATTCATCAAGAAACTTCTAGATTCCGTTCCAGATAAGTTCCTCCAATTGGTCGCCTCAATCGAGCAGTCCTATGACGTTGATGCAATGTCGTTCGAGCAGTCCAGATGGCAACACCGTCACCATTGATGGCCAACTCCTACTCACTTATGCCGAGTGGCAGGTGTGGCAAAAGATTAGTGATGATGACCTGTCATCATGCAACAAATGGCGTGGCACCGGGGGAATGCACGGGTGTGATTGAGGCAAAAGACACACACCAGAGGGCGTGGTCATGACAAGGGAGGAAGCGACAACTCCGGTGGCACCCGCGGTGGCAGAGACAAGCATCACATTAAATGTTTCAACTGTGATCAAATAGGACACTATACTTCAAAGTGCCATAGCAAGCGTGGGGATTAGGAGGCAAACTTTAGAGATTTTTGTGAAAAGGAAGGAGTGCAGCGGCATCTTACCACACCTTATACTCCACGGCAGAATGATGTGGTGGAACATCGTAATCGTTCTATCCTTGCAACAAGAAACCTCCTAAAGGCTTGGAAGAATGTGGGGTGAAGCCTTTCGACATGCTGCATACCTACTGAACCGAGTACCGACCAAAGCTATAGAAGGTTCTACTCCGTATGAAGCTTGGAGAGGAAGGAAACCGAACCTGGCACATTTCAATGTTTTCGGCTATACAACACATGTGAAGATACCCTCTACTCAATTGACCAAACTCGCTGACAAGAGCAAACCCATGATACATTTGGGGGCAGAGCCTGGGAGCAAGGCACATCGCCTTTGCAACCCTCAAAATGGAAGGTTGTGTGTGAGCCAAGATGTGGTGTTTGATGAGGAAAAGAAGTGGAAGTGGGAAGGACTTAACAATAGCAGTGGATCAACAATTCGGAGTGGACAGTCTTCACTGTAGCAGAACTTGAAAATGAAGCTTCTCAACTTAAGTCAGTCAGTGGTGGTTCTAATGGTAGCAACCCACCAGCTAGTTTTGCAGGAGAAGAACAGCTCGGAGGATCAACTTGCAAGTAGCTGCACCAGGCACGTCCTCCCCAATGCCGCAGTCACAGGTAGCGCATTCCGCAACAGTCGGCTCATCTCCGACAACACTGGTAATTCTATGTTCAACACCATCGACTAACACACAGCAGATAACAAGGAGCAGCTCGGTGAGTGGTGGTACGCCTGATTCCTCCACTTATAATGCTACCTCGGTTAGAGGTTTATGACCACTCGCATAGATAAATGCAAATCCTTAGATGAGTGAGCTTGAACTTGAGCTGTTACTGCTGGCTGAAGATGAGCCGGCAAGTTATATTGAAGCAACCGGTGACAAGGACTGGGAAGAGGCAATGCAAAAGGAGATTGAATCAATTGAAAGGAATCAAACCTAGAAGCTGACAGAGTTGCCACCAGGACACAAGCTCATTGGTCTCAAGTGGATCTTCAAGCTGAAGAAGGATGCTGCCGGCGAGGTGGTAAAACACAAGACGAGGTTGGTAGCCAAAGGGTATGCGTAGCAAAAGGGTGTGGACTTTGATAAAGTATTTGCCTCTGTTGCAAGGCTAGAAACAGTGAGGATGATACTAGCATTGTCTGCCTGGGAGGGGTGGCAAGTTCATCATTTTGACATCAAGTCTGCATTTTTGAATGGCTACATGGAGGAAGAAGTATATGTTTGCCAAACAAAAGGATTTGTTGCTAGTGGCAAAGAGCACATGGTGTACAAGTTGTCCAAGGCACTGTATAGATTACGGCAAGCACCAAGAGCCTAGACCACTTGGATTGACTGCACTCTGAAAGAGCTAAGATTTCATAGCTGCGTACAAGAACAAGCTGTGTACAAAAGAAGCATTGGAGGTGAGTTATTGATTGTCGGTGTTTACGTTGATGACTTGATCATAACTGGCTCAAGTACTGTGGAAATTGATCATTTCAAGCAGCAAATGAAAACCAAGTTTGAGATGAGTAACTTAGGTCTTTTCTCATATTATCTTGGCATAGAGGTGCAATAAAACAGCAAGGGAATAACACTAAGAAACCAGTTATGCGAAGAAAATACTTCAGCTGGTCGGTATGTATGAGTGTAATGCTGCCCAATATCCGATGGAGGCAAAGCTGCACCTAGCCAAAGATGAACAAGGAACACCGGTGAATGCAATTGAGTGCCGACACTTGATTGGAAGCCTCATGTATTTAACTCACACCTGGCTAGATTTATCCTACTTAGTGGGAATGGTGAGCAGGTATATGGAATCACCAAATGTAAGTCACCTTCAGGCAGCGAAACATATCCTAAGATATGTCAGGGGAATAATCAGCTATGTTCTTGCTTGTGGCAGAGAGGGAGAAAGGGAATTGATTGGGTACAGTGATAGTAATTTGGCTGGGGATCCTGATGACCAAAAGAGCACTAGTGGCATGGTGTTCTACTACTCCGGTAGCCTAATAACTAGGTGTTCTTAAAAACAAAAGACTATAGCATTATTGTCCTGTGAGGCAGAATTTCTAGCCACAACTGCAGTAGCTTGTTAGTCTATTTGGCTCAGGAACCTATTGAGTGATCTTATGGGAAATACTCCAAAGGTAGTGGTAATGCAAGTGGATAACAAGTCGGGCATTGACCTCATGAAGAACCATGTACTTCATGGGAGAAAGCAAACATATTAACACTCGCTTTCATTTTGTCATAGAATGTATTGAGAATGGGATGGTAATCGTTGAACTTGTTAGTAGTAAAGAGCAATGTGCAGATACTCTGACAAAGGCACTGCCAAGGCTAAAATTTGCAGAAATGCGTGAACTTTTGGGAGTAACAAATCTCGAGGATTCAAGTCAGAATTAACGGGGAGAGTGTTATCTGTAATCCTGACTTGGTCAGGTTCGTTAGCTAAACCGGGTTTTTAGTCAGAGTGTGTGTGTGATATGTCAGTTAGCGCGTGAGTTTATTTTCCTGTTACTGCGCAGTGTGTGCGTGTGTCAAAGGAGTCATAATTGGCAAAACCAGATAGCAACATGACCCACTAGCTTCACTAAAAACAATTTAGGCTTTTGTTTTTGCATCACGTGATAGAAGGGAAGAATACCTAGAAAATTGCTCTAATACTCTGTCTGAACATTCTGTGCTGTTCTGAACTTTATTGTTCATCAACCGAAAATACATATTATTTGTGATCGCTTGAGTGTGCAGATCCTAGTGTCGATCCCAGCACTTTTGAGGTTATGCTTAAGAAACTTGCAGTCGGTTTTATTAAATCTTTCTTTCTCATCGTGATTGTTTCGCTGTCGTCTTTTGGTTCTCTCCGTAGGATTTTTCTACTTCATTCTTAATATCGTACATGTTTATATCGTATATCATAATTCTAATATAATATTAGGTTACTGTGTATAAGGCAGACTTTTCGAGTATAAGAGCAGCGGAGAACATGAACAGCTATGCCTTTATGGCAAAAAAGAAAACCCTCCACATGCCCAAGGCCTGAGAGACGAGGCACATATCCTCTGATGCAACTCGCTGGCGCAAGTACAGGCATTGCATCCACGAAATCTATTTGCAGCGACTTGGCAGACACGGCGCAGGCAGGCAGGAACGGCAAGGGCACGTGAAGATGAAATCGTGCAGCATCTGGCGACACCTCACGCAAGTGGCTCTGCGGCCGGTGTCAGCAGCAGGCCGCCCGGGCAAGGAGAAAAGTTGCCGCCCGCGGCTTGGTCGATGACGATGGCGATCGAGCTGAGCAGAAGCTAGGTAGCAACCAGAGGCCAGAGACCAACCTTTCCGCTTTGCTCGCATGAGTCGCATCTGTAGCGTCGTTCAGGCACAGTCGCTATCCTTAAAACCACATCTATTTATATCTATCCAGTACAGTGTCGTGTATATATCGATCTATCTTTGCAAGTTACTGCATGCAGCAGCCAGCCATGGCCACTGCTCACTGCTTCTTTCTTTTGGCTCTGTCTCTCTCTTCTGGATGCGTTGTTCCCGAGACATGAGAGGAGAGAGAGTGACTGTGACTGACACTGCCTTATCCCATCCATGTCTGTCACTGTTCGAGTGTGTTTTGAGTTAATTGGTTGGGGACAAGGAGGGTGTCAGTAACAGGCCAATAGCTAGGATGCATCTCCCTGGCCGAGCTGGCCTTGCTACAGCCGGCGTTGTTCTCTTTTTGGTACCTCAAGGCTGAGACCATTTATGTAGGACCTGGCTTTGAGCATGATTGCCCTTGTTAGCAACACTGATACAGACATGTATACAGTCTTGCTCCAGATATGTTTAGACCTTTCTGCCATCAGTTTCAAGCAGAACAGATCAAAATGACACTGTAGCTTAGCGATTATGACTCGTATACGGTCTGTTTGGATCCTGGAGCGATGAATTTCGTATTTCATAGGAAAAAGTTTAATTCCTCGTGCATATGGAAAAGTTCCAGTGTTCCAACGGAGGACTCAGATGTTACAAAATAAGCAATTGTAAACATAAGTCAAGTTACGAGGGTCCTCTTTTTTATTTCTAAAATCCACTTTTCTATAGTAAATTGATTTTTTTATAGTAACTAGTTTTTAAACAGAACATCTTTTAAAAATAACGTCTATAAGTTGACTGTAGTACATATTATAATAAGTTTATTTATATCTACCAAAACTGTATATAAAAAGCTATCTAATAACAAAAGATTATAGACTATAGTCTAAAAGAACATGGCTAAGCTTGTCAAAGCTATATGCTAGGCTTGAGCTTCTAGTTTCTGGTTTATTTTTCACTATTCATAAATTTCATCTTTTTCTGAACTTTTGGCTTTTTGTTGAGCTTTTTTGCCGGTTCTTTTTTTCCCGTATTCATTTGTATTATACATATTGGGCTAACATATTTTTTATATTTTTAAATATTTTTAAATTTAATTATGCTAAATAAGCCTCTATCAGTTACAATATTTTTTCAGCCAGTTATAGTGTTTTTAGCTATAAACCATGAGCTTTTAAACCCAACTGATCACCACCTATGCAGGTAGCTAGGCTAAAAGCTATGCATGCAAATATGTGTGCGATACTGCACAACTAGCGTGGAAGAGTCAAAAGGCAAGCATCCTTTCTGCGTGCGGATAGACAACGAAAAATTAAAGAGGTCGGCCGCAGCGACGACCGGTGGGCATCCTGACGATCGAGCAGCCTCTAGTTAAAAGATTAGACGGCCATGCATCCTATCGATCCGTGCAATTCGAGGCTGCAAACAAGAACAAAACAGTGTGCTGGGCTCCATCGCCTCCATGAAAAGGAACTAGGAGCTACGAGCGGCGATCACATCGTGAATGCATGCATGGCCGTGCCGTGCATCACGCTGGACGAGGAGGACACAAAATCCACACGCATGCATGCACGCGAGACGTCGAAGTTTGGTTTTTTTTTGATACTGTTTATCATACGAATGTCAAATTTCGTTTTCGAATTATAGTAATTTTAATTCTAGCTTCCTCCCTGAATGTAGGACTGCGGATTGCAGGCACGTATATAATCATGTGGATGGGAAGCGCAACACTCAAATTGTGTGGTTCGAGAGCGCAACTCAGACACTGTAGCATCGTGCGGTCTTGCACGATTTCGCCGAGTTATGCGGTCCTCGACCGCACGATTCACTCGAGACGTGCAGTTTTTCTTGACCGCATCATCACGCAGAGGTGCGCTCCTCAGCCGCATCATCATGCAGGCATCCCATCGCTCGATCGAAAGCAGTGATCGGCCTCAGCTTTTTTCGTGCACCGTGGCACGCACCGTATGCCGCGTGAATGGTGCCCCCACCCGTGATCAATTGGTGTTTCTGACGCTCGCTCACTCTCGTGATAAATTAGTTCGGGCGGCTTACGTTTCACAGCAAAGAGCAGCCTCGTTTGCAGTTGGAGCCAAGACAGAGCAAGAAAGGGAGTGAAGGGAAGAAAGGAAGGCATGCAAATACGGAATTTTGAGTTGTTTTCATTTGGAATCAGCAGTTTTTTGCAATTGCATAAATTGTAGATCGCCTCATGAGCTTCAAGAAAAGGTAATTATCATCCATGTGCGACTATAATTTTATCAATGTGATCAACACGTAATTAGGCAAACCTTTTTTTTGTGAATGTTGTTGTATGTCAATCTTTAATACAATATTTATTTGTGCCAAACCTTCCATATATCAAGCATGGTGTATTATAGTGTAGAGAATATGTCGTAGTTTGTTTTCTGTAAAGACATGTAGCTGTAGTATTAGTCTGTAGGCGTCGAAAAACTAAGTATTTATGTGAAAGCATTGTAGGTGATAACAAGATTAGTTGCATTAGAAACAAGAATGTTACAGTTAGTAGGCTTAGGAAAAAAGTGGACACAATGTGTCGGGTGCTAAAAATAAATAGAAAATTGCATGTGTAGAATAAAAATAATACAAAGTTAGAGTAAAATAAAAGAAAATTTGTAATTTAATTTCCATATGAATTCGAAAGTAAGTTATGTAAATAACAGAATTAAAAATAGAATTAAAAATATTAGTATTTTGATTTATATAATAATTTATAAGTAAAATCTCGAAGTAAAATAAATTTAGAACAAGAAATAAAGAAAAATTAATAACTGAATTTTTGCATTTGGAGTGAAAATAATACAAATTTGGAGTGAAAATAAAAGAAAAATTGTAATTTAATTTTCATACGAAATCTTAAGTAAGATATGTAAATAAGAGAATTCCAAAAAAATTGAAATAAATTAGTAATTTGATCTACATAAGAATTTGTAAATTAAGTCCATAAAAATTAAAATTTAGAATTAGAAATAAATAAAAATTACTAATCGAATTTGTAGGTGATAGAAAGAATAACGAAATTAACATGTAAATCTTACAGTGTGGTGGCGACCATATGATGGTACGATTGTTACATGCTGTGTGTTAAGAGGGTTAACTATGCACTTATGTTAGGTACACCGTGGGTAACATTAAAGACTTGTTCGTGTTCTATGGGAGTGGTCTCGTACGCGACGAGCCGTGCGGGGCGAACTTGTCAAATTGTGACCGGACTATGATCCGGGCACCCAGTCTAAACTTCATGAGCCTGTCTGAGCTATGAAGGTGAGTTTATTCGGCGTTCGATCAGGACACCGCAAGGAAGAAGTTATGGATTGATGCAGTGTATGCCTCAGTGGTGGGTGCTGCAGGGGAGACCATGTGGCAACTTCTGAAGATGACCAGTGACGCTTCATGGGACAACTATATGGAGGTCGTGTGCAACCTTGCCGCTGCAATATATGCCAGGCCAATGGTGTAAGTTGACTTCGTGGAGAGGACAATCATCCGCTAGTGGTTCTGGTGTCGTTGGTGGAGATGAAGTGACTGGGTTGTTCTTCGGCACTCATGAAGACGCTGGTGCGGGAGAAGATGTTGGCATGGAAGTGGGTGATGGAGACCTTGGGAGGTGTGAGGAGAATTTTTAGGCGAATGAAGGTATGGAGAGGTGGTGGGCCACCCGTGTTGATTGTCATGAGTACCTTGCGGACCAGGTGGAAGAAGTGCACATCGAGGTGGATGTGGAAATAGCCAATTGTGGAGAGGACGAAGATTGTGAAACTACAATGAGAGGTGTGTTAGGTGGTGTTGTGACCATCGACGTTGCGTACGTGTCGTCTAGACTGGACGACATTGCAGTAGCATCCCTAGTTCTGCCACAAGCGAAGGAGGCAGAGTGGGGGTTCTACGAGGGCACTCTTATGTAAGGGCAGTGGTTCCCTAACAAGAGTGTTGCCCAGTAAGTTATTGCTACATACGCAGTCAACATTAGCCGAACGTATCGGGTGCACAGGTCCAACCTGGACACCTACATCATCAAGTGTGTCGACGGGTCCTGTCTTGGCAAGGTCCATGCATAGCGGTTCAGGGACGTTGCCATGAACTTCCGGATAATGGTGCTTAAGGATCACAGTTGCGAGCTTACGGCACCACTACACAGGCACCACAACATGATGTCGTCGTACGTTGCAGAGTTGATATGCCACCTCGTGGTGGTGATGTGTCTATTTCTTTGAAGCTTATGTTGGCAGATGTAGCGAATATGGTGGGGTTCGAAGTCAACTACAAGAAGGTCTTATGAGTGAAACAGAAGGTGCTAGAGCATATGACCTGGTCCCAAGAATGCTGCATCAAATTGCAAAATCAAACCCAAGCACATATATTAACTGGGAGGAGCGGGTCCATCTGACGCAGGGCCTGAATTGTTTTGTTCTTGACAGAGTGTTCTGGGCATTCCGTCAAGCGATAGAAGGGTTCATGCGGTGCTATCCAGTGCTAACGATAGACGGCACATTTCTATCTGGCAAGTACAAGGGTACGATCCTCACTGCAGTTGCATCTGACACAAATGACCAGTAACTCCCTGTGGCCATTGCAATTGTGGAGAATGAGAATACCGATAGCTGGCTGTGGTTCCTAGCTGATGTGAAGCAGGTCGTGGTGCAAAATCACCCAGATGTGTGTGTCATCTCGGACTGTAATGCAGGCTTGTTGTCCGTGTTGCGCACGATGCAGAATGGGACATAGCCCCCCTCCTAGTGGAATGATATGAGGAACCATTGGAGCATGAGGCATCTTACGACGAACTTCCACACAAGGTTCCGTAGCAAGTTCCTAATGAAGATGTTTAAGAAGCTTTGTATGCAGAACCAAAAGCCGAAGTTCGAGATCTTGTGGAGACAGCTCGATCAGGAGACTAGCAAGCATGTATGGCATCTTGACTAGGCTGAAGCTGGGGCCATGGAGGGAGGCTCCACAAGAGTTGGGGTGTTCACGCAATGGGTTTCAGTCGAACGCCCCTAACTTGGAGATGTGGTCTTTGCTAGACGACACCGGGGGAGAAGGTATGGAATCATGATGACTAACATGTCTGAAATGTACAACGGTGTCTTAAAGGGCATCAGATCCCTACCGATCACGACAGTTGTGGAGGAGAGTTGGAACGGTTCTGTCAGGTATTTTATCAATAGAGCCATGATGGCGGAGAAGTATCTGGATGAAGGCAAACATTTCTCTGAGGTAATGCAGGCGTACATGGACAATAAGATCGAGAAGGCTCATTCCTATATTGCTCATATCATGGATGGCATAAGGAAGAAATTCGAGATCCGCATCAGGCAGAAGTACATGATGGGTCACACTAGAGGGGATTGCAAACGGGTCTGTACAGTTGTTGAGAAAGCATCTTGCACTTGCAACAAGCCGTAGCTTCTACACAAGCCATGCTCCCATGTGTATGTGGCATGCACGGTATGGCACTAGGCGTCAACGCATTACATATAAAAGTACTACAACATGCAGCACTTGTATGAAACCTGGAGTACGGAGTTCCATTCATACAGGGTAGACATGTACTACCGAGACCTATGGCTTGGGCAGGTGAAGTGGGTGCCGAACGATGCACTGAAGCACGCTGACCCTGGAAGACGACATGGCCGTCGCATCCGCAATGACATGGATGACAGCCAGCGTGGGAATCAGGTTTGGCACTCGAAGTACAGACTATGCAAGATGATTGGGTACTCCTTCAGGCACTGCACAAAAAGGCTGATATCAAGCAATGCTCCGTAGCGGTCAGCACATAGTTTTGCTGTGCTGATTGTTGGTTCCATATTTTTGTGTGTTGTGATGCACTCCAGCCATATGTTATCAAGGTGCTTTCATTTTGTGAGGGGCTTAGTTGTGTACTTTTTCTTTATGTCGTGCACATTAGCTTGCAACCTTCGTACTCTGGTGAATTCATCGTAGGGTGATATTCATGTGTACTTTTTTTATGTATGGTGTCTTCTCGTTTGGTACATTTCATTGTCGTTACATTTGTTGTACATTCTGTTGTCATTCTGGACTAACTTGTTTTCCTTCATTGGTAGGAGATGGCATACGAGATGCTAGACCCCCGTTGGGATGAGCAGCACTGATGCCTGGCATGGTCGTCGGGTGTCGGCCCTCCGAGCTTGATCCTTAGGAGCCCCCGAGAGCACTGGCCTCTAGACCAGTGGTACATCCCACTACTGTGAGACACTGGACTGCTGCCCATTGCCCACATATTGGATCTACCGCATGCGTTGCAATTCGATGGGGCATTGCTGTCTGCACTCGATCTTGAAGACTGGAGACTCACACCTTCCACTTCCAATGGGGCAAGATAACAGTTACTCTTCAGGACATGTCCATCCTTACAGGTCTACCGCTGCGTAGTGTTGCAGTAGTGCCACCCCAAAGTGAGCAGACTGGAAGGTCCATCTGGGTCACTGGTTTGGTCACCCAATCCCGGGCAACATATTCGGTGTGCCACATTCGTGGCTACGACGCTACATGACTTGCCCCGTGGACGCGCCTTAGGAGGCAGTGCAGATGCACTTCATCACGTACATGCTGTTTTTGTTCAGGTGGGTCCTTTTTCGTATCACCACGGGAGACTCTGTTCACCCTAGCTACATACACCTTGTGGAGTCATTGGTGGATGCCTAGCTCGACGAGGTGCCGCAATACAGTTGGGGATTTGCAATCCTTAGCGCCACGTACCGAGGCATGTGTGATGCCTCCCAACGTACTACAGCCAGCAAGTTGGTCCTTGCGGTGTGCTACATTCTCCTTCAACTGTGGTCATGGGGGCACTTCTTGGTTGGCAGGCCGTATTTTGGCAGTGCGGTGCACCCTTTCGAGTTCAGTCTAGAGTTCTATGACCAGGGTGATGGCGACGACCCCGTTCATGGGCCCACAATGGCTATGTGTTGACATATGCTTAGCTACGTTGGGCCAAGGAGAGACTGAGGCATGTATACCCAGAGTTCCACAACCAGTTCGAGACTCTTCACGAAGATGAGATAGTCTGGTGGCCATGGACTCCACAGTTCATTGCAGTCATAGCCCCCTATGACTTGTCATCTCAGTGCAACCAAGACCACATGTACTAGTTGATGACATACCACCTGGTCTTCTCCCACTTCATCGAGTCGTACAACCCACAACGAGTCATACAGCAGTTTAGCCTGTACCAATAGGTGCCACCCTAACCAGGACGGCCTCTTGCAGTGAAGACCCATAAGTACGCCGTTGCATGGTAACTTTACTTAATGTATTACTATGTAATCTGACTGATTGTGTAATGTCTCAATAAACTTGTAGGAAACGAGGAGAGGGCAACGGAACTATGACTGGATGGGCACACAATAGTCATGGACGGACATGTGGCACGACTAAGGGAACACAGAGGTTGTGGATGAGCCACGGTCGTATGACTACAACACGTACACTATGTATCTTGCGTGGTATGTTCCACACAGCCACAGCAGGCTTACTGGGCCAGCGCCACAGTGTCCAGTAGAGGTCATGCACGACGCCGCTCTATAGGCAGGTCCAGACCATCATCAAGCGGCATGACACGACCAGGCGGTATGAGATTTCTCCGAGTTTACCCTATACGGTAGCACATTTTAACTCATTGTTTGTTTTGCTACAGTACGACCACCTGCATCGTATCCACGACGAGGGTGTTGAGGCTCTCCATCATGGAAGGGCGAACTCGATTGATCGCCTGCTTACTGCAATGCACACCATCTACGATGACATGAGGTCTATAATCAGGACCATCAGTTGTGATCGGCACAGAGATGACACCGTCATATGACGCGGTCACATAGGACAACATTAAGCACCACCCCCCTCAGCGTTGCAGTCAGCACCACACTCCACATGTCCATCGTAGTCCAGTAGTCGTCCCAGCTACAGTCGCTCGTCCTCTACATGCCTCGGCTCGGCAGTACGGCAATTTCCAACTGTTTGGTCATGCACTCGATTGCAACTTATCTCTCACTATCGCTTTTCCTTGCAGGACTTGCAACAAGATAGCAGCTTGCTACAGCCATCGTCGTCATAGAGGGTGACGCAAGACCGGACGTCCTCGCCGAGCCGACAGGGGCTGTCACCTGACAGCGGCCCTGACTCGCCCCAGCGATTGGATGATGCACTGCCCACATTAGCGCATGGCGTTCAGACTGGTCTGCATGAGTGGCATGCGTGGTTTGGCCAGATGTACGTAGGATACACCGTGCAGGAGTACATGCATGATTTGCCTACATGATCATCATTCGCACAGCCGCATACAGTGGTACGCTGTAACGTAGCACACATAACAAGTGTGTACGCTTCAACGTACAAACGCATCATAAAAAAATGCAGGTTGGCACAGAGCAATTCGAACACGAAGGCCAGGATCCGTCGTCTGCACTACGGACTCCCCAGGTACATGCCTTACAACAGTACTATGTATTACAAACATCGCAACATATGGCCTAACCTAGCTGTACCATCTGAGTAGAATGTAGACACCTCCTCAACCGAATGGCTGACCTCCATTTTTGGCCATCCGTCACAACTCTCCATAGAGTTCTCTGCAGCACCGCCTTAGACGCAGGCCTAACAGTACAACCTTCGAGACACACCACATTCCCCTCATAGGTTCACCTTCTTCGACGATCACATACGCCGTCAGAGGAAGCGGCGGCCAAATGCACAATGAGTTCACGTATTCCGACTTTCGTACCATCGCGTTGTTATCTACACTCCTTTGTATGATGTATGTATGTATGTGTAATGCATATTCACGCCACCTTGTGCAAATAATAATCTTCTCATTGGAATGTTCTTCCGAAATTCTCTTACCAATAAAAATGGCATCATTCAAATACAATGAGTACGTACGCATGTGGGCACTGTAGGTAACAACTTGTATTACACACACACACAGATATATATATATATATATATATATATATATATATATATATATATATATATATATATATATATATATATATATATATATATATATATATATAAAATACAAAGTACCGCAGGTACCAATGCGAATGGAAACATCACTTCGAGCACTACACCTTCACGATAACAATAAACACAAGAAAGAAAATAGCGCATAACATCAAATTAATCTTCCACTCCAGTCTATCGAAACAATGCTGCATCTCCACGGGGTCACTACCCCCATGACAACTCTCTCATGTGGAACAATGTTGGGCATAGTACCCATTTCATCCTCCCACACCTAGAATCCGCAACCACCTAGGACTTCCTGCAATTCGATGAGAAAAAAATTTTATAACATACCTTAATAATTTGAACCAACCCAAAACAAGTTGACTCACTGAGTGAAAGGGGCACTTGTAGTAGTGCCACCCAGGATTCGCGGCCGTCTGTGAGGTCTTACGTCTCATGAGCGCTGAGTTGACTCATATCAACGTCCGGTGGAGTGAGCACCAAAGCAAGGTATAAAGATTGGGAACAAATAATTCACGAGGTGAAGGAGAACAATGCAGGAGAGTAGGTGAGGAATGGCTCCCTCTTATAGCCTTAGTGCGAGGGAAAATTGTATTTTTTCCATTCATAATGGAAGGCAGGTAATGATCACTACGAATGACTGTACATAGTTGAAGTTCGTGGTAGCCTTACACACTGACAACACCAAATGAGACAGAGTTAAGCATTGGCAACAACAAATAAGATATGCATTGTACATACATAAATCATACAAAGTACTACAGGTAAAAGCAAATGAAAACAATACTCCCAACACTACACCTTGAACACAACAACGAACACAAGAAAGAAAATAGCACACAACATTAAGTTAATCATTCTCTCCAGTCTATCAGAACGATGCATGCCTACTAGTAGAAGGTGCCTCACACTACCCACATGGAGTGTTCCGGAAGGGGGCGCCTTGGACGTGGCTGGCTGTCGTTGTAGTAGCACACAAATATGCAGCTAGGGTTCACGCAGCAGCATGTGGGATCATACAAACTTCCTATGTTGACGACCTCCTCGTTGCTCCTCATGAACTGCAACTGTTGCGGATGTCATTGTTCTCCTCATTGAGAGTGTTGATTCACGCCTCCAACTCTAAGATTCGCTCCCACAATGTATTCACGTATCTCACAATATAGCGTTCATATGGAGGATCGATCCAGCGGACAAAATCGTATTTCGCCATCTGCTGGAAAGGACAGTTAACATGGAGGCTCTATTAGTAGTAAGGAAAAATATACTATTAGCAATTTGTGCCTTGGAGTGTGGGCATCGAAAGAAACGTCGCCTGTTATCGGAATGGCCTTCCACGACCTACACGATTGCGTCCTCCTTGTGTCTGCATTTTGGCCATACTGGTTGACCATGCCTGTTTGGCATCAAGAGGTAGTTAGGACCGATGTCCTCCCTCCTTTTCACAGGAAGGTTTTCCTTTGGTGACCCTGCTCCAACTGGGCCCTTGGCATCCGCCATGGTATGTTATTGTATGACGGAGAAGGTAGTTCTTCGTACGGTTCACAGGGTTGAGTGTTCCTACTTTCATGGGTGGGTCATGTATTTTATAGCAAATAAGACAGCTTTGAGCAGTAACCAGACCAGACGGGGTAGCTTTACACAGTGATAACAATAAGAATAGGGTGCAACTTTGCACAGTGAGAAGACAAGATGCGGTAGCTTTGCGCAATGATAAGACCAAAGAGGCAGCTTTGCACAGTGACAAGTCCAGACGGGGGCATCTTTGCGCAGTGACAAGACCAAAGGGGCAGCTTTACGCAGTGACAAGACCAGACGGGGCAGCTTTGCGCAGCAATAAAACCAAAGGGGCAGCTTTACGTAGTGACAAGACTAGATGGGAGTAGCTTTACGCAGTGAGAAGACCAGACATGTGTAATGAAAACACTCTCCTCATCATGTACGTTTCAGAAAGACAAGATGCGGCAGCTTTGCGCAGTCACAAGACCATAGGGGCAGCTTTGCATAGTGACAAGTCCAGATAGGGTACCTTTGCATAGTGACAAGACCAAAGAGGCAGCTTTACATAGTGACAAGACTAGATGGGGGCAGCTTTACGTAGCAACAAGACCAAAGAGGCAGCTTTACACAGTAACAAGACCAGACGGGGGTACCTTTGCACAGTGAGAAGACCAGATGGGGGCACCTTGCGCAATGAAAGCACTCTGGCTCACCAGGTACTTTTCAGAAATACAAGATGCAGCAGCTTTGTGCAGTGACAAGTCTAACGGGGGCAACTTTGCACGGTGACAAAACCAAAGGGGCAGCTTTACGCAATGACAAGACCAAACAGGGGCATCTTTGTGCAGCGACAAGACCAAAGGGTCAGCTTTATGTAGTGACAAGACCAAACGGGGGTAGCTTTGTGCAGTGAGAAGACGTGTGCAATGAAAACACTCTGCCTCGCTAGGTACTTTTCAAAAAGACAACGCAACGCTTTACCCCGCAGGCTACTCACATGAAATAAATCACATCATGCTAACCCTTTGGTTTATAAAATGAGGTGGAATAGATCTAGAAGAGAATACTACACAACCCAACACTACACCAGAGCTTCCTTCACCATGTCAGGATGGACAAGAGGCAGAAGAACCAATGGGACAAGATGATGCAGCAATGAGAGGAGACCCATGACCAGCAAGGTTTACTGTGGCCTACGATGAACAAGCAAGGGCTACTGCGGCCCGAATCGAACAAGCGGAGCATGCCAGGAGGTCACACCCCCTAATGACTCCCCCTGTAGGAGCATGTCCATCTTGAATGTTCCAACCAAACGTTTACCACAACACCCGTTCAAGGGGGAGACGCCACCCCTCTGTTGGTGCAGAGATCCATGCAAATTCTTCAAGTCTAAGAAGCTGCTCAGCCTAGGCTTGCGTTACTAGGGTTGTGTGAACTATTCCTGTGACTATCCTGACCATCGTCTGGACACAATCAGCTATCGGCAGCTGGTAAAGACCACTTACAGTGTGTTCCCTACTATTTCTCATTTAAAGTATGCAATAACAACGTCTCCCATCTACCCGTAGTCCCTGGAACTGCTATGTGGCTACCATAAGTGAATCGACCTAGAGATCCACGCACATGACTAGTGACCCTCGACTATGAGGAGTGGAATGTCAAAAGGGTGTACGAGATCTGGGAGGAGGAGCACCGCCATTTCCTTTTTGCTCATCTCGAGGTGCACACGAGGGAGTGCGAGGCTCGTGACAGGAAGCACGAGAAAAAGGAAATGGCGGCCAAGGCCAAAAAGGCATTCGAGGATTTCAATGCCGAGCTCGCAAAAAAGGGAAAATGGCCCTGGTCCATGTAGTAGGTCAGGCCATTCCACACTAGTCCCCTGAATATTGAATTTATTTCCACACCAAGAAGGCGCATATGTATTGTAGGAGTACGTCGATTTTTTGCATCGTGCATGATGTTGTTTCTTATGCACGTAATCAAATCCTGTGCGCCGTGTTATTCCCATGTTTATTATAAAGTCTATTTTAATTCACAATATCAAATTTTGTCGTCTTTTCGCATTCAATTCTTCATGTGCTCAATATCACTTACCTTAGTACTTAGCAATCATTCCATCCCAGTTGTCCTCACAAAAATTTTCATGAAATTCCTTGCACTAAAACAACATACGACGATCGCAACTTGCTATTGTGAATCTAACATATTTTTTTACCATTCACAGTGTAACAAAATCACAAATGGATTAATTGTTACATCACACTTTTTACTTACCTTCGTACTTACGAGTCGTTAATGCCTCAATCGTCCAAAGAAAATTCTTCCAAAAATTTCTCGCACTATAACAACATACGTCGATCGTAATATGTTATTACCAGTCTAACAGATTTCATATCGTTGATAATCTACGAAAATCACAAAGAGACCAGCCTACCTACATTGTCCACCCTTTTATTTCGACGAAATAACAATGTAAGAAAAGATTTCCTATATGTATTATCTACACTGCGTATGGAGTTTTTAAAATATATTTTAAAATATTTTGCACCTCATTTTTTATATTACAAAATTCGTGCCGACTCTACACATAAATAAATTACGAATGACAATTCTTAAAGTTTACAATTACAAAACAAGTTACACAAGAAAGTAAACAAGACTCCACATAAAATCATAATTTTTAAACCTAATTTCCTGTATCTAAAAATTATTACAAAAACGTTTTCAATATGTTTCTTCCATGAATAAATATAAAATTTGCATTTATCACGGGAGATCATTGCACCAAGAAACGCAGAACACAGACCATGTCGGGAAGCAGGAAATTTTCCTGACTATAGCATCATGTGTTCCCCAACCACACGATGCACTGTAGCATCGTGCGCTCTTCGACCACACGATCATGGTATAGTTCAAATTGTGCACTCCCCGACCGCATGATTATGCTACAGTGCAAATCGTGTGCTCCCTCAACTTACGACATGGAGTGGTACAGTCCCAGACCGCACGATTGTAGTGGTGCGCTCCCGGACTGCACCACTAGACATGCGTCACACTCGCGGAATCCCGCGCTCGGGGAGGGGCTAGAAATGGAATTACGGTGATCGGGGGCTAAATTTGGTATTTGCTTGACAAACAATGCCAAAATTGACCAAAATTCGAAGATGTCTACTTCTTCTAAGCGTGCGGTGTTTACGTATTAGTCATCATTCATTCTGGTTTATAGGATTTTTGGCACATATGGTACTGTTTGAACCCATTTTTATAAAAATAGCAGTATACACGAGATATTAGCAAAAATAATAGACCACCCGATCAACAAGTGGCGACGACGTGCAACTGACATGTCTCACCTGCCACCCAACCACCGTGTGGCAGGCAACCTGGTGCCCAGTGGTCGGGCTCCAGGTGATTAGCACCGCAATTAATTATTTTAATTGCATGATTAGAAAATTTAACATGCACTGCTCGTAGAATTTTGTAGATATAGCAAATGAGCACAAAAAATTAAGAAATTTTTCGTGGAGCTTCCTGAGGCTGCATAGATCGTTGTATAATTTGCTCATAATTTTTTTCGTTATGAATTTTACTCAAAACTTCATTTACATAAACTATTTGAAGGAATTTCTAAATATAGGAAATGAGATCGAAAATTATAGCAATGGACTTAATTGTGGAATCTTTTATTTAATTACTCAAGTAGTATATATAATAGTACAAAAAAGTATCACACGGGATGAGATATGGTTTACTCATCTGAGTCACTGCTATCTCCTCACCACGTCTGCCTCCGCGTATGTGGCCTTGTTTTTCATTGTTGAGCATGTCTCATGGGGTACGTGAGCTGGTCTAGAGCTTGCGTGTTGGTTCGGAGAAGGTATAGAGACCGTTCCATTTGTTGAGTGGCCGGTGGTGGTGCAGTAGGCTGAGGTACACCAGATAGTGTATGGTGGTAAGCGTTGATGTGCACCTGCTGAGATATGCTGAATCGGGGGACCGCCAGAGATGAAGTAGTGAACAAAGGACTCTAGGAGTGCCCCCCGATGTGCAGAGGCGTCGTGGCCTTCACCGTACGGTGTGGTAGCAATGCTGGAGGAGCTCTACCCACCGAAGTCTCCAAACACTGCGTATGGTGTGAACGATGAGCTCTGCCCTGCATACGTTGCAAACCCCGGCACTGTGTACCCCTCCCTGGAAGTAGCTGGGAGTCCCGTGTCATCATCGGTGGATTGACCGTCACCCCACATTGAATTGAAGGTTGCAAGATAGAACGATGTTAATCACAACAAATATTCCATATGTAGAATACGAATGTCGTACCTCCCGGATGTGTAGTGAAGATGACCAACAGGGAGCTGTAGTCTGTGTAGGGTGTACAGAGGGTAGAAGTGATGCATCTCAATGATGGACGTGTGGCGGAAGAATGCCACGATGTTAGCGAATGATTGACGACCAGTACAATGATGCCAACCAGACTCAGTAGGTCATGATGGCTAGTCGGACTCGCTAGATCGCGATGACCTGGTGGGTGAGTAAGGTGCCCCCACTGGCTGGTTGATGCACGTGGTGTGGTCCGTCGATCGGCTGCAGGTCAGGTTGTCTATTATTTTTTGGCCCACGATAGGATGTACTTGAAAATTTTGTGCAAAGCCGATGGTGTGTCTAGGCTGCTCATGGCAATTTCAGACACGCTTGCGATGTGCTGCACCCACTCCAACTGAAGTGACATATGAAACAAGTTTAATAATGATTAGAATGAATTTCACAAATGAAACAATCAGAATTTGCAACTGTATTACGGTGTCATGGTGCCGCGAAGTGCTATTGCGATCGATCGAACATAGCAGACTGTCTTCATGCATGACCTGCTCTGGGTGATCTAGTGGAGGAACGGTGAGTCTGCTACACGACCGGGGTACATACCATTATAGGTACTCATCGTAAGTCCGAATGTTGCATGGACACTATAGGTACGTCATTATGACATCTAGCTGCGCCCTGTCCATCCATGCTGTCGTCCACTCCTGCTGCAGTGGCTGCTAGTTCGTACCATGCCAACCTGCCACGATTGCCTGCATTTCCGGAATCATCGATGTTATAAAGGAAGACATATAAAATGCAAATACTATTCGGATGGAGTTTGACTCATTGGTGTAGGGCTCGCGGTAGGAATGTGCCATCCGAAGGGGACAACCTGGTACAAACCAAACTATCAAATTACACGTTGCGGTGCATAAGCCTCCATCATGTACTAGAACACCAGATGGCAGGTTGTCACCCATAGCTCCGGGTCCTGCAGGTAGGGGTGCAAATGGAGCGGATATTTCCCGACCGTTTGTCCATCCAGTTTAATTCGAATACAATTCGGAGCAATTTTTTGGATATCTGAAGGTTTTGTCAGATACGGAAATGGAGTCAGATATTTTTTTGTCGGATACGAAAACGAATTAGGAAAAAGCATTATCCGACGGATACGGAACTATCCGGGTATTTTTCCGGATAGTTACCGGATAGTTTCTCGTTTACACTCTACGCTTGTTAGTAAGAAATAGAATGCTTTCTGATTAAAAATCTATGTTAAGCAATAAGCATACAGTTATTACTGGGATTGTGACTTGCATCGGAGAAGTTGAGCCCGCTGAGAAGAAGCAGAAGAAGTGTACCTCGAAGGTTTGGGACCACTATATCAAATACACAGTGACTGTTGACACAAAAAATGGTGGAAAGAGAAACAACTTTGGGTGCAATACAATAAATATCCTCACAAAGCTCGATGTGATACCTTAAGGGGCACGAAGGCCTTATAGAATCATTTACTAAATAAAACGAAGTTAAATGAACTAGTGATGTACTTGACTACTTGGTTATGGGCAATTCGTACTTTTGAACCATGTGACATGTAGCTAGTTAACTACTACTTGTTTAACTAGTCTCTATCATTTACTTGCTATTTTGCTAGCTAGAATTTACTAGTTACTTAACTTGTCCCTGTCACCATATGAAATTTGTTTTCGCGTATTATCCGATCAAATATTCGTGATCGAAACTAACCGTATTCGGAGCGGCATGTATTCGCTCCGTATTCGTGACCAAGAATATCCGCATTTGTATTAGTATCCGGCACTATCCGTATCCGACTCCGACAAAAAATATGGAAAAGGATACGGGATGAGCAGTATCTGTCCGTATCCGCTTCGTTTGCACCCCTACCTGCAGGCATTGTGCGGACAGCCCGTGCGGCACTACACTCATCATGAACTCTAGAGTCCGTGAATTCCAGATGATGTCACTGTCGTGCAATGACTCAAACTCATTGTGCCACAACAAGTAACACCTCGACAATCTATCCTTGGCCTAGCGTAGACGGGCACCAATCTACAAGAAGCCCATAGTGGGCCTATCTATCTGCTTAGTGAACTCACCGAACGGGTGCACTGGCCTCAAGATGGCTAGATGCCTGACAAGTAAGTGTTCCCAACTCCATAGCTATAGGAGCACGTAGCAGACGGCCAGGTTGGGGGAATCACTAGTGCCACGCTAGCAAGCATCACACAACCCCCAATATGTGGTGCATAGGATGGTTGATCCCCAACTGTACCGAGGCATCGCCCCAACCTTCTCATTAACCAAAGACTCGACGAGGCAAATGAACACAGGGTTGTAAATATCGTCGTGTGTGGCTGGAAACATACTCCAAACAAAGAGCTGATAAAGTACGCGACGAAGCATGACCGGTGTATACTACGGGCACTTACTGAAATGCTTTAGCCAAGTGCGGGAGACCACGAGATCCCTCTGGGACAGCCAGGCTGAACCGATACGCCATCCTATCCTGCCGTCCACCGGTGCAAGGCTGGAACAAGTACGTCACCCCAGAGAGGAAGACCAGTCAAGAATGAGATGTCGTAAAGAGTGACCATCATCTCACCCTCATCGAAAGTGGAATGTGTGCGTCTCGGGCCTCCACCTGTCCACTAGTGCGACGAACAGGCAGCCGTCGAGGGTGAGCTGGCGTCCAATGGATATCAGTCTCGCAGAGGGCAACAAGCCCATGGCCTACAAGATTGGAACATAGCGATCGTCCAGCTCCCAATGATCCCTTCCTCCCCTCAGCTTAAAGGGCAGAGGGTTGTCCGCGTCACCCATCATCCATGAGTGGCACCAGTGGTTCTCATCATAGAACTGTTTGAGAAGCTCCAGTAAAGACATATCTTTTAACAAATGGGATAGATAAAATATTAGTGTGAAGATTGATAATAACAATAAAATACTACTAATTAAAATTTCTGATGAAATAAATAATACATACATATATGCATACAAACATACATGCATACGTATACATATATATACATGTATATACATAAATATTTACAAGTATATATACATATATGTACATAAATATATATATAATGGTAGTATAATACTACAGATTAAAAATTATGATGAAATAAATAATTACATAAATATTTATTTCATGGTAGTACATTACTACAAATAAATAAATATTTATTTCATGGTATTACAATACTACATAAAAATTATGATGAAATAAATATATATAATGGCAGTACAATACAACAAATTAAACATTACGATGAAAAAAATTTACATAAATACACACAGATACATATGTATGTATGTATGTATGTATGTATGTATGTATGTATGTATGTATGTATGTATGTATGTATGTATGTATGTATGTATGTATGTATGTATGTATGTATGTATGTATGTATGTATGTATGTATGTATGTATGTATTACACAGGAAGTACCTGCTGATACGACTGCTAACCGACTGCGAAGAATTGTGATACTCCAAGAGTGACTACGAGGGAGATTGTGAAAGAGAGACTGCGAGAGCGATTGCAAGAGAGCTCACAATTTATAGCGCAAGCAGGAGTGCAGTGAAGCACCGATAATGGCAGAAGTGAGCTGCGTGTAGGGAGACGGACATGGCACAAACCTCCCTTTCAGTGGTTTGTTCCCTTGTCGCGTTTGCACGAACACTTAATTTCTATGTGAGCCAAATGCCCTATGGCTCACTCCATTCATTTGCATTCATATTAAACAAAGCAAAGGAAAGGCTCGGCCGCACGGTGCGAAGGCCTATCGCCTGGTGGCTGGGCCACAGGCCGTTAGAGCATGCCTAACCAGGTAATTAGGGAGTGCTAATGGAGGGCTAATCACCTGGAGACCGGTGGCCAGGTGGTAGGTTGCCTGCTGTACAGTGGTTTGGCTCTAGGTGGTACATGTCAGCTCTACGATGTCACTGCCTAGAGGCTGGGCAGTAAAACTGATATTTTTGCTATTGTCATGAGCATACTGACATTTTTGTAAATACGGGATCAAATAGTACCGTATGTGCCAAAAATTCTGGTTTATGCACCAAGCATTATACATAGTGTACATGAGTATTTTAACATAAACCGAAGGTCTAAGTATGAGGGTTATAAGTTTTTCATACGTACCTCCAGTATGTGAACTAGTTCCAGAACTACGAACAAATGCACATGCATGGCACCCAAGAGAAACCAGCTCCCTGTGAGCCACTAACAATGATACAAAACTCTCTGGGCCATTGTGTAGCCCAGCAAACCACCTCCTAGGCCATGGTGGGCAGCTGCCTTGGCAAGCCGACCGGCCTCCATGGAACATGCGATGCCCCATGTCATTATCCTGAGGATAATCACATGTAAGTAATGGATTATTAGTCATTTGATCAGTAGAACACTGCTCCAATGAATAATAAGTCTTTACTAGAGTCACGTTGCAGAAAAATAATGTAGATACTGCATCTTTATTACAACAACTGCCATGTATAGCTATGGTCTTTAATACAATTATTTGAGTAGAGAAGGTGTGGGACATATACCCCCTCGCTCGCCTGCTCTGCTCAGCGTGACGCCTACTCATCGCAACCACCATATAGGGTGTCCACCTCACTCTGGTTCTCATAACAATTGCCCTCGTTCCTTGCGGCCTCGTCGGTGCCTGCGAGCCCTTTATCCCACTTAGGGTAATCCCCGGTCAGACTAGGCTCTAACAAAGGAAGATAATAGTAAGGGTGAGTACTAGTGTACTCAGCAAGCATTAATAGCAAGATACACTGTATGACTCATCTCTGTTCATCATCACATTTTCTAACTCATATTTGATTTTAGAAACAACTTTATCAAATTAAGTGGCAAGTTTTACTTTATGAAAGCACTACTTTTCATTCGGTAAGAAGAAAGATCCCTAGTGACCTTCGTAGCCTCCAATCCAGGAGATAGGCATGAATTCATAATTTTATTGTGCACCGTGCAAGCTTGTGCCACTTTACCCATAGCTACTCTGAGCCCTCATGAAACTAGGTATCCCGCATTTCCTTGGGTGTGGTGTCAAGTTCAGAGTACAAAACAATTTTCAAGTTACGTTATTTAAATCTCCACTCATATATTTTCCAACGGTGTCTCGAGATGCTCACGTGGCATCCACTGACTTCAAATAGCGTTGGTTGGGCCAGCTATCCTTCACCCAACACTCCACCTATTCTAATATATGCGCCTGGGAACCACTCACATCCGGATTTGCGCTACCGGTCCAGAGCTCCTCCATCACCACTCACACTTATAATACTTACTCATTGTGGAGAGGATAATAATGTAATAGGGTAGCATTTTCTGCCCATTGAAAATGGAAAATTGACTAGCACTTAAATACAACCCCCTTTTTAAGTGAGAGTTTTGTTGGTCCTTATGTTTTATCCATATATAAAGGGTCCCGCTAGCCCTCTTTTTCTTGTCCAGGGTGCCCTTTACCATCCTATTAAATCCTCTTGCAGCCCAGCTGCTCCTCTCAACTGAACTGCTCTCTTTTCTCATGTCTCATCTCTTTTAACCGATTTGGCTTTGAAATAAAGTTTAATGCATGTATGTGGTAAATGATACAGAATGTAGTTTGTACATTTAATATAACTAGATTTGTGATCAAAGGACAAGCCTGCCTACGTAGTAGTAGTAAGTGTTGATGTCAACTGTGACTAGGGTTGCTATCTCATCCTGAGCTGATTCGCCTTCTGCATTTAACAGGTAGATGTGCGACTTGAGAAAATATTTTAATTAGGACCTTTATAGATTTTAGGAGGTCATTTCCCCCATTTTGGTGGATTACTAGCTGATTCTACCACAAATTTTTTGGGTCTATTTGGAAAATCAACATTTCTATGGGGCTTTTCCTTTCTCTTCCTCTTTGGTTTACTATTCATGTGACCTATTCGGCCCACTCGCTCTACACCCTCACCATGCACTGCCCATGCACTCATGGCCCACTAACGCATGCACAGCCTAGCCACACCACAGCTCAGCCCACGCATGCACACCACTCACGCATGGCCCACTCTACACACAGCTTAATATTACACGCACTCAGCACTCACACACGCACTCGGCTTCACACCGATGCCTTTCCCTCTCCCTCTTTCTTTCTCCCTAGCTCCTCACTCACCTCTCCAATCTAACCACCACTGCTTGCTCCCGACTCTTCTTCCATGGTCCAGCGCCTTCTCTGGGCTTGGGTTCGGCTGACCTACCTTCTCTTGGCCCAGATTTGGTTGATGCATGGCCCCTCGGGTCTCCTCTCACCCCATCTATGACTACCTTAGCCCCTCCTCACTGGATCTATGCTATCTCAGCCTCTCCTTATCAGATCTATGGCTACCTCAGCCTCTCCTCGCAAGATCTATGGCAACCTCAATCTCTCCTCATTGCATCTATGGCTATCTCGGCCTCTCCTTATTAGATCTATGGCTACCTCAGCACCTTTGGCTTCCTCGGCTCCTCTGACCTCCTCGGCTGGCACTTCCAGCCCCATAGAGGCCACCACCGATTTTTGGGGTGGCTATAGAGTGGGCTTAGCTAAGGCCTTGGTGGTGCTAGCTATAGTTCAACGGCTCACCTCTACGCGGCTTCCTCCCTAGGACTGTTCAACCCCTTTTCCCCCTTGTTATTTTTATGCATTTTGCTTTAGTTATTATTTTTGATATGCTTCTATCTTTCTTATTGCACCCAGTTTTGGGAGAACCTATGGATGCTATGGTGACAGGACTCGGTAAAGGGAGTTTTGCGCTAGGGAGCATGCTCTCCTTATTTGAGGGCATACGTGGCTCTACGGTTTGTCACCAGTAGTGTGGTAGCCACCGGTTTGGTAAGGTGGTCTCCTTCCTTTCTCGACTACCTTGCCTGACCAATCGTGTTGAGGTGTGGTGTGTGTCATGTGTTGTGCTTTGCTTGGGACCAAAAGGGGATGATAGAGAATGTGGGCCACTTGTGTCGAGCTTGGAATGCAAGGATGCTAGAGACGGTCATGGTGCAGTCCTCACATGGGTGAAGACATGGACGGTGTTCCCCTTGTCGTTGCCAAAGTCATCGCCTTGCAGTCACGGTTGGTCCACTGAGTCCCTTGTGGTCTACACTCTCCTACAGCTTCCTCTACTCCCTTGCCTCCTGTCTTTTGGCTCTCCTATCCTTGCCTCTCTCTCTCTCTCTATGTGGCCTGCTTGGTTTGGGAATGGCTCTCTGGCCTTAGAAGCAATGGCCGGGGTTCCTTGGCCTTGATTGCTGGTGGTGTGCTGGTGGCTTCTTGCGGCTGTGAGGAGAATGAAGTGGGCAATGGTGAGGGAAAAGAACTGGGGCTTAAGAAGGAGAGGCATTTGGTTGCTTTCCTCTCTCTTGTACTATTCATGACCAAAATGCCCTCACCTTATCTCCATTTGTGTCTTGGGTCTTATGCACGATTGGTCTAAAATGTGGGTTGTACATTGTGCTAAATTTTCTGTGGCTAAGGTAAGTCTATAAAAATATGGGTGTTAGATTTTCTGGGTATCAAATGATGAAGCCTACTTAGAGTGAGAGGCGCTGACTGGCCCAAGATGGTCTGGGAATCTCGATGAACGCCACTCTAGTTGACTTTCTATAGTCAGAGGGTTCTGATGGTGGATTTTCTTTACTCCCTTTTTGTTCTCCCTTTGATTATTCTTTTTACCCACTCTCCGATTGCAAAAGAAAAATCATGGGCTAGGGATTGTGGCTGGTTTTGGAGGTTCTATTTGTCAAACAGTACACGGGAAAAACAAGGCAAGGCAAGGATGCAACGCAATTTATTTAATTTTGTTTTAATGAAATTTTCGGCCACGCACTAATTTAAGTTTTCATATTTTCCTAGGATTCTTGCAATTTATCAAGCATTATGATAATGTTTTTATTTTATTTAGGAGGGCCCAAAGACAATTCTTGTAATTAATTATTGTAATTCACTTGGGTTGTAAATGTATGCATAATTATGGAATGATGTTAATTGCACTGTTTAGAGTTAATTAAGCTTTACGGTTTTTCAGCCTCCCCCTTAGGAAGATTTCGTCCCTGAAATCAGTTTCTCACTTGAATAGGTTAGGGTAAGCTTCGCGTAGCTCCTCGTTCTCCCATGTGGCTTCACGGATGGAGCGGTTCTTCCATAGTACCTTGCAGAAATGTATTGTGCGGATCTGTAGCTATCGATCTTCTATTTCTAAGATCTTTACTGGATGCTCTTCGTAGGTGAGATTGTCTTGTAGTGGTATATGAAGGCTGGTCAATTGTTGTGAGGGCTCCCGCAGACATTTTCTAAGTTGGGAAATATGAAATACATTGTATATTCTGGACAGCTGACTTAGTAATTCCAGTTGATACACTAAGGCACCTTTCTGCTCTAAAATCTGAAATGGTCCCACATATCGTGGACTCAATTTCCCTTCTAATCTGAATTGGTGAACCCTGCACATTGGTGATACCTTCAAGTATACGTAATCCCCATCTTTGAATTTTAGGCCTCACCTACGCTGGTTTGTGTAGCTCTTTTGCCTACTTTGGGAATCCTTAAGACTTCCTCGAAATATTTGTATCTTCTTGTTGTTCACCTGTATGAGTTCAGGTCCCAATACTGGTCTTTCCCCAACTTCATACCAATAGATGGGTGATCTGCACTTTCTACCATAGAGGGCTTCGTACGGGGCCATTTGGATACTGGATTGGTAGCTATTGTTGTATGCGAACTCTCCCAAGGCCGGATATTTATCCCATGTGTCTCCAAAATTTGATACGTAGGCTCTCAACATATCCTCTAGGATTTGGTTTACTCGCCAAGTCTGTCCATCTGTTTGTGGGTGATAGGTTATGCTAAAGTTGAGTTTAGTGCCTAAGGTAGTGCATAAGCTTTTTCAGAAACCAGAGGTGAACACGGATCCCCTATCTGATGTGATGGTTTTGGCACTCCGTGCAAAGAGACTATCCTTTCCAGATACAGTTAAGCTAATTTGTCAAATAAATATATTTTTTGTTGGGGTGATGAAGTGGGTTGATTTGGTAAGGCGGTCTAATATGATCCAGATTGCATCTTTCATTTTGAGTGTTAGGGGCAGGCCAGTTATAAAGTCCACACAAATGTCCTCCCACTTTCAATCAGGAATTTCTAGTGGTCCTAGCAGTAAGACTGGGTATTAATGCTCAGCCTTGACCTTTTGACATGTATCACACTGACCTACGTACTCAGCAATCTCCCTTTTCATATTTGCCCACCAGAAGTTTTCTCTTAAATTCCTATACATCTTTGTGCCACCTGGATGAATGGTGTATGGGGGTTTCATGGGCTTCACGTAGGATGGTTTCTCTAATCTAGAGGTCGTTCAGCACACAAATTCAATTTTGCCACCACAATATTCCCTTGTTGTCCACATTAAACTCTGATGGCCGACCTGAATTAATCCTTCGAACTTGTTCTTTAGTGAACGGGTCGGAGAGCTATCCTCTTGTGTTTGATCTAGTAGAGTAGGGTGGAATGCCATCTAGCGGACACACCAGTGGGTCAATGGGGGCTAGCGCCCACCCTACCTCCCGCTAGAGAGTAGGTACCCCCTAGCCCCTAGCTCCGGTGGGGGCGCCATGGTGATACCTGAGGTCGGCGGCGGCAAAGAAGAAGAAGCAAAGAACTGAAGATAGGAAGCGAGTTGGGCTTGCACCTAGGCTTTGGTTGCTTGGAGCCTTCAGTTCACGGCTTCATGCCCTGAATGGCTGAATCAATCCTAGGCCAAGTGGCCAATCAAACAACACAATACACAAACATCACAAGCAAACTGGGAAAGCCCACCATATTTTACGCAAGCCCACGTGTGACATGGCAATTCAATTAAGCAAAATACCAAATGAACCAGAATGTTCTACCAATTCGGCACTTCGACCACAACTGACTAGCATTGTAGGTTGTACCAACAAAATTGAAGTTTCTTGCTGGGCGACGGTGGACAGCTGAGTTTGAGGCAGGCGGTCGGTGGAGTGCTGAGGCCGACCAGCCACTAGGTGCCTAGGCGACGTAGATTTGGGGAGGGAGGAGAGCTCAGCCACGCTAGGGAGGTTCGGAGGGAGCCAGGGTGGGTTGGACGTCATCACGCTGCCAAGCAGGAGCAAGCGAGCAGCCAACCAGCAGACCAAGCAGTCGACACCTGGTAGTGACCGCCTAGCACCAAATCTAGAGGCAGGAGGCGTGGGGGTGCCGTCACCGTCACGATGAGCCACCGAGCCGCTGACCGGCTGACCTCCTAGCACCAGATCTGGAGAGGTGCAAGTAGGAGAGGGAGTAGACTCTGAGGTTGGGAGGGGAGGGCTAGTCAGCCAGAGGGACCTGCAGCCGACTATGGTGCCTCGCCGTCCACTATGAGCTAGCCGAAGAGGCGTCAAGTGATGACTTCGAAGAGTGACCAAGAAGGAGGGGCCGAGTGGCTTCGATTTGAGGCGAAGAGAGCCAATCGATTTGGAACTTATCTCATGACTATGCGGTGGTGCCTGGTGGAGTGGTGGTGTTGAGGGCTTGACTAGTTGACTGGTAAGGCAACGAGTGGTTTGGTATTTTTAATTTGTGCAATTGTGATTAATTTGGTATTTTAATTTCATCTATTGTTATTTATTGATTCATAGAGTTGCAAGAAATGGAGAAATTAACATTGTATAAATATTTTTCATGCAATACAAGTAGTACTCCTCATACTAATGAGAGTCAAGTAAAGAAGGCTCGGGTGATTTTAGTCCTGATGAAATCATCACTAATCCAGTTAATCGTATACCTATTAATGAGTATGACAATGAAACTAGAAATCAAGTGAGAATGGTGTATTTGTTGAGAGGTCCAACCCAACCAAAAGGGCATGATTTTTCTCACAAAATGCAGAATGATTGTTCAAGGGCATTTCAACAATCTTGGTACAATAATATGATTGGTTGGAATATAGTGTGGAAATGAATGTGGTCTTTTGTTTCTATTATTTTCTTTTCAAGAAACCTGGAAGGTCTGAATAACATGGTAGTGATGTATTTATAACAACATGGTGTTTTAATTGGATGTAAGCTTAAGGAACATTTGATAAAACATGTCGTTTGACCTAATAGTTATCACAACATTGCAAGGGAGACTGCAAGGATTTTAAAAATCAAAGGGGAAGTGTGACACAAAGACTTTCTAATCATGGCCGAGAGTCAAAAATTACATATAAAACTCATTTGACTACTTCTTTAGATTGTACAAGATTTCTCCTAATGCAAGGTGAAGCTTTCCGAGGACACGCTGAATCTTCAACTTCCATCAACAAGGGAAATTTTAGAGAATTAGTTGAGTGGTATAAAGATAAGAATGAGAAAGTGAAGAAAGTGTTCGATTAAGCTCGCTTACATTGTAAGATGATTTCTCCAAAAGTCTCTTTCTCCAAGTATGATGTAGATAAGTTTGTTCGACTTGCTGAGATTTATGCTGATGACTTCGACATAGCTGATCGTTTGTTATTAAGAAATCAGCTTCAAACATTCATTCTAAATGTCAAGAGAAGTGTAGAATTCCATGGATGTGGTGATATTACAAAGCTAGCTCAAAAGATGGTTGAAACAGGAAACAAATAGAACATTCCCATTCGTTTATCGCCTCATTGAGCTAACATTGATCCTTCCAGTGTTAACAACATCGGTTGAAAGAGCCCTTTCGGCAATGAATATTATGAAGACATATTTACCCAATAGAGTAGTGGATGAGTGGTTTAGTGACTTCATGATATGCTATACCGAGCGAGAGATTTTTAGAAACATTGATGATGATAGAATTAGAAAACACTTTCAAAGCATGAAATCTCGTAGAATGTTATTACTTCATACTTGCACCACTACTACTCAATCCTAGCTAATGGTATGATTCATCCTTTTTTTCAATCTTTATACCTATTCACAAATGCAATTTCTAATTTCATCACTAAGTTTGCTAATTTTGATGTACAGATAGCTTCTTACATTTATTTATGGGCTTTGGGAGGCACATTATCTACTACCGAGGTACAATCATTGTTGTATTTTGTATTTTTACTATGTCTCTATTCTAATTATTTGTGACTTTATATTGTAAAATATAGTTCGCTTTATGTTTAGTGTGTTTATCTTTTGTACGTCATGTCCTACTAGCCCCCTCCCCCGCGCGTAAAATTTGGTTCTAGGTCCGCCACTAATACCATGGCTGCTATAGTGGCTTTGGATGTGATGGTGTTCATTTCTATTCTCATATTGGCCAATTCTTGGATTAGATCAAATGCATGGTTTTCAATAGAAAGGTGGTGGCATTGAGTTTTCCAACTGAGGGTATCGGCTATTACGTTGGCTTTTCCAAGGTGGTAGTTGATGGCCGATTCATAATCTTTAATTAATTCCAAAAACCTTCTTTAATTCCAGAAACCTTCTTTGTCTCATATTCAGTTCTTTTTGTGTGAAGATGTATTTGGGACTTTTGTGGTCGCTAAATAAAGTGCAATTTGATCCATACAGGTAGTATCTCCAAATCTTCAAGGTGAATACAACAAGTCCTAACTCAAGATCATGAGTTAGATAGTTCATCTCATGAGGCCTCAGTTGTCCAGAAGCGTAGGCTATGACTCTCCCCTTCTACATTAGTACACTTCCTAATCTATACGTGGAAGCATCGCAGTATACTACGTACGCAATTCCATTCTCAGGTAGGGCTAGGATTGGAGCTATGGTTAGAAGTTGTTCCAACTCCTAGAAGCTTTGCCCACTTACCTTCATCCATATGTACTGCATATCCTTCCTCAAGAGTTTGGTGAGTGGAGAAGTGATTTGGGAAAATCCTTTTATGAAACTATGATAATAGTCCGCAAATCCAAGGAAACTTCTAACTTCGATAATATTTGTTGAACGTTCCCAGGATATAACGGCTTCAATTTTGGTGGGTCTACTTCTATCCCTCTCCCAGATATGATATGGCCTAGGAATGCTACTTGGTCAAGCCAAAATTCACATTTATTGAATTTGACAAAGAGTTGGTTTTCTCTGAGGATTTCTAGGGCAATGATGAGGTGTTGAAGATGTTTATCCTCACTTTTTGAATAGTTCAGGATGTCATCAATAAAGACAACAATGAATTTGTCTAGACGTTTCATGAAGAGTTTGTTCATGAGATTTATAAAGACGATCGGGGCATTAGTCAGTCCAAAGGGGACTACTGTGTATTCAAGGTGCCCGTACCAAGAGACAAAGGTGGTCTTTTCAATGTTAGTGGAGTTGACCTTGATTTGGTGGTACCCAGATCTTAGATCATTTTTTGAGAATACCTGCGCCCCTTTCAATTGATCAAACAGGTTGTTTATTTTGGGTAATGGGTATTTATTCTTTATAGTAACATAATTGAGCTCCCGGTAATCCGTACACAATCCAATGAAATCCTTGGCTTCATAGTCATCCAATTGCTTCTTTAACTCCACTAACCCCGGTGCATTCATTCTATAAGGCCTTTTTGAAGTTGGTGTGGTCCCTAGAATAAGGTCAATAGCAAACTCTACTTACTTGTCTGGAGGCATACCTGGTAGTTCTTCAGGAAATACAT
The DNA here is from genome assembly GCA_017311315.1 of Dendrocalamus latiflorus. Lineage (NCBI taxonomy): Eukaryota > Viridiplantae > Streptophyta > Magnoliopsida > Poales > Poaceae > Dendrocalamus > Dendrocalamus latiflorus. Next base: position 5,020,329 of record CM029617.1, read on the forward strand.
CCGGAAAGTCCTTTACTATTGGTACGTCTTTCACTTCCTTCCCTTGGGTGCTGGCAAACTAGGGTTGGATGGTTTCAGCTAGGTCCTCACTCCTAGATATGTCAGTCTAGTCCTGTCTAACTTTTTAATGGATGCACTTTTTGATTCACAGTTTATGTTTACGCCGTGGGTGGATAGCCAATCCCATTCCCAATATCACCTCTAGGCCGCTTAGGTCGATCACATAGAGGTCAGCTAAGAACTTAATGTTATGGATTATAAGTGCTTGTCCTTTTCTGACTGATGTTACTTCTATCATTCTCGCTTGTGTACTAACCACTATACATTTATCTAATGGTTTTGACATTAATTTATGTTCCACTAGAAATATATGGGATATAAAGGAGTGAGTTGCTCTAGGGTCAAAGAGAATAGTAATAGTAGAAGGTGGAAGCAGTAATTTACAAGTGACTACATCCGACGCTTCTCTGATTTGTTCTGCAGTCACAAGAGTGAATCATGTTGGCCCTCCTCTTCCTACTCCTCCCATAACAGGTTGGTTATTTCTGGGTGGATTTGGGCAGATGATTTGTTGTGGGGTTGGGGCTAGCAGTTGTGGCACATATGCTGGCTATACTATTGGTCCAGTGGTCTGTTGGGGGTAAGGACATTTGGCCTTGTGATGCCCAGGCTTCCCACAATTGAAGCAAGCATTGGTGCCTTTCAAGCAGTCTTTTGTGAAGTGGCTACCTTCGCACTTCGCACACCTAAGTGCTAGTGTGATTGGCTGCTATGGGTTGTTTGGCCTCTGGAATGATGGGTTGGATGGTCTAGGCTTAGGAGGTCCATACAAAGGTAGATTAGATGGTTGCATTGGGCGAGGTCTACAGGTGGGTGCTAGACGATGGTCTGTCTTGGCCTTCTGCCTCCTTTCTTCGGTTAGATTGGAATGCTCACTTTCCAAGATGATGGCTCTATTGACAAGGTCTTGGAATTCTGTTATTTTGTAGATGGATAGGAGCATTTTGAGGTATGGGTGCATTTCCCCCATGAATTTGTCTATCTTCTTCTCCTTAGTGTCTACATTAGTGAGTGCATAATGAGAGAGTTCGTTGAACTGGTTGAAGTACTCTACCATCTTTTTCCCGCCCTAGGCCAAGGCTCTAAACTCCCTATTCTTAAGATCCATTCTCCCTGTAGGCACATGGGTCTCTGAAAATCACAATTTAAACTACTTCCAAGTAATCAGTTGCTCACTAACACAATTACGAGTGTAGTTAAGCCACCACATGGTGTCGGTCCAGTTAGTTGGTGGGATGCATACCAGACTTTTTCTACTCCGAACATCCTACTGTGTTGAGCTTCTTCTCTACTTCCACTAGCCAGTCACTCGTATCTAGGGGGTCGACTGCCTTGGCAAAAGTGAGAGGGCAAGTCTAGAGAAAGTCTCCTAGGCTAACTCCATGGGCTGGCTGTGGGGTGGATGATTCTACTTAGGTTAGAAGGGCTTCCATGAAGCAGTTATGATTCTCTTGGGCTTCCTTGCGGGAGTTCTCGAAAAATCTAAGGACTTCCCTCATTACTCCCAAAGGATCTACTGCCCTTGATGGTGCTGCGCGGCTGGTGTCAAGTACTGCAGTAGGTTGATCCTATCCAAGTGCTACTTCTTGAGGGTTCATGAGTGGGTTTCCTCTTAGTAAGGTTTGCTAGAAGGGTCCCAGTCTTACCCCAACTCCCTTTCATCTTGCATGCAATTTTCCATCCTGTCGAGGAGGGGTTAATAGAATTTCTTATTAGAAATTGGATTGACACCATTTTATTTTGAGGAGTCTCCGGGTTGGTCACACTAATTTGCTCCATTTCAGCAACATTTTAAGGGAGGAAAGATTGCATCTCGTTCACCTTGTAGAGGCTAATCCTTCTTTACTAAGGTCTAGCATACGAATAGAGGAGAGAGTTATTTAACTTCAAGTAGTAGGATGTTGAGTTAATCTCACTCTTGGGACTTATCCTTGTTTTTAGAGCATACTCACCAAGGAAAATAACATTAAGAAATAAAAACAAGCCAAAAAGGTTCAAATTCTACACTACCTGGCGCTATCATGCCCAGCCACACCCGAGAACCCTCTATCGAGAAGCCAAAAAGATCCAAATCCTACACTACCTGGGGCTATCATGCCCAACCACGCCAGAGAACCCACTCTCAAGACTGCCCAAACTACGTGTTTGGGAAGCGCTCAGAGCCTGCCACTGAGTGCGAACCTACACTACCTTGGATCTATGCACCCAGGCTAGCCCGAGAACCTACTCTCGAGATCAACCAAACTATGCAATTGGGAAGTGCTCAGGGCTCATTCTTGAGTATGCCGGACTTCATTCCTAGGTATGCCTGAGCTACGCGCCTAGGAGCGCCACAAACCACTCGTTTGGGAAATTTGATATTCAGCAAGGGGATAACCCATTTATAAGTTGTCGGCCTTTATTAGTTTCATTTGCTTTAGTTATGCATGCTTTCCTATGGAAGGTTGATAAGTATTTTTAGTGTTATAGATGAAAGGATAAGATGCCTATGGGCATGATCCACACTTGTCCAAAGATAGGAGGGAGGTCCATGCCATAATTTTAGTTTCATGCCTCTAGTCCAGGCACTACTATCTACTGCTTACAGTGATACCCCAACCTTTAAGTTTTCAAGCCACCTATCCTATGTTAAGTTGCAAGCCTACCAAGTTAATCAATCAATGGTAGACATGAAAAATTATAAAAGCATGCTCTAACTAGATACTGCTAAAATAAACTTAATGGCAACAGTAGAGAACAAAAACTACTATCTCAATTACATGCTCCAATGCTGATACAATGTTCCCCCTAGGAATGAAATGACTCAGGCGCATCACAATACAACAAATAAACACCACTATCACACATCGGCAGGACCCTACGTACCCCAGGAGAATCACACGAACTACGGGCTTGCTGGCTCCCTCTCCTTGGGTTGCTCTCCTCCTCATCCCCCTCATCTCCGTCATCTCCCTCAGGCCCCTAGCTACTACTGGTTTCCCACCCAACTATGTGGCTATTGCTGGGGGTCATCGAAACAAGCTCTATAGAGGTCATCTATGGTGACTACATCTCGGATGGGTTAGGGTGAACAGTGATGCGTGTCCCACTACACTCTGGCCTCAAGCGACGGGGAAGTGGGTAGACTGACCTCTGTGCAGGGACATCTCCCAATCTCCCTAGGGTGGTAGGGTAGGGATGTGAGGGTATGGGTCGTATAGTGGGGTAGAAATGGTAGAATAATAGTTGTAGAAGGGGTGAGTGCCTCCCGTGGGTGTGGACTAGTAAGACCCTTGCGGGACTCCACCTCACTATCTAAGGTGATGCATCACCTCCACCAATAATTTGAGCTCTCCTCCAGTCTAGCTAATGCTCCCTAGGTGTTGTTATGGAGTAGGGTGTTAGCTAACAACATCGTGCCGGCTGTGTCTCTCTAGAGGGCGATAATGGAAGGTGAGGGTGGCTCTGGGAATTGGCTGGAAGAAGAGATGGGGATGAACTGTATCCACTGGCTCCCTGGGGCGATAGGTGGGACCTCTCCAAACTGTGAACCCCTCAGCTGGTCACTGAAATGGGCTCAGAATGCATGAATAGCCCTGCGGACCACCTCCTATAGGGGTAAGTAATCGTCTGCCGCATGCCACTCCTTGACACACTCTAAGCTATAGGCCAAGTTCAGGGGAATCCCCGTCACTATAACCCCTATACAAGATGGAGCGTATCCCTCCTAGAACTCCTGGAAATACTCTGGGAAGGGCGCTCTCAGTATTGAAGTAACTTCCCGAGCAGCAACATGTGCCCCCTTGCACTCGGTCAGGTGGAAGGCTAAAACTGGCAAATGTGCATCATCCTCGCTATAGGCAGCAACCTGGCCTACAGTAGAACTAGAACGTACCAATCGTTGATAGGCTAGTCCTCTTGAACTCCCCGGAGAACAAAGAGGACGGACCATCACCACTCAATCACGCTTGACAATGATGCTACCCATCCCAGGATGGGTCTAGCAACGTGCCACGCCAAAGGCCACCACCAGCAATCATTCCCTACAGCACAGAAAATAATGTGTCAATGTTAAATAGTGCTAAATACAACTGACCATAATCGAGAATAATCACACCGCACACATACATATATATTTTTTAAATTGCGCACGCATTGGGAACACTACAAACAACTGCGCATATTTTCTTCAGCTATTCACAAAAAAGGGGAACAATTTACATAAATATTAATGTAGCCACTTTTTTCCAAATTTGGCCCTCCGAACTCCCGCTTTTGTAAATCGCATTTAATTAGTATTAATCGCATTTTTCTTCTTCGTTGGCTTGATGTTGTGATTAAATGCACATTAATTAAATAAAATATGATACATTTAATGCTTTAACTAGCACCCATTAGAGAACTAATTTAATGCGACTAATACTAATTTACGCTGTGATCGTTTTGGCTTCAGCTTTTACCTTTCGGCGTATTTTTCACTATTCATAAATTTCGTCTTTTTCTGAACTTTTGGCTTTTTGTTGAGCTTTTTGGCTGGTTCTTTTTTTCCCGTATTTTTTTGTATTATACGTAATGGGCTAACATATTTTTAAATTTAATTATGCTAAATAAGCCTCTGTCAGCTACAGTGTTTTTTCAGCCAACTACAGTACTTTTCAACCATAAGCCACCAAAAAAAGCCCAAATGATCACCACTCAATACTAATTAATTGCAATTAGCACTAATTAAATATGATTAGTGCTTATTACAACGTTGATTAGGTATGCACAGTGTGTACCAACCCATCATTTTCTATAATCTTCTATAATCACATGAAAGCAATAAATATATACGTACGGACGTACATAAAATTATTTTAACTATTTTTCAAGCCCGTATTTTTTGAGCTATTTACAATAAATAAACATGACTAATTACAGAAACACACATGTCAACTAAACATGGCTACCTAGCGCATTCCACATTACAAAACCACAGTTAAGCTAATGAAACACTAACGATATATAAAGCGCGTTGCTCATATAAAAATGAAGCATACCATTTTTCTGAAGGTAATCACCCACTCTACAATGCTTCCAACTACAAAGGACCGTAAATCATAGCTGCTCTCTCTCTCCCTGCACTTTTGCTCAGTAGAAAATATCTCTTTCCTTCCCTTCCTGTGCTCTCGCTCGGTTCCCTCGTCACGTCATATCGTGTCATCACCCACGCGATTCCCTCGTGCCAGAAGCCAAACTATGCGCGCACTGCCCCTGCTCGCAATTCCCTCAACCCCTGCCCTTGCCCACGCGTTGCTCGTGATGCTTAGCCAGCTACCGAGCTAGTGACACTTGGTAGGTTGCTGCCAAGCAGGGATGGCTCGGTGACGTCTAGGCCTACTTGTTGCCGCGCCTGGCCGTCGTCTCCCATGCTTGAGCCGCCTCTTGAGTGCCATCGGTCCCAGTGGCGGACCCAGAAATTTTTTAGAGCCTGGGCAAGCTAACAAGTAACAACCAATAACAAGTTCACATTGACCTATATAAGCAAAGCTAGCGTGCTTAATAGTTTTGTAAATAAAACCATCGTTTTAGTACACATATGAAAATGCATACATTAGGGGAAAAAAGTACATAACATAGACTAGGGTACTAAAATTACCACCAAAAGTCCAATAATATAACTTCAAAGGAGACACTATGCAAGCCTACGAGCACAATGCATAGACTCCTGCTTCTTGGCCAATACGTCGCCTAGCTTGCCGGCTTGCCGCGGTGCCCAGTTTGGAAATTGGAAGTTAGAACGTCGCTCAGTAACTCAGTTTGGAAATTGGAACATCGCTCATGGGTCAATGGGTGCACAGCACAATGCATCAATGCATTCAAGTTTCAACGGCAGCCACCCGGACGGCCGGACCCGGTAACGAATTTGAGCCCGGCCAAAAATGCATGTCATGCATGCTGGCAGTAGAAATTTGAGCCCGTGCAGTGGCCTAGGGTGGCCGGGCCTTGGGCCCGCCACTGATCGGTCCTACCGACTTAGTAGACGCGGCAAGTGATACGTGGTGTCTACTGTGACTTTTGAGTCTAGAAAAGAGGCTAATTTTATAAAAACAAGGTGTTTGGAACTAAAATTTTAAAAAAATAAATGATTAAATTGCCAGATATATAAACAGTTCCAACTCTAGCTACTACTGCTAGTAAGCAGTTTCTTAACTTTTCCTTCTGTCCGGGTCCTCGCATGTACGCATTCATGGTGCAGTACTGACAGGTAGGGCAAAGCAGTGGAGCGACAGGATGTGGCAGGCGCCACGTCAGCGACAGCTGAAATGTGGCAGGAGACGACTGGGTGTGGCTGCTGAGCAGCCTGAGGGCTAGCTGCGTACCAGTGTGCATATGCGTGCTGATTGGATGGTTTGGATTGGCGCTGCTTGGCCTGGTCCGGTCTGGTTTCCTCTAGCTGGTCAAGTTCATGTGACTAGGGTCATGCATGCATGTGTGTGTCACGTACGTACCTGCGTACGCTAGCTCTCGATCTCCCAATTCCTATCGACCTTCTGCCAAACACCTGGCATTGATGGGATGCATGGGAGGGCACGTGAAACCCAGTTTTGAGGGCTAGCAAAAACGTGCATGTAGTCATGTATTGATGTACCCCGCTCTCTCTCTCTCTCTCTCTCTGGATATCTTGATCTCTCTCTCGTTCGTCGGCAAGTGTTCGTCGACACGCACAACTCGTAAGGCCGACATGACCGGCACGACTGGTACTCGTACGTAGCTAGTCAGAGAAAACTCAGGTCAAAACCTATACATGTGTGCATGCATGCATGCAGCTGATTGACAGATATTTAGTACTGTGGTGCAACAGGCAATGCCAAATGCCAATGCTACTATGCACAATGTCCAACACCCGTTTGTAGACTTGAAGTTCTTTTAGGAGGGTTTGCGTAATTTATTTCCTGTCCTAACTCTCGTCCCCTTTGCTTTGCTCACCTTCTGACTCCAGTTCTTGCCGACCGACCCAAACTATCTAGTTAGGTTACAAAGTACTCCTAGCATGTTCCTATAGATGTTTGGTAAATGCAACTAAATTAACTTGCTTATGCATCTGCCAGGAATGTTCACACAATCACACATCAAGATCAGCAACTACATCGAAAATACATCAGTTATACACTGCTCCAATTTGGTCGTAAGTGACTCGCAAGATGCATTAGTAAACCACAACTTGGACCTAACAAAACCCCACTTACACTAGAAGCCATTCTAGTGAATGATCTGCCCTCTAAATTATACGAAGGTTGGTAGTACAAACAAGCAGTGAGCCAAGTTTGGGCTATTGATTCCTTCAAAAAAAACTTACTATTCAGTCTTGAGGCAATAACACTAAACTAACCAAACTTGAATAATCAATGTATATATTTCTGTCAATCAAACATACTTTTTGACCCTCCCTAACTCGTTCTCTCTCTCCCCTTTCCTTTCCATGTCTTTGCATGCTTGCATTAATCTATGGTGCATGAACACAATCTTTTTCGCAAAAAGCCAGCATTAGGAAAGATGCAAGCCCACCTGTCACTAGTTGGAAAGCAGCTAGCTAGGAAAGCTCGTGAGGTCAAAAGGATGTGTTGATGTAAATTAAGAAGCAGTCGCATAGTGCTTGACAGATCCGTTCCAAATAACTTCCGATTTTAAAAACTAAAAACTATTTAAAACATGTTGACTTCTTTTTTTTCTTCTTTTTTTTCTATTTTTTCTATTATCTATGGAGATATAACGATGTTTTTTTATTTTTTTTCTATTTTTTTATTTATTTTCTTTATTTGAATACATTAGAAAAAGTTCATAGCTACTACAGTATTATTTCAGCCAAAAATCACAATATTTTTGAACCATGTCAAGTTTTTTTCTAACTAGTGTAGTACATGTCTAGTTAAACCTGGCCTATTAGATTAATTACTTGACAAACTTGGTCT